>CAWUFQ010000207.1:127500-353028 GCA_963921405.1 Cepaea hortensis | reverse complement strand
TTACGTCACACAATGTATAACATATTGTCATTCACCATATCCACATTTTCCCATGATTTTCCATTTCCCTCCAAATTTGAATGTTCTCGTGAGGATGTTCACGCAATCGTCAGCGTATGGGTGTTTACAGTGTTGGGAGTTTATTCATATTAGTTTTAGTGATTATGCGAGGCAGCGTGTATGTGTGAGTATGTGTGTGGGTGGGTGGGTATGTTTATGTGTGTGTGTTAATATGTGTGTAGGTGTATATGTGTGCATGTCTATATGTGAGTGAATGTGTGTAAGAGTGTGTGTACATATGAGTATGTGGTGTGGTGCTTGTTGGTGTATGCGTGAGTATGTTTTGTATGTGTTTATGTCGTGCGTACATGTGGTGGTTTATATGCATGTGCGTGTGTGAGTATGGGTATGTCTGTGTGTGTATGTTCGTGTATGTATGTGTTATATGTTTGTGTGTGTATGTGTGCATGCATGCAGTGTATGCGAGGGAGTGTGTATTCGTGTGTTATGTGTGTATGTCTGCGTAAGTATGTGTGTATGGGGGTGCGGCATGTGTGTAGGTGTGTATGTGTGTTGGTATTATGTGTGTATTTGCGTGTGTATGTTGTGTGTATGTTTGTGAGTGTGTATGTGTGTGTGAGAGAGAGAGAGAGAGACAACGAGAGAGAGAGAAGAGAGAGAGAAGAGAGAGAGAGAAGTGTGTGTGAGAGTGAGAGAGAGAGAGGAGAGAGAGAGAGAGAGAGAGAGAGAGAGAGAGAGAGAGAGAGAGAGAGAGAGAGAAGTCGAGCGCACACATGTCAAGTAACATGATATTACATGTTTTTGGTGTATTCTCATCTTCATATTATCATTTTTAATGCCACTTGACTTTAACATGCATAATATTAACATATGCACATTACTATGGAGTGAGTGGGAGAGTTAGTGAGTGTGATTGAGGGAGTGTCAGTGTGTGTGAGAGAAAAAAAAGGAGAGAGAGAGAGAGAGAGAGAGAGAGAGAGAGAGAGAGAGAGAGAGAGAGAGAGAGAGAGAGAGAGAGAGAGAGAGAGAGAGAGAGGGTATAATTCCATCACTAATCTTTACGTTACAAAATGTAAATGTAAAATTGTTCTAAATTATTTTACATTTTTGCGAGAATGCTCACGACAATCATCACAGTATGTGTGTGTGAAATGTGGGAGTGTGTTCATACTAGTAGGTTGGGGGATGGTGGGGGTGGTGTGTGTGTGGGTGAGTGGGGGGAAATTGTGTGGGTGTGTGTGCGATTTGTGTGTGGACAGGTGCGGGATGTGTGGGTTGTCGGGGAGATTGTGTGGTTTGGGGATGTCTGTTTGGCTTTGTGGTTGGGGGTGAGTGGGTGGAGGGGGATATGTGGGTGGGTAGTTGTTGGTGGGTTATGGGATGGGTGGAGGATTTGCGTGTGTTTGGGGAGATTGTGTAGGTGGGCGATGTGTGTGGCTCGAGGATATGTGGGTGGGAGGATGTGTGTGCGCCTGATGTGTGTGTTGGTTGGGGGAATGTGGGTGACTGGGTTGGGGAGATGTGTGATAGTCCATGTTCGTCTTACCATGGAGTTCGCTCTGGAATAGTTGTTAGGGGGATACCAACTGTGGGCAGATCGGTGGTTTCTCTGCATAGTCGTTTGGCCTGGTGGATAAAACTACTTTTTTCAACCGCCCCATAGTTAGGTTTTCACATCTGTTCTTCATAGGGTTGCCTGGCAAGCTGAGGAACTTTTCTGCTTTTATTAGCGTTTTCGTATCTCTACGCTCTCTCAGTGCATGTGTCCTCCCCATCTTCTCCATTTCCACTATATGGGTTGATCTCATCCCTCCTGTGGTGACTCTAAGTGCTTGATTTTGCACCTTGTCCAGCTCTTGTAGTGTGGTATTTGATGCCGAACACCACGCAGTTGACCCGTATTCCAGGTGTGGTCGTAAGCTCTGTTGATAAACTTTGCTAAGTATTTTCCCACTGGCTCCCCATGTGGTTCTACTTAGCTTTCTTAGAATGGCTATTTTCCTTCTGGTTTTTACTATTACTTTGTTTATGTTCTTTCTCCATGTCAGCCTGCCATCAAATGTTAGTCCAAGATATGTTGGTTCTTTATCTTCTCTTAGGGGTGTTCCATGTATCTGGATGATTCCAACCTTTTGTTTTGGAGAGAGGGTAAATAGAGTGATGCTGCACTTGTCGGTGTTTATGGTGACACACCATCTATTTGCCCATGCAACAAATGTATCTACAGCACTGTGTAGCAATCTGGTGGCCACTTATGCATGTTCATTTGTGCTCCATAGAACCAGGTCATCGGCGTACATTGCCGCTTTAATTCCATGCGGTAGATTAGCAACGATATCATTGATTACGATTAGACAAAGTGTGGGGGCAAGACTCCGCCTTGGGTAACACCGAGACGCAGTAGTACTTTCTTGCTCTTGAGTTCGTCTATCTGTACTCGGTCTCTTCTGTTGTGAAAGTATGCTTTCACCCATTTGTACATTCTTCCATTGACTTTGCAGTTTCTCAGTTTCTTCATCAGACCTTCTTTCCAGACTTTGTCAAAGGCTTTATTCAGATCTATACATGCCGCATGCACCAGCTTCTTCTCTTGGAATGCATCCTCAATTTTTTTAGAGTGGTAGGTTGTCTGATCTTCCGTAGAGTAGCACTTCCTAAAGCCAGCCTGCTGTGGCACGAGGATGTTTTTACTTTCAATGTACCACTGCAGTCTGTGATGATGCGCTCCAGTGTTTTGCAGAGACAGCTGGTGAGGCTAATTGGTCTGTAGCTAGAGGCAATAAAACTATCTTTTCCTGATTTTAGGAGGGGTATCATGATTGCTTCTCTCCAGGCTTGTGGAACACTGCCTAAGGTCCAACTGTTATTGAAGATCTGCTACAGCTTTGCTTTGGTCTCTGTTCCTAGGTTCCTGATCATTTCATTGGAGATACCATCAGCTCCTGGTGACTTTCTCATTTTCAGTTTTGATATGGCTAGCTCCAATTTGCTGATTGTGATGGGTGCCTCCAGAACCTCATGTGCTATTTCCTTCTGTCCTGTATGTTGCCGTTTCTCTCGAATCTCTTGTTTTTTTATATTGTTATCTTGTGCGAATGAGTCCGGAAAATGGTCGGCTGCTTGCTTTCTTGTTAAGATGTTCCCATCTTTATGTAGAGCAATTTTTTAGTTTCTCCCTGTGCCCTCATCGTTAAGTTGATTTATTAGCTTCCACAATTTCCTTGTGTCTCTTTCAAAGTTTAGAGACTCAGTTTTCTCCTGCCAGCTTTTCCTTCTAGCCTGCAGCTCGGCCCTTTGAAATTTGGCTTCTGCGTCCTGGAATTTATTATGGTACTTTAGGCTGGGTGTGGCCTCTGCTTGCTTTATACACACTTCCACATCATTATGCAACTGTTCCAGTTCACTATTCCAGTAGGGTTTATATTGTTTACGGGCTACTCTTGGTACTGTTTCTCGCGCTGCCTGTAGTATACATTTCCCAAACTCTTCAACTACTTTATTTATGTCTTTCTCAGTGTTCAGGTTTCTAACCAGTAAGCTGGTGCGATTCTTGTACATTGCCCAGTCTGCTTTCTTGTAGTTCCACCTCGAGAGGGTGCTGCTTTCACTTACAAGCTCATTTTCCACGGTTAGAAAGACCGGCCGATGGTCACTGCCACCAAGTTGTTTCCCAACAATTTGTATAATGTACCACTCCAGGTCTCGTGAATGAAAAGCCAGAACAGGTGTAGTTGTAGTGTGCCATGATCTCGAGTAGAATGTATGTGGGTCGGACGGCTTGTTAATCAAGATTAATCTATTCTCATCCTGCCAGTCTTCCAGTCTCTCTCCTCTCTGGTCCATGTGATCATAGCCCCAACTCTGCGAGTGGCTGTTGAAATCGTCACACACAATCATTGTTTTCTTTTAATGGTAGTGTGTCCAATGCCTGTTAGCGGTCACTTGGACAGTAGTAATTGATCAGATGTAGGTCGGTATTGCCTGTCTTAAGTTTAAGTATCTGATACTCAGCCCTTTCCATGTAGACTTCGATTTGGAAAGCAGTGATATTATTGCTTACAAGGGTCAGTATCCCACCTTTTCGCATGTCCTTTCGGTCAGATCGGTAACACTGGTAGCCTCTGATTTTGAAGGCTATAATATTTTCGTTGAGGTGAGTTTCTTGCAAGAAACATATGCTTACATTTACTTGGTCCAGGATGTTTTCTAATTCTATTGTTTTGTTGCTGAACCCCTCCGCATTCCAGTGCATTATTTTAAGTCTTTGTTTAGGATGACCAGCCGTTCTGTTCTCATGTCCCCTGGCTCCGCAGGACATCTGAAAAGGACCTCCAGTAGTTGGAGTTGGACCCTTTCGAGACATAGGGTGCGGCACTGCACATGCCTGGGGAGTCCAAAGCAGGGCGAGCACCATAACTTTTAGCAGTAGTCGACATATTCCGTTTTGCGTAATTGCGTGGCATCCTGATTTCTGTGGTGCGCCTCCTGGCTTATTGCCTCCGTCTTAAGCACCTTTCCTTTGCTAGAGCAGACTGTGGTCTCACACGAGTTTAGATGTGTACGCGCGCACACACGTGTCTGCGCATGCATGTACGTGCATACGCATCTAGAACATACTGGTTAATTATCGGCGTCAGAAACTCGCCGTCACCCCTTCTCCTGTTAGTAAAAACTGTTCCGCCACGTAAAGGCCAGGAGATGGACTTTTGCTGCAGAGGTTATATATTCACGAGCCATTGAGGTATTTACACAATGTTGGCCGCTCACCCCAACACTGCGCCCCGGCTACATACACCAACATTTGGAACCTGCCATCTAAATGCTTCGGGTCATAGTCAGAAGTCGAATTTTCTCACACTAGCGTTTAGTTATGGGTACAGGTTCGCATCCCTTACACTTCAAATCCAAGAGAGAAAGTTCGGGGCAAATCTCTCTTGTAAGCTGATTGAAGAACAGTGCCTGGATACTCAAAGACACAGCCAGAAATGGCTCGCTGAAAGATAGATGTAGATGCTGTTGATATCCCTAGGGATGAGACAGAGGAATTTAGATATGCAGAATAAGTTGCTTTTTTATATGCGCTGCATATATAAGATACCTCTCTGATTTTCCCCTCCTAGAAAAATGTATTTCCCCACTAAATTTAAGGTAAATTAATTTGAGTGCACTAAAGCTACAAATAAGTAATTGTATAGTTAGAAATATTACGGAAGAACTATGAATTTAAACAAACTAACACTGTGCTTATTAACTTTTCATGATCGTTCAACAGAATGGATGATATGGATAAATCAAGTGTGTTGTTGAAACGTTAATATGAAGATGATGATTGTACTAGTCGATGTTTTCATATGTTTGTGTTATGAGATGAGAGAATGATGTATGATCAAATGACATGTACACTAAGTAGAAAACAACATGTGCGTAACTTATTGGCTCAACTGACGAAGAAACCTGTTTAGTGGATGCTTCACTTTGAGACGTGTTGCACATCCAGTCTGCAGAATCCACACTCGGTGTTCTTGCACAAGGATCAGCCTCTCCGTTATGGAGTGGATTGCTGACCGTCCGTGACTTATATGAGAGCTATAATCATAGCAGTGACAATTCTTAGTGTAGACTGAATCCTTAAATGTTTTATATCTGAGTTATTGCTGTCTAAATTAAATGATATTAGTAATCGTAAAGAAGAGTTCTGTTATTTGAGTGAGCGATTATTGATATTTCCCTGTGAGTTATCTGTCGTAGGCATACTCAGTTATATATGTGAATGTTAATTCCTATGTAATTGTCTCTGTTAGGGGGTTGGAGCATTATGTGTTAATAGAATTTACTTAAGCCTTACCAGACAAGATTCACTTCATTAAATTCGGTAAGGCATTTAGCCAAGATAGAGGGAGACACGGAGGAACCCTACCTCGTATTGCTACAATATAACAGAACCAGACTGCACTTCGCACAAACATATCACAGAACCAGTCTGCACTTCGCACAAGGATGGCACAGAACCAGTCTGCACCTAGCAGATTGGTTGGCACAGAACCGGTCTGCACTTCGAACATGGATGTCGACAACATTAATTCAAATAGTTCGCTAGCCACGTTATATTTCCAATAAGAAAGCTAACCCCAGACAAAATATTTACAGCCGCAGTGATTCTGGTACACACATTTAGTTCGTCGTCATTTAATACAGAGTAGTTGCTGTGTGCGGATATTTTCCTTACGCGGGGAGACTCGGACCGGTATGCAGATATCCATGTTTGTCAGGGTCTTAAACCTGGCTCGTTAACCTAACACATGTGAGACAGTACAAGTACAACGTGATTTGACTTGAGACTCAACGACACGAAGTTTCGATGGATTTATTTACAGATCACGATCTAGAGATGATCATCACAATACATAAGTTATAACAATACACTTACAGGCAACCCACAGCTTACAATCAGTCTCACAAGATGTACAAGCACTCGACTTTCGGGCCACAGAACTACACAAGCCTTTCTCCCATCATACGTCCAGTCGAGTCCGAGTCCCAGAGCTGTCTGGCTATTTCTCGCAATGCGCCTGCCCACCTGAAGTGGCTTCACGAGGCCTGCGTGCGTCCTGCTTTGTCCTTGCCTGACCGCTGGCTGTCTCGTCAGCCGGCAACCTCGCAGGCAGGTAACTAATACTCCCCTGGCGGGCGTAACGATGTTACAGCATCCCCGCTAGGGACTATTCGCCTGGCGGGCGTAATGATGTCCCTGCATCTCTGCTGGCAATACTTTTAGACTCTGACACGATCCCCCGCGGCTTCTTCATGAAAGTTGTCATCTTTCATGTACACTCTATATACAATACTGGGTTAATATTTTTAACCTGTCAGAGTCAACCTTTCTGTTATATACATTGGTGTAGAAATACAAAAACACACACATCTTGGCATAGAAACACATAGGAAATGGACATTGTATCTAAAAACATGTGGTGTTCAACCTTTAACACTAGTCAAGCTTCATCCTCTCGATGGCTGATTACCTTAATTGCATTATTGACCCAGTCAGATCGACAGTAACAGCTTCCCAAGCAACTACCTCGCAGCCTTTAAATAAAAAGTAATAATATGCTTTTTGAGACCAAAAAAAAAAACATCTGGCAAGACCGTAATACGGCTTTATATAAGCCGCATTCAACGCTCAAACTCTGACCTCATTTGGCCAGGAGTTCTTGTGTCGGTCTGCAATGTCGGTAACACTCTACCATGCTCAGTGGATGGCTTCTTGGCGTGTTAACAATGTGGCAACAACATGGCTATTTATACACAATACATTATCGTATATATTTCAATTAACGCCCTTGGTGTAATAATGTAATAACAATTAAATGAAAGGGACATAACTTCAAAGTTTAAGAAATATAATATTTTACAATAATTCTTCTATTTCTCAGCGTCATAGCTTGATGTTTCTCCATACTAGCGAAAAAAATGTCGGTAGTATGAATAAATTAATCAAGATATGATTCTAAGATTACACTAAATGAAAAATATTAATACACAGTTCGTGTATTCGAAATTATTAAATCGTAAATAGTTTAGAAGTGTTATAACTTTTTAAGCTTTTGTTTGTCGTCCGCTAATTTTGAACTAAATTTCTAAATCATCCGGAAGTACACACGAAACAGCTGATGTTGAAATTTGTTCCGGTCTGATGTAGTAAAACGGAATGTGCAATGTTCTGATCGTTCATGTGTTGGTTGTTTCACTGGAAAAACTTCTGGATTTCGCTTAACTGAAGTGGTGTAGATTTCAATGTTCAGGTCACACTTTCACACACGGAGTTAAAATATCACTCGATATGTTCCAAATGCAGCTACCACGAATAAATTTGACAGTTCGCTTGCGGTAAGTTCAGAGCGAATGTGGTACTGTTCTTGTTTCGTAATATATACAATTAATAAAGTTCTCTTTCTACCAC
This sequence comes from Cepaea hortensis, assembly GCA_963921405.1. Classification (NCBI taxonomy): domain Eukaryota; kingdom Metazoa; phylum Mollusca; class Gastropoda; order Stylommatophora; family Helicidae; genus Cepaea; species Cepaea hortensis. Next base: position 345,047 of record CAWUFQ010000207.1, on the reverse strand, counting down.
ACACTACACAATTATTCACGACAATCACTACATTAATAATAAAATAAGAAAAACTATATATATTGGGAATACACCCTATCACATCATATAGACATACACAGCTTTCGTGAAAAAAAACTTCACTGATGCATGGCTGTGTTGGTCTGAGTGTATTTTACACACTGCACTCAGACATTGGTGCTTACTGGGTCGGTCGGACAACGGGACAAAAGATCGGCAATCGTGTTGGTTCTGCCCGCGATGTGTCGAACTTCAAAGCTGTAATCTTGAAGTTTAAGAGACCAGCGAGCTATCATTTGGTTGGAAGGTACACCTGAATTGATAAATCTCAACGGACTACTGTCAGACTCGACAATAAAATGACGTCCCAGAAGGAATCTGGAAAATTTAGTTATACCCTCAACTAAAGCAAGGGCTTCCAACTGCGGTGTCGACCAAGAGCGTTCTCTAGGTTTTAATTTTCTCGAGAAGTAATATACAGGATGTAGGATGTTATCATGTTCCTGTAACAGAACTGCCCCAATCGCTACGGAGCTCGCGTCTGTGAGTAATCTGAAAGAAATAAGAAAATTTGGCAATTTGAGAATGGGATTCTTTAAACTATTCTCAGAGAAATAAGATAATACTTCATGGAATGAAAATTTTAGGCATTCATTGCTTACAATTTTCTCGGGTTGATCTTTTGTTAGTAAGTTAGTAAATACTTCGGTCAGTTCAGCAAAATCTGGTATGAACTGCCTATAATAATTTATAAGTCCCAACAAACTTCAGACTTGCTTTTTCGTAGTCGGAAGTGAGAGTTTTAGTATCTTGGACACAATGTTATCGTCTGTCGTGACAAAGCCATTAGATATTTTGTACCCCAAGAAGGATATTTCCTGATAGGCTATGTCTACTTTTGCAGGCTTTACCGTCAGTCCGTGCTGTCTAATGCGTTCAAAAGTCTGTTCTAATGTCTTTATGTGGTCTGTCATCGTCTTTGTGTGAACACAAATGTCGTCTATGTAACAAATAATATTAGGTATGTCTACTAGTAGAAGTCGTGTCATACGTACGAATGTTGCTGGGGCATTGACAAGCCCAGATGGAAGTTTGCACCATTCGTACAGTCCCCAAGGTGTGGCAAAAGCTGCCAGATGTCTGCTCTGTTCGTCTACCGCTATTTGCCAGTAACCTTTAGTCATGTCTACCTTCGTAAAGAACCTAGCGTCTGTCAGTTCTGTCAATAGATCTTCAGAGTTGGCCATTGGCTCTAGATCTAAAAGAGTTATCTTATTTAGTTTCCTATAGTCGACACAGAGTCTTATTGTGTTGTCCTTTTTGCGTACTATGACCATTGGAGATGAGAAATTTGATTGGGATCGTCTAATGATGTTGTTTTTCTCTAAGCTGATGATCTCCTGATGTAAGTGTTCTTTGTAATGCAATGGAATGGTGTATGGTCTGCATTTTATGGGTGTATTTGACGTGAGTGTGATGTGATGTTGTACTAATTCTGTTTGTCCTGGGTTGTTGGAGAAGATGGTGTTGTACTGTTGTATGAGATGTTTGCAACTGTCTGTTTCTGCTTGAGTTAACTTTGGGTTGATCTTAATTTCCTTCAAGCAGTTCGTCGTGTCTAATGCAGGTGTTGGAATTTCGTCACTAGCCTCGTCATCTTCACGGTCTATTATCACTGTACCTGCTGTTGTATCGTCTTGTTCGTTGTCTCTGTTGTAATATGGTCTTAGCATATTGATGTGGAATATTTTGTGTTTGTCTTTTATTTGGATCTCATAGTCTACAGGTGAAATCTGTCGCGTCACTTTAAATGGTCCTTCCCAAGAATCAGTCAATAAGTGTCTGTCACTAGGTAGGAGAAGAAGAACGTCCTGTCCAGGTGTCAACGTTATTGTCCTGTTACCTTTGTCAGCATATTGTCTATATGTAGCACCAGATAATTTTAGTGCATCCTTTGCAATTATACAAGATTTGATGATTCTTTCACGCAATGATGTAACGTATACGTATGATGATATGGGTTTCAGTAAAGGAGTGGATTCAGTTAACATTTGGTGATAGATGCTTAATGGGCCACGTGGTTTGGCACCATAGATAAGTTCAAAAGGAGAGAAACCTGTACTAGCATGTGGCACCTCGCGATAAGCAAAGAGAATAGCAGGTAAATATACGTCCCAGTTATTGGGGTGCTCTTGAGTGACTTTAGCAAGCATATGCTTTAAATCACCGTTAAATTTTTCTATAATTCCACTCGAGTGAGGATGGTACGGGGAATTGAAACATTGCTTCACTCCTAGCATTTTGGTGAAAGCTTGAGTAGATGCGGCAATAAACTGAGTTCCCCTATCTGATTGGATAGTGTCTGGAAATCCTATCCGTGAAAAAATATGGAAGAAAACTTCCATTATGTCATTGGCAGTTATGTTCTTTAGCGGAATCGCTTCAGGCCAGCGGCTACATTGATCAATAATAGTTAATATATATTTATTCCCTCTTGTTGTAATCTGATTAAGAGGGCCCACTATGTCGACAGATATTTTCTCAAAAGGTCGACTGGCTAAATCAGTAACTTGTAACTTTGCCTGTGGGTTTTTTCCTTTCTTTACAAGTTTTTGGCAGATGTCACAACTCCTGCAATATGGCTTAATATCATTGCAGAATTTGGGCCAATAAAACTGTAATAACAATCTTGATCTGGTCTTAGCGTATGCCATATGCCCTGCAAGAGGTATATCATGGGCAAGATGTAAGGCTTTCAATGTACGCGATCCTTTATAAAGCAAATCAAGCCAGTGTGGTGAAATAAGTGCCTGGTGTTGCTTGTTGTTGTGAAGAGGTAATGAGCAGGAGGTCTTTTCGTATGTACAGCATTTGCATTTATGTAGATGTAAATTTGATAATGTTGGAAGCGTTTTTCTTTTTCTTGTTGTTCTCTTTCATTCTTACAGCTCCCCGCCCAGTCTTACTACTAGCAAATTCATCCTCTTTTCCTTCTTCCATATTTCTGCCTCTTACTTCCTCTTCCTTCTTTCCTCTTTTCCTTCCAGTGTCTTACTTTGTCTCTCCTTCATTCCTGCCCCCCCCCCCCTATTATATACCTCCTCTTTCCATCTATTTTCCTTCTCTCTTCCTCCCTCCCTACTAGCTCTTCCGTCCTCTCTTGTTATCCTTCCTCTTCCCTATACGTCTTCTTCCTCGTATTTGTACACCTTTCGAGATTAGCATAAATACATCCAAAGAAAGCAGCTGTAAATTTGAACTTCCTGATATCCGCGTGGAGTTTGTCCTCTTATCTTCTCAGAATAATGTAAAAAAATGTGCAGCTGTCATTTTACCAATTCCATAGTCACATTTATCAGTATCTCCAATAAACAGTATTCAGATCGTTTGCGAGCATTCAATATGACATTAAGGTGGTGTAAAGACGGGCGATATGCCAAGGGCGGGATTTACACTAAGCAAGTCCTCTCTTCACCTTCACGTGGGTTATTTCTGAGCAGACACTGATCTGACGAATGAAGGGAGGAGAACCGCCCATGGCCTCTGTTGTGATGAAGTCTGCCTAAGACTCGAACTTTGCACCCTGCGAGACTGCAATTGTGTAACAGGTATGCCCCGCAATGATGACAGATAATCAGATCTCTATTGACCGCAGAGAACACTAGGCATACTCGCAGTTGTCATATTGTACTTCAGTCAAGATATTTATTATGCAGGATGAGTTTATTAGTCTTGCAGGATAGACCAAGCCATTAGCTGTCCCCAGTTCTCAAAATCCCATAGAGTGAACAACTGGAATTGACGACATTCAACAACAACAACAATAGCAGAAACAAATACTTTATGAATAATGGCAATCCTTGCTCACAGTTGTTGTAATTTAGAAGTGATAGTTTCATATTACGCTGTTCCCACGAATTTCAGTTGCCAAGTTGTCTGGCGTGTTGTTTGATTAACGCCCATTGAGTTATTTCTCATATCATATTCTCAGTACCCTATTTTCTTTCTTTACAGAATCCTGTTTATGGCATGAGTTTAAAAAAAAAAACATCAACAACAGCAACAATTTATGTACGCGCCGTAGCTTTATAGGATATCACCATTTCTAATTGGTGTCTTGTTTATAATAGCATCCTTGGTGTACACTGCATGATGCTAACACCTGGTGACACTGCAGGATACAAACATCTGTGGCGAGAGTGTGATACAGCAGTAACTACATGTTCGAGATCGTTCAATTCCGTATTATGAAGGTGACGTGGCTGTGGTATATGGTGACTAAATCTAAACAGAAACATATGGTAAAAATCACGGCGTAAATGTTTGCATACAGAAAATGTTAACATCACTATCGTCATGTGACAAGTCAAGCGGTACAGACGATCATGTTCCCGACACAAACATTTGTTTTCCGTCCTATGTATAATGTCAGTCACAACCCATTTTCCATGCCACTGTAGTTAGAAGATGTTATATGCATCAGTCACACCAGGGTAGTGGATGCGCTGCGTTGTCTTCTCAGAATTTGGGGCGAAAAAATAAGACGACACGTTGGGCGCCTTTACTTCCCAAGCCATTCCCTGGAACCATTTTAGGCGGCCTCGACCTGGCAGCCAAGGTCAGTGTTTACAATTCGAATTCGTTCTAATGCAGAAAGGAGATTTAAGTACTCTACAACACAATCTTCCTACCAGATGTATACTAATATGCCGAACCTGGACAGTACCAGAAAAAGAGAAAATAAAAATCACAACAACAGATATGAGGTGCCCGAGAAGAGTGCTCAACGTATCAAGAAGAGATAAGATCAGAAATGAAGAAGGCAGGATCAAAATGGTGGTTATAGCAGCGCTAGATTTTCTTAAAAAGGCAGCGATTCAAATGATTTGGCCATGTAACTAGGTTACCAACTAACAGTACACCACAACAAGCAATGATGTACAGACCAGTTGGAAGCAGAAGAAGAGACCGACCACGTAAACGATGGACAGAGGCAATAGCAGAGACACGGGAACCCCGATACACGAAGCCATAAACGGGCACTCTCCCGCAGTTTATACTTCACCTCGACACCGCAAGGTACAAGGGGAACGAGATGAGATGAGCAGACCGAACCCATAACCACCAGGTCAGCAAGCTAGCGTCTAGCCATCATACTACCGTGGCTCCCAAACGTGCTATAGAGGGACTATACTGTTGTAATCATGTGACACATGAAGCTATGAGATTGTGTGTGCAGGCATCAGTACTTAATACTTACTTATAGCATCGACATTGCTACACTCGGGACACAACACGTATTCTGCAACCCTCTTCAAAAGCCGCCAAAGTATTTCCGTATTCCAATCATCATTATCAGTATATAGCAGGTATTTTCCAGAACGTCGTTGTCTTCTGGGACCGCTGAAAAGTTTCCCGATATTTTGCAATGTCTTCCTCTTCACAGACCCCTCCCTCATGCTCAAGATGTCTGATATGTCGTGTGTCCATCTGTGTGCTGGTCGATCCCTGTATTGTCTTTCAGGAACTATACCTTACATCATTGTTCTGTCTAAACCATTGTGATGTTTAATAGAACCAAAGTATTTCCGTTTACGAGACACGAGACTGTTTATGCGCATGTTGTCTAAGATGTTCAGAACTTGTAGAATTTCAATATTTTCCTTTTCCCTGGTCCACAGTGTCCTATTAATTTGTTCATGTATCAGAGCTCAAAAGCCCAATTTTTTTTTCTTCAGTGATTGCTAAATGTTCCATAACTCACATACATGTCTTGCTATTTGAAAGATGCATGTTCTCTCTTCAACTTGTGTCCTGGTGTTCTGCCATAGGTTCTTATTACTGTTTAACCTCCGCATTGCTATTGCCAGCGTGGGTTACTCAGTAGCAATTCTAGTAACAGTCTATATGGTTTTTTCTCTATGGTTTGATCATCGTCCACAGCATCTGCTCACACCCTCTTGGGCCACACTTTATATATTGATACTCCGACACTGAAAAGAGTTCTCACTACATCACCTCAATTATAAAGTAGTTCTCCACCCGAGAAATAGCAGTAGCTAATCTACGAGGATGGTCAATAAGTAATGCCTCCTATTTTTTAATTATGTAAGTACTTCGTCGGTGTGCAATGTATTAATTTAGCGGGATCGCTCTTCTACTCCTCTGCACGGTGTATCACCCTCTTTCAGTGACAGGTTGCGCAACAGTAATGGTTTAAAAATGACCACCGAAAATGTTCGGTTAAAGCAACGTAATGTCACAGAATTCCTCAATGTTTAAAGGCACTGTCTTTACTAGCTTTGTTCTAGGTACTAGGGGAGCTGAGTGGTCTCGAGGTATGGTATCCGCCTCAAGTGCTGGAAGTCCGGGGTTCAAGCCCCGGTGAGGGCCGGGATATTTTAACGTGGACTTCTAGTAATAAAATTTCCCCTGGTCTCTGGGTAGTGAGATCGGACGCCCGTGTGTATTGTTGCGCAGGTAAAAAAAAAATCCCATGGCAGTTGGAAATCTAAAAAGAGAAGCCTAACGTCGCTGCCAGGGCAAAATTTCGAGTTAAAAATCTACCCAAAGTATTTCAGGATCCTCGCCGGTGCTACTGAAGGAGTAGAACGGAGCATTTATGGGTTACACCCGCAAGCAGAGATGTTGATCCGCCGACTAAACTAAACTAAACTAAACTAAACTAAACTAAACTAAACTGTCTTTACTAATGGACAACACGGAACACAGTTTATCCAGTGTTACCGGACGGTTACTTACCATGAATGCAAATCGGGGTCACGCCTTCAGCATTGAGGAATTCTGTGACATTACGTTGCTTTAACCGAACCTCTTTAGTGGCCATTTTTAAACCGTTACTTTTGCACAACCTGTGACTGAAACAGGTTGGTAGTGATCCACAGTGCAGAAGAGTGGATGAGCAATCCGACTAAATTAATAAATTGCAAACCGATAAAGTAATTCAATCAATCAATCAATCAATCATGTGCCATGCCGGAAAGCGTGGGCGGCCATGACTCGCCATTTTACCCGATCACCAGTGTCGTGGATCAGCTCAGTGTTCCTGTATCTTCCATGCCATGTGGCCAAGCCATCCAGGTATTTTCCTCTCGGTCTTCCTCTTGGTCTGTTCCCCTCGATCTTGCCAGTTGTCACTAAGTTCTCCAATCCATTTCTTCTCATAACATGTCCAAAAAATTTTGACTGTCTACGTATAATTTCTCTAATCAGTTTACGATGTTCATTTGTCTCCTGTAGTACTTGGTCATTGGTTTTTCTGTCTGTCCATGGTATTCTTTGCATTTTCCTCAGAAACCACATTTCTGCAGCCATCAGATGCTTTTCAGCTTGACTGCTCATTGTCCAAGTTTCACATCCATACAAAAGAACAGGCTCTATGTATCCCCTCAACACTCTTTTTCTCGTTTCAATTGACATCTTTTTATTGGTCAGAATGTTTTTTATCTTGCTAAAGGCTACTTTAAGTAGCCTTTATAAAGTAATTACATAAATTAAAAATATGAGGCATTACTTATTGACCGTCCTCGTAACAGCCAGTTCATTGTCACTTGCACCTGCGTGCCCTTGGGACAATATACATATGCTCGCAAACTTCTTGTGGAATGATGCTAACCAGTCCACTCGGAACATTCCAGCTTCCACTGTCCTAAGCACTCTGTGAGTTCATTACAAACAATATACATGGCTGTGCTTCCTTCCAATTATCGGAAGGCTCCCGTCACAGTCTCCAATTTCGGTTGCATGCTAGATGTTATAGAAACATATGTCAAACTCCTATTTTTTCTAAAGTGCCCATTGCAATACAACCGCACCTATCTGTTTCTCTTACCCCAGACCACCCATTGTATATCATTACTCCGCCAGAATGTGCGTTATTTTCTGTCAGCTGTTGACGGACACCTCTGTAACATCTGCTGCTATTCTTTGTTTTAACGTTTCTATTACTCTCTGCCATGCTTCATCGTTAGCTGGAACCATAACTCATTCTTCTCTACGCGCTATCCTGTCCATTCCACACACCTGACGTATTGTGTATTCAGTTTATGCTGTTCTTCCTGCCTGTCTTGAATCTTTCGCTTGACATCTTCTAATACTTTGCACAAGGAATGTTCTATATCTGCTGCAACCCGAGATACACATTGTACCTCTCATAAATGGATGTTAGGACCATTTTATGCTGCATGCATTAAATTGGTCTATCTCTCGTGCAGCCGAGAGTGACTCGAATGCTCTCCTTTCGAATGCGTTCTGGCGTCCTCAGCTGGCTATAAGGTACTGTAAGCCGTACCAGACCATACCCCATCACCGAAATGATCATATTACAGTGTGTAACATATTCTTTGTTCCATATTAGCCGCTACCATCACTTTCAGGACACTGAGTAATTCTTTGTCCTTTCCAATACCTCGCACACATAATCTTTGAAGGACAAGCTTATATAAATGTTACTCCCAGGTGCTTCAGTGTGTTCTCTCTATTAATAATGCCACCATTTGGTGTGCTATGTTACATTTTGCTTGACAATCATGTTGTTTCGTTAACCCATAGTATGGAAGCCTTGTCAGGGCTGATGACAGTGCCTATACAAGGATGCCAACTGAAAATATTAATAATTTTCCGAATAACCGTTGCCTCTATTTCTGCAACCTTTCTTGTGAACGGATAAGAAAATATAGGGAAAATTGCAGATGCCCGTATTAGCATTTATGCAGTAATGCGTGGTTAAGAAATCCAATTACCCATGCATCTTTCGTTCAATTAGGGCAACTTTTCTTAAGTTCATGATCCCAGAACAGACCTCCATATGCATACGGATGTGCATCAAAAGGTCAAGTGTAACTTTCTTGTAACTATTCTCTAGAACCTTGCTTGCTTGCTTGTATTCGTTGGCTTGAGCTCCAACGCAAAGTCCTGTATGTCGGATGAAGGCATCCTGTTGTCCAACATCAGTGTGATGTCATACAGGACCTGAGTTTTGCGTGAGTATCCGTTGTCCCATGTCTGGCTTATTGGTGTGCAGACTGGTGGTTCCTCGCCGTACAGGCAGACACTCTCCGACTTCGGAGGAATCGGCGATCCTACTGACTTTAGCCAGGACCCCGAAGGGACCTGTTGCCCAGGACGCTCGACGAGGACGCGTCAATAGGTCTTGGCCAGTATATAACCCGGCCCTGTTGCCTTGGAAACACCTCTGCATCCCTTCTCTAGAACCAAAGCTGCGACTGTATTCTCATGCTTATTCTCAAAACCTTCATATATATCGTACACAATAGTTGACCGCATTTAACAAAGTATGCTTCTTGGTCTACCACTCCCCATTCACAATGGGAGCAGTTTACATTTCTCAGGGGTTTTACATTTTTTTTTTTTTTGGAGGCAACTATCTATTATTCTCTACTGACTTGATAAAAGTATTCTATAAAGTAATAATCCTATAGTCATTTAAGTGTGGTCTTAATTTAGCTTAGGAGTGACGCGAGATGACTACTCAACCAATTCTCAGGCGCAGGTTCCGCTTTAATGCTGTGGTTGAAGCTGTTCACCATTTCTTCCAGACCTTCATCACTTAGATCCTTCATATGAGCACATCTCATACCATCTGGGCCTGGTGCCGTCTTAAATTTTTTTGGCATTTATTTGATATAACTGATATTCAGATAGTCCTCATTTGTATTTTCGCTGATTGTTAGAGCGAATGTTTTTTTTTTTTTTGTTTTTTTTTTTCATTGATTGAGCGAGCATTTCAACAATTGTATCTCTGATGTTCCTGACATTATAATCAGCTTGCCTCACGAATCTTTCATAGAATACTTCTCCCATCTTCTTGCCGTTCTCAGAGGTTGAAAATGTTCTTTATGTAACATTTCAAAACAGGTGGGTCGTTTTCTACTCATTTGATTGTGAGCTTAAAGAACTTGCTTAATGTCCTTTCACCTCCAATCTCGTACATGCAGTGTTCCCATCCTCTCCCTCTTGGTATCTTGAAGGCCACGATCTTTGCCTTTGCCTCTTCTTCCATTGCTTTCTTCTCAGCACGGGGTCCTGGACACTAGCTCCTTACTTGCAGATGCTCTTTCTTCTCCTCATGCTGGTATCCCCTATATTCTCCCGTCAATGCTTTCTTTCGAAGCCCGCTAGGCGACTATACCATACCATATTTGAAAGCGTTCCGTGCTTTTCTAGCCTTTACCCTGTTAAATGTGGACAAAGGGACAGAGCAAAGAAGGAGGTTACTTCCATGATCGTATAAGTCCTTCCGCAGAGCGTCCGATCCTACAATCCGAATGACGAGTGCAAATTGAGTGGCTGTATCTGATTCTTTTGTCTTCATTGACATCCTTGCCGGGTTGCCATAATTAATATAGACATAGTCTGACTCCACAAAATCTTATCCTGGGTTCTTTCTCTGCATGTCTCCTGGGATTTTTAATATTCCCGGGCGCGAGCATTAAAGTCTCCAAATACAAGAATCCTGCCATTGAACCATTGTTTCAACTCTTTCCGCCATTCCCGCTGCTTCTTGCTGCCCAACGAATTCCCATTGTCATATACGTGTATTATATACCAGAATAAACCCCCAGATTATGTCAGTACCCTCTGAACTCTCCTTTCCACCTGATTCCAGACTCATTTCAAATCATGGGTGGCGTATGCCAGCCATTAGCACCACTGCTGGCTCATGTTTCCTTTGTCAGGTGGATTAATATTGCTGTTTTAACCTGTATATTTTTAGGTAGTCGCCATAGCAGCATTAGGATGTCAAATCATATGTTAACTTCTCCAGAGTTAGCCCTCTTTGCTATGCGTGGTGTTAATTCCATTAAACCAGGGGTGGGCAAACTACGGCCCACGGGCCGCATGCGGCCCGGCAATTGATATTATGCGGCCCTCGAGGGCAGTTAGAAATAAAAATGTTTACTTCGATTTTAAGCTATTTTGTTGACATTTAGAGAATTTCATGAAACGTTATGATTGTTGTAACATTGTTGATAACATTTCTTTCTAATTTTCTATTTTTGTAAACTGTCCTTGACCTTCGTAATTATAATTTCTTGGGAAATTACTGAAAAGTACAAAGCCCAATTAAATGCATTGACTGAAGAATTTGGAAGGAGATTCCAAGATTTCAAGAACTTGGAGCACAATTTAATATTCTCAGTTCCCCTTTTAGTGCTGAAGCTGATACAGCCAAGAGGACATATAATTGAAGCTGCTTGACTTACAAGCAGATCATGACCTGAAAGAGAATATCAAGTCAGATGTTTTGCTGGATTTATATGGATCTTTATTAGAAGAGTCATTTCCTAACTTGAAAATCTTTGCAGCTAAACTTGTATCATTGTTTGAATTAACATACATTTGCGAACAAGCATTTTCTTACTTGATGATCAACATCTCTAAGAAAGGTCTTTATTGTCGGACTGCACCTTGCATGCGAATTTCAATAAGTAAACGTGCTCCAGTTTTCAAGAATATTGTCAAAAATTGCAAGCAGTAACATACATCTCATTAGAAATCAACAATTGTAGTGACAATGTAGTCAGTTTGTGTCAAAATTAAAGCCATTGAGAGATAATAATAAAACAATAATATTAAAACAAAAAAAAATTTAAATTTTGTTAACAAATTAGTAAAAGTTTTTGTCTATATAATACAATATAATGTATAAGTGTATACGCAAAATAAAATTGCATTAATTAGTTATTTATAATGTTTAATCTTATATATAAAAAAGACTTGTGCGTCTGTATCTCTGTCCGTATGTCCTTTATACGCTCGCGAACGGCCCATCCGATTGAGATGAAATTTTCTACACGCCTTCCTTTCATTCCAGAGATGCCAACTGTCGTAGTTTTTTTTTCTTCTTCCTCCTCCTCCCTCCTCCCTCCTCCCCCTCCCAAAATACGTACGTCCAGGAAATGGTCTTCTACATAGACACTTCTCTCTGAGGTCCGCGATAACATCGGGAACGAGAACTTATATGACTACTTATATAAATTAAATGAGATGCTTCACACCAGGAGCTGTGCGATGCCGGGCCAGGTCAGACAGACAGACAGACAGATAATCGGTAACGGGAACGGGAACTTATATGACTACTTATATGAATTAAATGAGATGCTTCCCACCAGGGTCTGGGCGAAGCCGGGCCGTGTCAGCTAGTAACCTATAAATAATTCGTAATTACTTATTGTGATAGGTTGCTGTAAACAAAGTGGACATAATATATGCCCCCCCCCCCCATATAGCTTAACATTTGTCAATGTGACCCTCCGCACAAAAAGTTTATCAACCCCTGCATTAAACTATTCTCAAATACTTCAGACTTAGTCTCCACAGTTTTGATCTGTTTTTTGTTTCTTGCTCCTACTTTCCGTACCCTCTCACTACTTTTCCCCTTTACTCCTCTAACTTTCTCTTCGGTAGTCAAAGAAAGATTAAGGCCCCGAAGCACAGGCGTGAATTCATTGTCGTTTGGTTTTGACTAGTAGTTATAATAAGACAGGAAATAATCAGCAACCCTGGTAGAGCCTGCCTGCAATTGAAAGAGGCCAGAAACGTCCATATGCCTGGTAAGCCTCACCCCCCCCCCTCCCCTACTACTCAAGACGTCCCATGTTAACGATCATCCAGTACCTTAGCACATGAAACACAATTTGCCATGAAGCAATTTCCTTCTACGGGTCTGAGATGTGATAGGACTATCACATTGTGTCAGCCTGAGTGCACTGATGAATAGGTGGCCGATATTTCCCTCATTTAGCAGGCGACAAGCCCAGACGTCAAACTCCCATCCGACCGTGCTCATAGCATTATCAGCACAGTTCCCTATCAACGTCTCTAACCGGCCAGCATCCCTTAGCAAATGTTTGTACCTTCAACCTGGGGGTGGGGGAGGGGGGTGATTATATATTAAAGTTATCCTTCACTTAGCGAAGCCACCATTGCCTACCGGTAGATATATGCACCGTCAGCAACTCTCCGAGGGGAAATGACATCAAGACATTATTATATGGATACACCATGCAACCAAATGGTTGAGAACTGCTGATAATTACAAAACAACACCACCGTCAGTGTTCATATAAATAGTGCATCTAAATACTTGGGCAGGCAGAAATCTCAGTCTCTCAACATCTCAGTATCCAATTAGCTGGAGTTTCAGGATGAAGGCTGCCGTTTTGTTCTTGCTTTTTCCAGTGCTGCATCTGGGTATGACACAGAACATTCATCATCATCACGTGCCATGCCAACTGGCATAGGCTTTCATGTCTCTCCACAAATGTCGTTCTTTTGTGTTTTGGATCAACTTTGCTGCTGATATTCCTTCACGCCACTGTCTCAATCCATTCAGCATCATTCATCTTGGTCGGCCTCTGCCTTTCTTCTCTTCGATCTTTCCAGTCGTCACGATGTTCTCCAGTGCCTTTCTTCGCATCATATGATCAAAGAAATCTGTGTGTGTCTTCCTTATTGTCATATATAATCTTCTAGGTTACCAGGTTAGGCCGTGACTGTATTCCTTCTTAGTATTAGGTTACCAGGTTAAGACGTGACTGGTCACCAGGTACAGGATGTCTTCAAGTTTTCTAAACTGGGGCCAAGCCTAGAAAACCATATATGACATAATCAAATTTGCTTGTTATTAGTGACCGATTATTCGTGCCATATCAGCGTTGTGTGATGTCGTATATCTAGTGAATACTGCATGTGACTGTCGTTCATTCGACAGATGACAGTCGTCATGACCCACGGACTATAAGCCTGACTTCATAATTGGGCGACTATTTAAAGACTTTTTATGTCTCGTGTTTACCGTGGACTGTCAGACCACCCTGTACAAGCTGATTTCTGGCAATAACGAATTTTTTTTTAAAAGTGGTTTAAAGGCGTTACGTCATATTCATTGCACCATGTTTAACCCCGTAGGGTTGTTCTCTTTCCGCAGAGCAGCCTGCCAAAAACTTGGCATAAAGCAGGAACTCCTGGCTACAGCGACAACCGCTTTAGGTCTCCTAAAACTTTGCATTCATGAAACAAATGACGGATTCTGAAAACGGTCTCAAAACCTTCAGAGAGCAGGACATAAGGTTTGACAATTTCAAGACGGAGACTTCTATTTAATAAAAAAGTGTTTAGAAAACCACCTAGAATCATTTCACTGGTCATTGAATGCTATCCTAGTCTCAAAGAAATTTCAACATGTTGCTGGTCGTGCATTTTTCCCAAAAGATCAAAGTTGCTGGATCACTGGGAAATTAATCTAATACAATGTGCTGACAATAGATATGACCATAAAAGTAATAATCTGCACCACTGGGGCAAATTGTTTGGACACATTATGTTAGTTCAAAATTTATAAATTTCAACATATAGGCGGTCATGGATTTCTCCCCAAAATCATTATACTACCAACAACGTGTTATATCGTATAATTCCATCATTGTGTTATATTTTAGGTGTGAGCTCTCGATGTCCCCCACACTGGACGTTCTTCCAAGAAAACTGTTATCGTTACGGAGACTCACGCGCTTCCTGGACAGACGCTCAGGTATTGTCAATTATATACCCCATGTGTGTGGCCAGCATTCCCGAATGGATAAGAGAAATTGTTCTTAAACATCCGGTGTACTGAATGAAGCCGAGGTAGCGGGTTCAATCCCTACACTGGACAGTTAGATTAAAATATTCACTTCTCGTCCTTGACTCGAGGACGTAAATTACAAGTACCTGTGAGTTCGCCTGATGGCGAGGGACACCAGTGGTAGGGAAAGCTAACCCGAACGCAGAAATCAGTCCAGTGCACTAGAAGTAGTAGTACGTATATGAACTACGCTTGAGTGAGCGAGCGTAAACAAAAATAAAATAAATACCCCCCCACCCCCCATGTCTCATATTGCTAAACATTTGTTGCAGAAGCCAAGAGGGCCGGCCGCAGCAGAACAACATGCCGCAGCAAGACAGAGACCTGCCGTTACTGCGTCGAACACCATGCCTTCAAGGAATGTCTGCTGGTCAAACAGGACAAGGACTTCCCAAAGCCCAATGACATGAGATAGTGCGCCAACTGCCTTGGCAAGGTCGGAGCAAGATACCTGGGCTACCCGTAACCCCAAAGATACAGAGACGCTTTAAAGACCGCCATAATTACAAGGACACCATACAAGTAAGCACTGCGGAGATTATAGACAGTCACAGGCATCTCACAAGCTGAAAAGTCTCAACTCCAAGGCCAGATTGACGAGCTGAAGAAGCAAATCAAGGCACTTCTGATACTGACACCAACTGGCAGCAATGAAAAACTACTGGACGACATGAAGGAAATCCAGCATAGCATCCAGCAAGAAGTGGAACGCATGGCCCAGATGAAGAAGGAGAACGAAGAAACTCTACATGCAATCAAAACAGAGAGAGAACGACCGAAAGCCGAAAGGAACCAACGAAAGATAAGCTAGCAGAAGCCAGGCAAAAGACCACAGAGAAGCCGCAAGCTGATGCCAAACCAAAGACCGACCAGAAACATCAAGCATACACCACCGATCCACCCATTAAGTGCAAAAATATCATGGGGGAACCAGGATCCTCCCATCCATCTAAAAAAGGTCTAGAGAATAAGATGAGATCCGACACATGCGCCCACTGGAGCATACAAGATTTCCGCGACGTAAATTAAAAAAAAAAACATCAAATAAAGAATCCTTGTAAGGATTGCACCAAATCAAAACATACGTAACAGGAGCAAACACTGACAAACCGAAAAGCAGGAACAAATTGACACAAAAGGAGAACCCGCTGGCCAATCCTTCAGCTGACGTCACATGCATAAACTATTTGAAATCGAAAAGTCATCTAACACTGACCCAGAAAAAGAGAAAATTTAACCCGCACTTTGAACCACCACAACTATAATCAATGCCACTGAGACTGGTTGAACGAAGTGGACAGTTGTTTTTTTCCTTCCACATATGGGATCAGATCGGACCGAATTTTTTACGGCAAGCTGCGCTGTAAAGATCTCATTAACAGACTTTAGAATTCATCACGACACGTCAGAGTCTTGCCAAAGACCGAAATTCGTGGCGTACATCACTATGCAAGGGTGTAGTCACTTGTGAAGCAAACAGGACTGCAAGAGCTGTGAAAAAAGGTTGAACCAACAAAACAAAAACAAAAAAAAAACTGCTGGAGATCCTCCTCCTGGAACGTCAAGTATTCTTTGTCCACATTGTCAAAGAACATTTTGAGCCACGATAGGCCTTACCAGCCATCTTAGAACTCATGGCTTCAAACTTTCAACCCCACTGGATGAAATGAAATTGACAAACAACACGCGGGTGGATGAGGGTTCGCTCGTCGTCACCTGATTGGCCACATATGCATCTGTGCACTGAGGCCCACACAATTTAATATCATTTTCTTTCATTCTGTTTCTCTCACATTCTCTCTCTTTATATATTAATCTTTTTCACTCATGTTTACTCTAATTCTCTTTCCTTCACTCTCATTCGTTCTCTCTCGTTCGTTATGTCGTTCATTTTCTTCCTTTCCCTTTCTTTATCTCTTCTCTCTTTGTCTCACTCACTCGCTAACCCTAATGTATTCTACTTCCATCTCTTTTCTCCCTTACTCTTGCCAACCCCCCTCCCCCCTCCCTCTCTCTCTCTGTGTCTCTGTGTGTGTGTCTCTCTATCTCTCTCTCTGTGTCTCTGCATCTCTCTCTCTCTCTCTCTCTCTCTCTCTCTCTCTATCTCTTTCTCTCTGTCCCGTCATACCCTTGTCTGTGGCTTATGGTGCTGAAATGTTATATAGAAGCTGTTTTGTTATGTGGCAGTGAAACGTGAAACGCGAATGAACAGGTTAGGAAGAGCTTCCAGCAATAGAGATGTGGTTTCTGGAATGTAGCGAATTCCTTGAACTGCCAGAGTAACTAACAACTTGCCTATACAACTATAAGTAAAAGGCAACGATCATTCTTTGGTCATGCGAAGTGAAGGCAGCCATTGGAGAACAACGTGACATTGAAAAGGTCAATGGGAAAAGAGATAGAGGCAGACCAAGGATAGTGATGCTCTGAGGCATTGGCATAGAGGAATATCATTAGCAAAGTTAAACCACAATATTAAAAGACTGAGGTCTGTATATAGACATAAACGCCAATACCAGTTGGCAGAGCACATGTTGATGATGATGATGGTGGCTTATGGTGCAGTAATTTAGTATAGGAAGGTAGTATAAGTAGTTGCTTGCTTGCTTGTGTTCGTTGGCTTGAGCTCCAACGCGAAGTCATGTATGTCGGATGAAGGCATCCTGTAGTCCAATATCAGTGTGATGTCATACAGGACCTGAGTTTTGCGTGAGTATCCGTTGTCCCATGTCTGGCTTATTGGTATGCAGACTGGTGGTTCCTCGCCGTACAGACAGACACTCTCCGACTTCGGAGGAATCGGCGATCCTATTGATTTCAGCCAGGACCCCGAAGCGACCTGTTGCCCAGGACGCTCGACGTGGACGCGTCAATAGGTCTTGGCCAGTATATAACCCGGCCCTGGTGCCTTGGAAACACCTCTGCGTCCCAGTATAAGTAGTAAAAACATATATAAAATGGTAACTGTTGAATGATATACGGTAGTGGAATAGACAAGAATAGCATTATCTATTTTTGTTGGTGTAACTTTAATTGGTCGGTCTGTCTGGCGGAGGGGTTACAACACTTTCACCGTAATCCCGTTTATCACGCAGAGTCTCGTAGTGGGCGAGAGCTGGAAGAGGTTCGACACCCGCTGGTGAATTGCGGGATAACTGAACCGGCCGCTCAGAAAGCAATGGCAAACTACTGAGCGTAATCTTGCCAAGAAATCAACAGACAGCTGAAAGATGCTGCTGTTGACAGCGATGTCCTGTAAAGGATATGCGAATTTTAAAAAAAACCACACATTTTAATTGAACTTTAACATGAATTATAAAACTCGTGACAGACCGTATGCCAGACTAGTGGTGCCAAATTGCCCGAGGTTTCATCACTACAAGAGAACGATTTCCTGGGAACCATGGCCAGGGAGAAACGCGGTAAGAATGCTTTGAGCGAATATATTTTTGAGAGATAAAAATGTCTATCATATTCGTGTGTGTGGACAAATACAGGTTGTGCACACATGTTAGGGCTTGTATAAGCACTAAGGATTAGCATGGCAGCGAGGCTTAACGGGCTTGAGCTTAAACTTTCGGTTCTCTGATGGCGTGGTACGGTGGATGATTCCCCGGTCAGTTGGGATTTACCTTGACTTCTCGTTCAGATAGCATTGGCAAACTACTGAAGGTAAAGTTGCCTAGTAAATCAAGCAGGTGTTGTGGTTCATGGCAAATTCTCGCAAAGGACACGCTGTCAGAATCTTGCATTCAGCAATAACACCGGCTCGTAATCACTAACAGATGTGATACAAACACTGTCACAGAATGACTTTACGTGACACACTGCAAATACTATTCAAACACTTTATTCACACTTCTTACTCATCACAACCATTACATGCATCGCGCAATTACAATATCGATGCCATAATACTGTCACCAACTGGCTTGAAGTAGCTCCCGGGTGGGCAACCACTCAGCCAAAATCATTTTCCCCTACTGGGGTTTAGTTCAGGGTGCAGTTTGAGATCCCTAACCTCTGTCAGATGGGACTAATTACCACCTCAGATCCCAGAGAGAAAACCTGGAACTAGTGTCTTTTATGCTGATTTAAGACACCGTCCCTGATACTCAAGAAAACAGCCAAGACGTGGCTCGTTGAAGATAGAATATATCTATATAGATTTGGCTGTACTTGGTATCCCCAGAAGTGAGAAAGGAGGAGTTAAGTTATGCAACGTAATCTCGTTACTTATGACTGCATATGCAAGTTACCTCCCTGACATAAATTCCCCCTTCTGGACAATGTGTTCGAACCCCCACTAAATGATATAATAATGTGTGTACTTGATTACGCTACACAAACATTTATAAACATTTAGAATTATACGGACAAATTGAGTTTTAAAATACAACAACTGTGTTATTATTTCTAGTCTTGATGATCATATGATGATGATGATTATAATAAGGTATACGCAACTTAAGTGGCTAAGAAGCACATAGGTTATGCTTCCCCCCAGTGAGACGCAGTTCACTGTCAGACTGAAGGAGTCAAAATTGGTCCCTTCACAAGGCTAAGTCATTCCCCAATATGAGTTGACTGTCCATTGCTCCTAAGAGATCTGGAATGAAACAAACGGAGATGGGTAGTATCTACGTCTACACATCTCAACACTTATGTCTATACATTCATATAAACATACATTCAAGTCATAATATATGATGGTATGATGATATATGATGGCGTGTTACATAAACATATATCAGTTCTACACAAATAAATATATATGTATATATTCATAAAACCATTTAGAACATCTATAGCTCAACACATACATATCCACATACATTTATGTAATGGAGTGTTTCCCATATAAGTTCACCTCTCTTACTCTCTCCCTTTCTGATTCATTCATACTGTCTTGTCGGAAGGACTGGTCGCACAGTCCCTGTCGAACATTAAATCCCTTCCCTGAATCTGTCTGGGATATTGAATGTCCTAAGTCATGTCTGTCCTCATGCAGACATCATGCAGACAAGGTGAACTGGTGCCATTCCTCAAACCAAGTTGGTTTCACCACAATCTTGGTAGGCACTCAAAGTGTTGGTCCAAATAATCAATGTTAATTGGACGCTATCAAGAGACTGGTAGCTCTCAGGAATTTCTCCTAAGTAGTCAGTCTCCCCAATGTTTAACATCATACAGGATGAACCAAAATGCATCTCCTGTACATTGCATAAGCCACACACTCATGTAGCTTGGATAATGGATTTCTCCAAATTATCACCTACAACAAATCAGACAACCAAGTGTTGAATGAAAGAAGAAGGTAGTTCTCAGTGTAATAGTAAATCTAGAAACTGGAACACTGAGTAACACAGAAAATCCACCAGTGTAAAGTTTGGGAGAATATGCAGAACAAGAAAACTACACAGGCTCAGACTAGCAGAGAAACGTATCAGAGTAACAATAATGTGGTATTACCTGAGTTTAGCTAGGAAATCCTGTCATACGACTTTGTATTGAAGTAACAAAACGAGAGGGTAATCTCTCACCAGAAATTAAAATTCCGGCTACCCTGGTACGCTATTGTGAATGCATCTGAAGTCTTGCTGGCCATGCTTGTAGTTTTATTCTCTTCATCCCTGACATGGTTTTCATGTGGGCTAATTAGCTATGTCCCATATTCATTAACTCCGCCTATTTTATTTCATGTAGGATGAATTACCGGGATGGATTAAGTCCCAAATTCTTTTCACCCCTCCTTCTTTCCTGTGCACGGTAGTTTCATCTGTCAATCAAATTGACTGATGTTCCGCCACGTGTCTGAAACAATGCTTTGGCCCATGCAACAGACGTTGCGTCACACCTACATTCCAATCTGCTGGTATGCCCTCGCTTTCCCGGGTTGCTTTACACGTTAAGTAAGGTGTTAGGCATCTGGTCCTAATTGCTCCCTACTGGCAGCAACTACAGACGTTGTCCCGGCTCCCCAAAGTCTGGACATTAGATAGGTGTTAGGCCTGCATTATATTGCCGTCTTTAGATCAAACGGGTTTTTCCCTGAGTAGCTGTGGCATAACGCAACCAACATTATTCATTTACCAACTCCTGCCGCAAAAAGAGGAAACAACATTAAAAGAAATTGACTTCACAACCACAAATGGAGACTGGGACTTAAAACTTAACATCGAAACTGGAACTGAACAAGTGACAAATGACGTGGATTCTTAGAAAGATTGCATCAGACAAAGCTCGGAAGACCATTGGACGAAAAGGGACATGTGACCGCTTCGCGCCAAAGCATAATTAGCATATGTTACTATTTCATCAGAAATGTTAATAAGCCCGCACTCTTTTCTGAAACCCGCCTCCTGAACAGATGTGAGAAGATTGTGTGACCAAAATTTTCAATGGACAAGGCAGAATGTCTGAATTTCGGTGATCTTGGTGGCTACATACCAACAACCACCCAACACATCAGCAAACTAACCACCTAAATCAGACCTGAGAGAGGGAAGCCGAGAGAAAGAGATGAACCACAAGTGAGATGGAGGATGACTTGGCTATGAGCAGAGTATGGGGAGGCCTTCAGTGGAGCTATACGGGCATACCTGAAGTGGTTCCATCAGTCAATGGACCCTGGCTTACCTAATCTTCCAGTCACCAGGTTACATTTTCCTTGGTACACACCACACCCAATTTCAGGAAAACTGATATTTAATTGTTGATTCAACACCATCACACTTAATATGTACAACATCAAAATGTTTACTATGTTTCACACTTCTTGACATCTCATATATTGATGCTTGATTGATGTTCTGGGACAATGGTCCAATGTACAACTTTTCTAATATATCTTGTGTAACCCACAGTGGAAATGTATGTACTGGCCAGAAGGCTCAGGCCCAGTCAATAAATGATTAACATGAATTGACCTTCTGTTAATTTATCAGTTCAAACCTATCTGTGATTCCCCACCTTTTGTGTGTACATCTGTTGTCCAGATCTATTGAGACTTGTTTATGTGTTTGATTGTTTAAAAATACATTAACTCATAATGACTTAATAAACTGGGGATAGAAGACTCTAGGTCTATCAACTGCTCAACATCCATGTTTTCTTCATCTAAATCCGGCTGAGAAAATTCTCCTGACTTTCCTCAGATTTGATAACCAATAAGGGGGCTCCAGAGCTATCAGAATCATTGGAGAAGGGGCAGATTCCCAGTTAGTAATTACCATTCTCACCAGGGCCATAATCTATATCTCCTAGACATACTTAATAGAACGAGGCCTGCAGATAACTCAAGGTTCATATTCTGGGGTTATTGAAGATAGAAGAGGATGGGGCTCTACTTCTTTTGTTAGAGATAGGGCATGCACTACAGTGATCTCCCACTCCCTTCAAAAATATATGACAGTAGCACGTCCATGTATCAACGTCCTCCCCAGCCCAGATTTTACACTTTGCCGTCTTTCTCTTCCCTTGTACTGAAAACAATGAGTTTTCAACCTTTGATAGCACCGCGGACTGGTGCCGTGGTGTCTGGGTTTTACGTTTGATCTGTACATCAAAGCTTTCTCCGACCTAGCATTACAGAAATGATGGGGCGTGCGTGGTCAAAATGTATTTTTCTCTTGTTTTCAATCTCTGTTAGTTTTTCCTTATTCCTTGGTTGGGGACTCAGATTATTTTCTGGTGGACAATTATTCTTTTACTTAGAGAATGATATAATAATTCTTGTGCTGTCATGGCGTTTCGTCACAAATACAATCAATAGATATATCAATGCAATGTATACAACTCACAATCCTACATACCAGGCGCACAGTCTCCTATACTCACACAGGCTTTCTATCTATTGGCGTTCATATACACAAGTCATACGAGCACCATTCAATCCGTCTGTCCTGTACAACAGTCCCCAGCCGTCTCGCCGCTAACCACTGTGAGTTTTCCCTAGTCGGGGTTGTGTCCCTGCGTGGACTTCATGTCCCACGCATGCACCGACTGACCATTCCTGTCACAGCGTGGTTAGTGTCGCTCACAGGTGGCCTTGGCCGTAATTGCCAGGCGTCGTTGACGACGACGCGATAGAACTGGTGGGGAGATTATGACATTCTCCCGCCCTCCTTTTCATGAAACGAGAAGCCTTTCATGTAAGCTATATACATTTGGGTTTATTTATTAAACCTGTCAGAATCGACCCATTGTTTGTCATCTGACGTGACACTTTGGTTTATATTGAAATATGTAGATAATTGTAAGCTATATACACACACTCTTCAATGATGCTATCAAGCAACACTCCTCAAGTACAATCCACTAGATGGATTCTCACGTTAGTTGTAATTTGACACAGCCAATCCGGTAGCTATCAGCGACTTATGCTATCTCCCAAGCTACGCAACTACCTCTCGAAAAATAAACAAAAATTACAAACACGACATGTCAGGCCGCGAGTCCTCTCCCTATAAGATGACTCCAACATTTGACCCCGACCTCAACTGGTCGGAAAGTCTCATGTAGGTCTACAGCTTCGGTAATTACTTCCATGAATAGTTGATGTCATCTTGATGTGTCGCCAGTCTGGCAACATGAGGATGGTTTCTATCCCTGTTAAATATTACCACTAATTTTAATTGTTTCCCTTGGTTGTAATCAGTGAAACAATACAAAATATATGGGCGATAATTTCCACATGCTTTCAAAGAAAATAAATTACTTTGGTAAATCTATTTCTAAGCGTCATAGTTTGATGCTTATTGACAAAAATGAACCAAATGTCACTATTGCGAACAAATTAATCAACTTATGATTCTCAGATTCATCTATCAAAATCCTTACATACAATTTGTATATGCAAAATTTCAGCTCACAAAGTTTATATACAACGTCAATTCTTTGTGAGAATAACACTATAGTCTGCTAGTTTTTAAATTACTTTCACAAACACCGGAAGTACACAGCTGGTGTGTTAAGATGTAGCTAACAAAATGTTCTTCCGTCGGGATGTTATATAAACGAACGGAGTATACAGTTCATAAGCACAGCTGCTGGGTTAAATGTTTCTTTCAAAGTATGGATTAAAGTGTTCTGTAGAATTCAGATGTCACTGTCCCTCTCGCACAGATTAAAATACGTCGGAACACTCTGCTCAGCAGGTACTACGGATACTCGAACAGTTCAAGTAAAGTAAGTCTTGAAATCACGTAGCACTGTTCGTTACAATGTTCATACATATTTAAAATAATATTACCCTTCCGATCACATACCACACAAGTATTCATCAAAATTATTACAATAATTATAAGATATATATATGCTATATTTACATTGGGACATTGTCCCTATCACAATTTATACACAGCGTTTCTGAAATAATTTCACTATTCGCCGTGTTGCTGAACGCTATCCTAATATGCAGATTACGTAATGGCCTGCTATGTGCGCTCAGGCACAATTAGGCTTTCTGATGTGTCGTAAAGACATCTGGAAAGAAGGTCGGCAATCGTATTTTGTGTGCCACGGATATGCCTGACTTCAAAACTGAAATCTTGTAGTAATAGTGAACATCTTGCTACCCTGTGGTTGGTAGGAGTTCCAGTCGTGATAATTGTCAACGAACTGTTGTCTGTCTCGACTATGAGATGTTTCCAAAGAAAAAATCTGGATAATGTTCTAACCGAGTACACAGGGCCTCAATTTCAGACGTCGACCAATTTCGTTCTCTTGTTTTTAATTTCCGACTTACGTAGTACACTGGGTGAAGAATTTGGTCGTGTTCCTGCAATAGTACTGCAATAGTACCAATCGCTACGGAGCTCGCGTCAGTTCTTAATCTGAAAATAGTGTCCAAATTTGGTAATTTAAGAATCGGGTTACTAGAAAAGTAAGATAACACTTTTGTAAATGCAGATCTTAGGCATTCGCTGTTTACAATTTTGTTAGGTTTGTCTTTCGTTAGTAGGATAGTGAAACATTCCGTCAACGTGGTAAAATTTGGTATAAACTGTCTGTAATAATTTAACAGACGTAGGACACTCCTCAATTCTTTCTTTGTTGTCGGAAGCGACAATTTAAGAATTCGTGACACGATGTTGTCGTCAGTAGTAACAAAGCCGTTACAAATTTTATAACCCAAAAATGAAATTTATTGGTAGGCTATGTCGACTCTCGATGGTTTGACTGTCAGTCCGTGGTGTCTGATGCGGTCGAATGTCTGCTGTAATGTTGTTACATGGTCTGTCATAGTCTTCGTATGTACACAGATGTCGTCCGTGTAGGAAATTATATTAGGTATGTCTGTCAGAAGAAGTCTCGTCATCCGTACAAATGTCGCAGGGGCATTAACTAGCCCGAATGGAAGCTTGCACCATTCGTATAGACCCCAGGGTGTGGCATATGCTGTCAAATGTATGCTGTCATGATGTACCGGTATTTGCCAACACCCTTTTGTCATGTCCAGTTTTGTAAAGTATCTTGAATCTGTCAGTTCAGTCAGTATGTCTTCACAGTTGCTCATTGGCTTTAAATCCAACTGTGTGATATTGTTAAGTTTCCGATAGTCAACACAGAGTTGTATGGTGTTGTCCTTCTATTTCACAATCACTATCGGTGAACAAAAATGCGATTGTGATCGTCTGATGATGTGTTTCTTCTCTAGGTCTAGAATTTCTTGGTGTAATTTCTCTTTGTAGTGTATGGGAATGGAGTATGATCTGCACTTTATTGGTGTGTTGGATGTCAGAATAATGTGATGATGCACTAAGTCTGTTTGTCCTGGATGGTTGGAGAAAATGCTGCTGTAGTCTTGTAACAATTGTCTACAATTGTCGGTCTCTGTCTGAGTCAGGTTTGGATTTATTTTGATGTCATGCAGATTGTTTGTCGTGTCCATTGATGGGGTCGGTATTTCGTCGGTCTCGTCATCGTCTGTGTGGTCCACTATCGTTGTGCTTGCTGCTGTCTCGTCTTGGTCTTCGTCTCTGTTGTAGTACGGTTTTTACATTTTGATGTGAATTATTTTGTGTTTGTCCTTTT
This sequence comes from Cepaea hortensis, assembly GCA_963921405.1. Classification (NCBI taxonomy): domain Eukaryota; kingdom Metazoa; phylum Mollusca; class Gastropoda; order Stylommatophora; family Helicidae; genus Cepaea; species Cepaea hortensis. The sequence continues at coordinate 319,342 of CAWUFQ010000207.1, read as the reverse complement.
TCCTCTGTTTGCATACTGTCTGTAAATAGCACCAGATTGCACCAGGCTTAACGGGCTTGAGCTTAATCTTTCGGTGCTCTGATGGCGTGGTACGGTGGATGATTCCCCGGTCAGTTGGACTTTACCTTGACTTCTCGTTCAGATAGCATTGGCAAACTACTGAAGGTAAAGTTGCCTAGTAAATCAAGCAGGTGTTAGGGTTCATGGCAAATTCCCGCAAAGGACACGCAGCATTGTATTCTAAGCTGTCTACAAATTAGTGATTCAGTTATGATGTAAGTTTGTGTTGACGCTGGCAATACTATAACAGTACTATGTATGGGACATTGTGGAGACTTGCAACCATCATAGAAACTGGTGTGTACACATACAAGATGTGCATGTAAACATGGTCGAGTGGATAAGAGCGCTCAATTTTAAGCTTACGGTGTGCTGATACCAAGGTAGCGGGTTCAACACCTACACTAGTCAGTTGGAATACAATGTTGACTTCTCTTCCTTGACTTGGAGACGTAAATTACAAGTAAGAACCACAGAAGTCGGAATGGTTTCACCTGATGGCGAGTGACACCAGTAATAGGGAAACCTAACCCACACGCCAAAATCAACCCAGTGATGCTACTAGAACTACGAATGCGTTCAAAGTAATTAAACACATTTAATTTGTGAAAGCTTCTTCTTTTTCTTCTACACTGTCATTTAAAAACTGTCATTTACTGCCTATAATACCTTGCGGTGTAGGACATCGGGGTCTTGAGCCTGGAAATTAAGACCGCGTGGCTGTTGCAGTCGCTGCGAAATGTGCAGATTAGAGTTTTCTTTGTGCCCTGGACAGAAAAAACTACACACCTTACCGAGGATTCCTTCTACACTATTAGTTCTTATTGTTGTTGTTGTTGTTGTTGTTGTTGTTGTTGGTGTTGTTGTTGTTGTTGTTGTTCTTCTTCTTCTTCTTCTTCTTCTTCTTCTTCTTCTTCTTCTTCTTCTTCTTCTTCTTCTTCTTCTTCTTCTTCTTCTTCTTCTTCTTCCATGACCTGTAGGCTTCTGTTCGTCAGATGATTTGCCCCTTCCCCGAATGTTTCAACTCTTTAACCTCTTAACATTCTTTAAGAGCGGGCCCGTCTTTGTTATGACTCCGGGCGTCTTTCCCCTGACGTACGAGACGTTCAGTCGTTTGCGTTGTCCTTGCGTTGTTCATTGCTTGTCCCATACCTGCGAACATGTCTGCTCTTAGGCCACCCCTCCATCAAGGAAGAGAGCCTATACACCCGGTGCTTGTTGCCCTCACACATACTTGCACCTGTGGTCGCGTGGAACCGACTTCTTCCCCAGCCACTCCCTCCGCGGCCGTCGTTCGTCTTCGTTGCCATGCTACTTCTTCGTGACCTGTTCACGGCGCTGCACTCTGGGAAGCCGGCTCTTCCCTTAGGTTCCTCGACCCATCTCTTGGTCTTTGCTGCGGAATGCAGGTTTTGTAAGACGACTACCGCCCTGGTTTGGAGGTTGGACTTTGGCTGACATTTGTATGATTTGGCGACTGCTACCTTGCAGCGATATGCCCAACAGAACAGTCCCATATTCAGATGCACTACCGTCGCTCGGAGGGAAGGCTATAGAGTCCACACGAGACAGTGCAATTTCTAGCTCTTATAAAAATTAAACCAAACAAATTTCTAATATTTGGTCCGATTGTGAGAACTGACCTCTTTTCGCAATTTTCATGTCGACAACCTAAACTTTCAAATGCAAGTGAAACACAATGTGTGGGTGGCACTTTGCAGTCTTGACAGACCAAAGTATGCGGATTGGAATTTGGCCAAAATTCCATCTCACAATTCCTGGGCAGAGCTTCAGAGAACATGTGGTGCCCAAACGACATGTTCCCTCTCTCGGCCTTGCCTTGTTTGATCCAGAGGAATGGATAACCAGTACGTCTGGAATAATGTAGGCTGCAGACGCTGGCGGCTCAGCGTCAAACCTCCGAGATCTCGCCCCGACGAGCAGGAGGCGAGCGGTGGCCAGACCCTAAACCTTTCGGACTTGACTTAGAGGCGTTCAGCCAAATTCCGCAGGTAAGGGTCGTATATGCGCCCGAACCATTGGGCACGTACACCTGTCAATCGTAAGTGTCTGGACCTGTGTAAGCGTGTACTACCGTCAGACTCCCCGCCTGACTCGTGCGGCTCCCGAGACCAACGAGAATAGGTCCGCCGGAGATATTGCTCGTCTATTGCGAACAAATCTTCAATGACCGAGACTTAATAAGTAAAGAAACGATAAAAGTAGTTTTATTTTAATTGCGCTTGCGACCCCACCTATGCTACACCCTTCATGTGTCTTCACAAAGTCGGACTAGAGTCAAGCTCAACATACATTATGTGTATGTACTTAATAGATTGATATCAATGCTTGTTAATCAAGTTATCCGTGAGATGTCCGTGGCGAAGTGGTTAAGCCTCGTGCCTTGCTCTCCGAAAGTTGTGAGTCCGATTTCAGACTCCTTCATTCTGATCACTAGTTTAGTTTTCTCGGAGACTCATGGGAGTTGTCGCTGGAGCTACACTGCGGAACGAGACCGAGCCATTAGAAGGAAACAAATCCGGTACTATAAAGCCAGTCCCGTTGCCTGTGAACCTCTTTAAACCAGCTAATAAAATGTATTGTTATACCTGCTTCCAATTTCAGCCGAGTGTGTGTGGCTTGGCGGGAGTGACATCTTCCAAGAGGGGACCTGGGAATGGGCAAGCACATCGAATACCTTCAATTTGTTCAGAAACTGGGCTAATGGTCAACCTGACAACTGGTTAGATGGTAAGTTACCATACACTGTCGAGGACTGAATGAGTTGTGTGAATATTTTAGTGTGACAGAAGCAAAAACCCCTTCACACCCCTTGAGGCGTATTGCCTATATGGTACTATCCTATATTGTTAGGATCAGCTGGCACTTGGTGCATGAGAGGGTAAAACATATCACACTGGTCGCCTTCACTTCCCAAGATATTTGTAGTACCCATTTTAGACCCATTTTACCACATGGCATGGTCGGGACAAGAACACAGCGCTGATCCACGACTCTGGTGATCGTGTAAGACATCGAAACATGACCGCCCACCCTTACCGGCATGGCACATGATGACAACACGCGCAGAGTCCCGCGTGGTGTCTACGAATATCGATCTAGTACCATGAGCCAGTATATATGTACTAGAACAGGTTTAAAGGGAAGGGGAAGGAATTAAGAAAATGAGAGTATTATTCATCCAACCCATAACCTAACCCACAGTGGTGTAAAGATAAATAGATGCGCAACACTGTCTGTTTTGGCGCCAGAGAAGAAAAGAATAACAAGAAGAAAGAGATCATCACCTTATAGTATTCCGCCCCATTCAAAAGTATACTTTATAGAACAGAATAAACTCAGGATCTTTAGCAGAGAACTATACTACACTGTATGTTCCAATCAGTGGAATGCAGAGCTAGACTGTACCAGACTTAATGAATATACACAATTAACTAAAACAACGTACTAAACAAAATAGACTAAACATAACACATCGATAACAACAAACTGAAACTTTTAATGATCAATTCTCCTAATTTATGAACTGTCAACAGCTAACGTTAACATACAACAGCGAAGACAACTGCCATATGACATTAAATATTACCTATAATGAGTTATGCCACACATGCAACCCGATATCAATACCCTGAACAATTTAGAACATAGAAAAAAAGGCGATCTAAATATCATCAATAGAAACAAACACCTAACCGTGAACATGAGTTGCCTAGTTCGAGAACAGCATATATTGCACTGAGGCACAGGGTGCATCAGTGCAGTAGACCATGGTCCGACACTTAGGATTACAGTGGGATGTGCCCCACACCTAACTTGCCCCCGGAACACATACAATGGGTGCATCCAGCACGACAGGCAGATATAATATCCCCAAGCAAATCCGGACATGATACAATCAGAAGAATTGAGTGACTCACAAAATAGTAACTATATCAACAACAGGGACACTAATAAATGCTTGGGCGGTTCAGGGGCGGCAGTGACCAGAGCTGAGGCTCAGACCTTCTCTAAATACTGTGGCCGAGGGCCACTCTCACACAGCAGACTTTTTGTTTTGCTAATCAGTGATTCTCTAAATACACTGGACCCGTGCTTTGGTCATTGCTGAGGGGGGGGGGGCAGTTCAATCCCCCTCCCTCCTAGAAACAGGTGTGGTCTCTTGCTCGACAGCAGTTGTGCGGACGAATGGAGCGGAAAACCAATTCCAATTAAAATTTTTGATACGAATGCATTCGACATGCAAAACTCAGTCCTTTACTACTTTAAACGGTGTGTAAGGATTACGCTCGAGTTTAAACGAGCGAACAAGAAGAAGAAGAAGACATGTCGACTTGGCTATAATTGGGGAATTCGTGGCGTAGCTTGTATCTCGTCTTTAGTAGATCGGGCTGCTTGTTTTCAGCTTCTTGGCTTCTGACTGGTTGATTGTGTTAGTTACTTGCTTGTTGTGTTTTTTTCATGACTGGACAGAGTTGCGCACTAATAAAGGCCTGCAGAAATTGTGTACTCACTCCGTGATATGGACCTGTTTCCTTCAGGGAGATTTACCAGGTGTCGCTTATCCAGGTGTTCCGTCTATTTCCCCAAAAGGTCTTGGTCTCCTGCGATTTCGTGTTTCTCGGATGGCTCGATGGTTCGATCTTTCTGAAGAGAAATACCGATTTATGACCTTCGTGAACACTTGGTCTTGGTCTGGATATCCGTCGTTATCCCTTCTTCTTCTTCTTCTTCTTCTTCTTCTTCTTCTTCTTCTTCTTCTTCTTCTTCTTCTTCTTCTTCTTCTTCTTCTTCTTCTTCTTCTTCATCTTCTTCTTCTTCTTCTTCTTCTTCTTCTTCTTCTTCTTCTTCTTCTTCTTCTTCTTCTTCTTCTTCTTCTTCTCCTCCTCCTCCTCCTTCTTCTTCTTCTTCTTCTTCTTCTTCTTCTTCTTCTTCTTCTTCTTCTTCTTCTTCTTCTTCTTCTTCTTCTTCTTCTTCTTCTTCTTCTTCTTCTTCTTCTTCTTCTTCTTCTTCTTCTTCTTCTTCTTCTGTCGTTCGCTTGAAATATATCTATAACTGCAATGTTTTCTCTTGTATGAATCTAAGTCTTTATTAGTTTACTCAGCGGTCCATAGAGTTTATCTTCTACTGTTGTCTCTCTAGGCCAGAAGATATGCCTGGTGCCAAGTAGCAAGTGCGACGTAATGACGTAACTGAGAAAGATCAGATAATCCAAAAGCCAAAACGCTAATGTATCGAGGGATATGACGTGGCATCACAAAAACGTCACGAAAGATCGTCAACAGCAACAAAGGCAGACGGATTTGGGAGCTTGATCGGAGCGGCAGCTCATGTTGATTTGGGAACGATAGGTCGGCTAGACACTGGCTTTATATCGCATTAGTGGCTGAATTAACACCTGGAAATGGACGCGATGATCAGTGGAGACAACATTCATCGAAGCCACAATAAACAGGCTGGCGAATGCAGAAAACTTGATGTCTGAGAATCGTCAGGAAGGACAATTAGAAGATAGAGAGAAGGACTCCGTGAGGACGAACAAGGATATTGTTTAATATTCGAGCGGAGATGGCTTGAACATATCATTAGTCTTAATTATAATTTGTATTACTGCCAGAACTGGTCAGAATAGGCACATTATATTATTGATTATTGTTGTTGTGAAAAGCCTGTGCGCTGCGAAAATAAACAGCGTCGTAACTGCCAAAGTATAACGGAGTGGACTCAGTCATTCAGTTCGTTTTGGCTTCTGAAACCTGCATTTGACGACTTGTTTACGAGCTGTGTCTGGTTATTCGAGTTGCATTGTTTGAATAATGACATACCCCGGGATGTCGACTGGCACCTGGGTATGTTGAAGTTTCGGCAGTCTTGGAGTTTGTACTCTTCTGTCTGCGACGCCAAACCACATGTGCACATGGCTGAGTCACCAATCTTGAATTTTGTATACATATGGTTGCGTAATCTATTGTGTCCTGTTCTGAGGCGCAGAATAATGACCTGTTCTGGTCTATCCATAACGCGGTAGTCGTCTTGAGTAGGGTTTGGTGGTCTTCTGACTGATTTGATCATTCTTTTCTTTTGGTGGTATGTAACGGGCACATCAGGTTGTTCTTCTTTTGCTCCTTCCTTGGCCAATCGATCAGCTCTGTCATTTCCGGGGAATACACAGCGGGATGGTATCCACTGTGTGGTGACCTAATTCTGACTGCTAAGTTCAGAAAGTAGTGTCCTTAGAACTGGCAATTTCCCAGACAGGAGCGCCCCGAGTACTGATTTTGCATTTGTCAACAGCACCACAGGTTGTGTACCATGGTTGGTATTTAGTAATTTCACTGTTGCTATATTGATTGCCTCAGTTTCAGCATCATAGTTATGGCAGTACTGTCCTGTTAGAACTCTGGCCGTGTCCCTAGTATTATGTGGGTATTCTATGTACACTCCCGCTTCTCCATTTCCAACAGCATTTTGTGCTGACCCATCTGTGCAGCCTCGGATCTAGAGGTCCTGTGGTATTCGTCATCAAGGAATGTGTGAGTGGCTGTGCACTGTTCTGTTCTTCCTTGTCAACTATTCCTCTCACTATTGTCTGGATTTGTAGAGACAGTCAATGTGCATCTGTCCATGGAGTTCGCTCTGGAATAGTTGTCATGGTGATACCAACTGTGGGCAGATGGGTGGTTTCTCTGCATAGTAATTTCGCCTGGTGGATAAAACTGCTTGTTTTCAACCGCCTCACAGCTAAGTTTTCAAATCGGTTCTTTATAGAATCTCCTGGCAAGCTGAGGAACTTTCCTGCTTGCATTAGTGTTTTCTTATTTCTGCGCTCTCTCATTGCTTGGATCCTCCCCATTTTCTCCATTGCTACTATAGGAGTTGATCTAATCCCTCCTGTGGTGACCCTAAGAGCTTGATTCTGCACCCTGTCCAGCTCTTGTAGTGTGGTTTTTGATGCTGAACACCACGCAGTTGACCCGTATTCCAGGTGTGGTCGTATGCTCTGTTGATAAACTTTGCTTAGTATTTTCAAACTGGCTCCATATGTGTTTCCACTTAGCTTTCTCAGGATGGCTATTTTCCTTCTGGCATTTGCTACTGCTTTTTTTATGTGTTTTCTCCATGTCAGCTTGACATCAAATGTTACTCATGGGTATGTTGGTTCTTTATCTTCTCTTAGTGGTGTTCCATTTATCTGAATGATCCATGTCTTTTGTTTCGGAGAGAGGGTAAATAGAGTGGTGCTGCATTTGTCAGTGTTTATGCTGACACACCATCTATCCGCCCATGCAACAAAACTATCTACAGCTCTTTGTAGCGATACGGTGGCTACCGATGCATGTTCATTTGCGCTCCACAAACCCAGGCCATCAGCGTACATTGCCGCTTTAATTCCATACGGTAGATTAGCAACAAGATCATTGATGAAGATTAGAAAACGTATGTTGGACAGGACTCCGCCCTGGGGAAACCGTGACGCAATAGTACTTTCTTGCTCTTGAGTCCGTCTATCTGGACTCGGGCTCTTCGGCTGTGCAAGTATGCTTTCACCCATTTGTACATTCTTCCATTGACTTTACAGTTTCTCAGTTTCCACAACAGACCTTCATTCCATACTTTGTTAAAGGTTTTCTTCAGATATATCCATGCCGCAAGCACCAGCTTCTTCTCTTGGAATGCATCCTCAATTTTTGAGAGGGGTAGGCTGTCTGATCTTCGGTAGAGTAGCACTGCCTAAGGCCAGATTGTTGTGGCGCAAGGATGATTTCACTTTCAATGTACCACTGTAGTCTGTGATTGATGATGCGCCCATTGTTTTGCAGAGACAGCTAGAGAGGCTAAATGGTCTGCATTTGGAGGCAATGGAACTATCTTTTCTTGATTTTAGGGGGTATCATGATTGCTTCTCTCCAGGCTTGTGGAACACTGCCTGAGGTCTAGGTGTTATTGAAGATCTGCAATAGCTTTGCTTTGGCTTCTGTTCCTAGGTTCCTGATCATTTCATTGGAGATACCATCAGCTCCTGGTGACTTTCTCATTTTCAGTTTTAATATAGCTAGCTCCAGTTAACTATTTGTGATAGGTGCTTCCATGACCTCATGTAGTATGGCATTCTGTCCTGTATGTTGCCATTTCTCTCGAATCTCTTGTGGTTTCTCTGGACTAATTTCTATATTGTTATCTTGTGCGAATGAGTCTGCAAAATGGTCAGCTGCTTGCTTTCCTGTTACGATGTTTCCGTATTTATGTATTGCAATTTTTGAGTTTCTCCATGTGCCCTCATCGTTAAGTCGTTTTATTAGCTTCTACAACTTCCTTGTGTCTTTTTCAAAGCTCAGTGACTCTGTTTTCTCCTACCAGCTTTTCCGTCTAGCCTTCCACTGGGCTCTTTGAAATTTGGCTTTTGCTTGCTGGTATTTATTATGGTGCTCTTGGCTGGTGTTGACCTCTGCTTGCCTTCTGCACACTTCCACATCATTATGCAACTGTTTCAGTTCATTACTCCGGTATGGTTTATAATGTTTACGGGCTCCTCTTGGTAGTGTTTCTCGTGCTGCCTGTAGTATGCATTTCCCAAACTCTTCAACTATTTTATTTATGTCCTTCTCAGTGTTCAGGTGTCTAACCAGTATGCTGGTGCGATGTTTGTACATTGCCCAGTCTGATTTCTTGTGCTTCCACCTTGAGAGAATGCTGCTTTCAGTTACAAGCTCATTTTCTACAATGATTGATTGATTGATTTAGGAACCGACATCACAGAATTCGGGGCATTCCCATAAGCGCTCCGTCCCCATCCTCAGCAGCATCCTGAGGTGTACAATTTCTACAAATTGAAAGACTAGCAGATTGTCACTGCCACCTAGCTGTTTCCCAACAATTAGTGTCATGTTCCACTCCAGGTCTGGTGAATGAAAAGCCAGGTAAGGTTTAGTTGTCGTGTCATGATCTCGAGTAGAAAGTATTGGGTCAGATAACTTGTTAATCAAGATGAATCTATTGTCATCCTGCCAGTCTTCCAGTCTCTCTCCTCTCTGGTCCAAGTGATCATAGCCCCAGCTCTGTGAGTGACTTTTAAAATCGCCACACACAATCATTTTTTTTTCTTTTAAGGGTAGTGTGTCCAGTGCCTGTGTGCGGTCATTTGTATACTATTTATTTATCAGATGAAGATTTGTATTGCCTGTCATAAGTTTTAAATGTCTGATACTTAGCCCTTTCCATGTAAACTTCAATTTGGGAAGCAGTGATGTTATTTTTAACAAGGTGTAGTATCCCACCCTTTCGCCTGTCTTTTCAGTCAGATCGGTAGCACTGGTAGCCTCTGATTTTGAAGGCTATATTTTCGTTGAGGTGAGTTTCTTGCAAGCAACAAACGCTTACATTTTCTTGGGCCAAGATGTTTTCTGGTTCCATTCTTTTTTTTTTTTTCCAGTGCATTATTTTAAATCTTTTAGTAGTTGTGGACATATTTCTTAGCGTGATTGCGTGGCAGCCTGATTTCTGTGGTGCGCCTCATGGCTGGCTGCCTCCGTCTTCAGCACCTTTCCTTTGCTAGAGTAGACTGTGGTCTTAATCAGCAAACGAAGTATAGCAATATCGGTCTATCAAGAGAGTTATGAGACAGGGATGTGTAATGTCTCCAATCCCCTTTTTACCACAGATGGCCACGTCATGGTATCTTGAAGTATTTTCCTTTTATTAGAATTAAACACTAGAAACGTTATTTGGAAATTGATGGGTGCCGCCATTAGTAACGTGACGTACACAGCCTCTCCTCGATTGCAACGCAATATCGATACATACATCTGATCAAAAGAACAGGCCAGTGCCGATTATACACATTACAGATCCCAAACGGAAACACCCACATATTGATGTATCAGAAATGGAACAATTGAACGTTGGCAAATCACCCCTTCATCGCGAAAACTGTTTCAATGTTACTGGAAAATACTAAATTCATGGGTGCGGCCATTTGCAGCGTGACGTCACTTCACTTCTTCTTCTGTTTCTTCTTCTGCTGACAGGGACTTTGTGGTGTCTGGTTCAGCTGCTGCTTTCCTTGACTTGAGACTATTTTTCTTTCTCCTTGGATCTGTTTAACCGTTTCTTCTTTCTTTTTACTTTCTTCCTGTATTTTATTTTATAGAGTTTCGTCTGTCTCGGCCTTTATAGCAGCCATCCGAGCGACATCCTGCTCAATCTTCTGCTGAACTTGCTTCAGTTCGTCCAAGACGCGCTGAACGGCTGTTATCTGTGCCTCTTGCGTCTTGTCTCTTTCTTCCTCCATGCTTTTGAACTTTGATCTCAGGTCTTTTAGTTGGCCTTTCAGTTGCGCTTTGTCACTTTGTGTAAGTCGATTGGTCGCCTCGTACTGCCTTCTGGCCTCTTTATACGGCAGGTTAGTCTTGATAGCAATCTCCATTGCTTCTTTGCTGTCTTGGCGCCATGGTTTCTGTTTGTGTTAGGCCTCCTGAAGCCCGTGTCGATCTTTGCTTGCTGGCACTGACTGTATGGATGGAGTCCAGAGCGGTATCTGCATATCCCCACCTCACTTTTGCAGGTCTCACGGGTGTTCCAAAATTTCTGGCAATTAGAACTGATTGCCTGCCGGAGACCGTCTGATAGACCCCGTAACCCAAACCTGACACCCGCGATCCACTTTAAAGATTTGTTATTATCGTGGTTTAAACTGAACCATTTCTCCATTCCAGTCCACCATTTTAGTGTCCCATTGAATTAAACTTCAGAACGAAAGAATTACCTTGCTTCCGTGTGCAGAATCACGCATGGCAAAGAAGATTACACATGAAAACACGATTCGAAATTGATTTTTGTGATTCGAAATTTTGTGATATTATTTCTGGTGAACGACCTCATATATTTTAACAAATTTACAGTTTTAAACAGTTTTATATTATAGTTATTGTGATGTAAACGACTTTGTGATAGATTCGAAAACGAACCTGTGCAGTATTGAGATATTTATGTAGATGACGGTCATAAAATATAGAAAAAAATCTAACAGTCTAAGAACAACAACAATCTAACAACAATCTAAGAAAATGATGGTTTTTCCATTTTGTGTGAAAATGATGTACTTCATAATGTTATGATTTCATTGCGTTTTATTCGTGTTATGGAGCAGTTCTTGTGATATTCTAGAACCCAACTGGTGTTTGTAATAAAATTCACTGAATTTAACTGGATTAGCGGCTTCGGATATAAAATAACGCCTTGGTAAGTTAATTTTTTTCATAATTTTTAACACTTTAATTTCAATTGTTATTACTAAAACTCTCATTATTGTCATAATATTTGTAACCTATCAATTTATTATTAACACTGTCATGTTCCTTGTGCAATCCTCTTTAATTTTATATGTAATACAATAGATCTGCTACAATTTTAACCATTTTAAAAGCAAAATTGTGGCATACCCCTAGTTCAAATTTTCTGCCTTGAATCTCTGTTTGGGTATGACCACTTTTTTGTTTGGCAGGCAATCAGTTAGAGCACTGCAGCACTCTCGGTATGTAGTGCTTTGGAGCTCGGTCTTTCTTTTCCCATCTAATGAATTGAGGGCTCTTTCGGTCCTCCGATGTTATGATGACGACTGCAGAGGGGATGTTATTCTTGCCGACGGCCCTCTCAGCACTGGTGAGCTTGAGTTTCAAGTTCTCTCTCGTCAGCATCTCTTTGACTTGGTCGTTGGTGAGATGGGTCTTGACTCGTTTAATGACACATCGTTTGCTTGTGCGGTGCATGGTAGCTTCCAATAAGATGCCGCGGTGAAGCTTGATAGTGGCTTTCTCTTCTTGTACTATCTTCTGCTGTGTTCTTTGGATATTTGTTGATGAAGACCACTACTCCATCAGGTGTCTTGCGCAGCTGGTCGATACTGTTTCTTCCTGCTAGTTTTCCAACAGATTCAGTATCTTGTCTGTTGGTAGTGCCGACATTTTGGTCTCTCCAACGCTTGTTTATTTTAGCAGTATTTTGCCGGTGAAGTTCTCAGTTGTTGTTGTTCCTCCTGTATGGAGATCTTTGGTGATATTGGCTGCATCTCCTTGGTGTTGTTTTGGACTTCCCGGCTGCTGCTTGTTTCAATTGTAGTGTTTTCAGCGACGGGAACGGCTTCAGCTTGTGTAGGAGTAGGATTGCTGTTGTAGAAATGGGCTCAGCAGTCGCAGCGGCCTTCCTCGAATCTACCTTCTTCTTCCCGACTGCATATGATGCGTGTCTCTTCGCTGTACTTTTAACGCGACTCGTCCTCTGTGGTATCAGATTGTGATCTGTTCTCGATAGACCGAGGAGTCGACGATGATGATGAGAGCGGGAAACTTGGGTATTGTCACAGAAATCATTCGGTTCGCCTCGGGATTTTTCCGTCTGGTGAAATTTTCGTGGAGACATCGTGCAGCCGGGTGATAAGGTGCTGGTCAAAGGGAAAGAGCCAGTAAAATGACTGAGCCCGACAAGAGCCGTTGCTCGCCCTTGAAGAAGATTCCAGAACTTGGGTGGCGGAACAGAGTGTCCGAGACTACGGACTGCGCATGTATGACGCTGTCGCAGGCAATCGTCCAGTGACAAAGGTTCAGTTGGGAACGAAGGTTGCTGGCCGGTAGGAGACATTTTGGCACAGTGCTACTTGATAGAGAGCGGGACAACGTGTCTTGATGAGGGTTGAAGACCTTTGACATCATGTCCGGGTGTAGTGACAACGCTTCTCATATCCACTATCGTGCTGTGTGTGTGTGAAGGAATGTGTAAAGCCCTTTTTCTTAACTAGTGCGGTGACGGTGATTTGAATTGTGAGATTTCGCTGACGCGTGTACTGACCGTGGCGAGGAAGGAGGTCACGTGTGAACTTTTCTAGGCTTGTACTTTACGACTGTAATTTAAGCCCGTGGCACACGCGTGTTTACTAGCATTGTACTGCTAAGATATTTCGTAGGTTAGCAGCGCGCGGCTTAGATACAGCCTATGTAGATTGCGAAAATCGGGTTCTGGGAAGCGAGACCTGTAATATGAGTTTACACATGGCCAACCTTGTAAAATCGAGCGTCGGCATGGCCAGCGTGGACGAACCGTTACGTGTAGTGCTACCGGAAATAGATTAAATAATCGCTTCGGATCTATCGAGTGATATATCGATGAACTCGGGCGAGTGCGACGAATGCACTGGTTGGCCGAAACCTATGAGGTCGTTTCAAGGTCGTATCGGAAGTCGAACTTCGTGTGACGTGGTGGGGCGACCATTAGCTTTCTTCTTGGCTTTCCTCACATCTGTCTTGTAATTAATATTAATGGAAGACCAGCTTAATATATTGTGGCTTCCTGAGAGGAGGACTATTCGGAAAGTAACCGCTGGGACAGAATTGTTCATACTGAACATGACACCGTTCTGGGACCAGGGAGGTGACGGGGTGTGGATTTATGCTACAGGGGGATCACCCTGTATATTTGATTGGATCTATGGGATTGTACCTACGGCACGTTACGAAATCAGATCTGGCGTATAACAGGAAGGGGGTTGAGAGTACTGAAATAGGCCCTCCTTCAGGGCCTTCTGTCTATAAGTACAACTAACTCACTAACCATATATGTTATATAGCAGTTTTTCAGCATAGGACCAGCTCTCAGACACCTTCCATGGCCCAGCTCTCCGTTCATCTGGGAATGAGACTACTGGGGAACAGCTGCCGCTTTGGTCATAGACCTTTTTGTCCTCAACTTCTGCGAGCAACCTAGGATGGAGTGAGGCCCTTATGGGAAGGGTCCACCGGGCTGAGTAAATGGGAACCTATGTGTATCCGCTGTTAATAAGTCTGATTCATGTTGCTCTAACTGAGTGTTATCCTCCACAGCTTCTACCTTGCTGAGAGCAGAGCGAAGATCTGAAGGACTAGTCCAATGCTACGGACTATAGGGAGTACCGGTGTTAGCAGCCTGTGAGCCACTGTGACGAAAAGACGCTTCATCTGTGATTCGTCGGGCTAGATATCACTTTATTCGGCGCGTCATCAGGGACTTCCCCTGTTATTTATAGAACTGGGGCGAGTCGAGGATGGTTTTCCAGCTGGAAGGTTCGAGAAGCACCTGGACTAGTGTGACCAGGGTTGCTTAGCACACCACCAATATCCCGTGCAGATAGAACCTAGAATTTCCAGTGCGGAGAATAGATGTTCCCGAGAAGTTGGCATACATCGTGAAGCACTCATTTCTCGTCCGCGTTGCGACGCACGTAGGAGAAATGCGGCAGTAACAGCACATACACTTTCTTCATCTGGTTGTGTGAGGACGCATTGCTCTGTGCGGCAGACTGTCCATTGCCTCACACACAGCCAAGATGCAGCTGACTGTCATCATTCACAGCTTGCTGGCCTACAGACAGTACTTGTAGCTGACTGGCGAAAGGTTCATTGATTCAGGTATTCACTTTGTTAATTAATTTAACGTTGTAATTGAGCATAAAACGCGATCGTTCAGAACTCATTAGTTATGCTGCCGTGTTTGAATCGCTAATGAGGAACCGATCGATAAGCCGGTTGAAAACTAGGGCAGTAGACAGCTGTGTGTTCCAATGTTTACAAGCCTTAGGGAAACTGTACAGTTTCGTCGACTGCTTAGAATGAACGTCCGTTATATCGGCGTATTGTGTTCAACTGTTATTAATTGTGTATAGTGAGTAGTTGCATATACTATGTTGGCGGTACTATAATAGGGAACAGTATAACGTTGTGTATAATGAAACTAACTTATGTCAGTCAGAGGCTGAGGTTAGTAGAGCTTTGGGATTAGACAGGCAAGTTGATAGGTGGAGAATTCAGACAGTGAATCGCTTAAGTGTTAGGGAAATAGGGCACATACTGCTTAGCCATAGGAAGTGATGTAGCTATTTTGTGTTGATTAAATAGTGAATTCATTTCGTGGAACTGTGGAATTCTGAAGAAGGTAAGTTCTTCAGTGGTGCTAGATAAATATATACGATGTTGTTATGACGTATATATTAGGTCATGTTGAGTGATACTTCTATGAGCGATGTACCGAACGCCGAAGTGGATCGATGCCAGATAACACTGCGGTACCGTCGCAATGTAAACATGCGTTCTTGATTCTTCTCTTTACTGTCCTGTTCTTTTCAGACTTGCATGAGTACGGAAGTGCTGATATTATAGAAGTATGGAGGAACAAATGGAGGTTGAATGAGGCACGGGGACAAATTGGATATGGGGACTGAGTGCAAGTTATTAAAGTATATGACTGGCAAACCAGGCCAGTCGTGAAGTTAAGGCCAGGCTAATCCGCTGGGGGGGGGGGGGGTCAGAAATGGAGTGGTGCCTTTGAACATGTAGGTGAGAAAACATGTTTTCACAGAAATGACTTCTTGAGTCTAGGCAAGAGAATAACAAGAAGAGTTTCACTACAGAGTGGGCAGGATGTCCCACTAGCGAAATGGATGGTGTAAATACATTATGTGGTCATGTATTATTACTATATTCAAGCATCATAACACTGTACAAGAACAAGGGCGATTGGAGCGACTGAAACAACTATAGGGGTATCTCACATCTGTGTATTGTTGGAAAAGTATTTGCCAGAATTGTTCTGCGCAGACTTCAAGTCCTAGGAGATCAAGTCTACCCCGAATCACAGTGTGGCTTTCGACAGAACCGGTCTACCACTGATATGATATTCTCATTGCGACAAATGCAAGAAAAATGCCGTGAACAGAATCAACCACTGTTTATTGCCTTCATCGACCTCACAAAGGCATTTGATTTGGTCAGTAGTGAGGGTCTGTTCAAGGCACTACAGAATATTGGCTGCCCACCAACTCTTCTGTCCATTGTGGAATCGTTCCACACAGGCATGAAGGGTATAATCAAGTTTGATGGTGCAACTTCTGAAGAATTTGAAATCAAGAGTGGAGTTAAGCAAGGTTGTGTACTAGCTCCCACCCTCTTTGGAATATACTTTTCACTTCTATTGAAATATGCATTTCGTGATCAGGATGGTGGTATATACATTCACTCACGCTCAGATGGCGGCCTCTACAATGCTCAGAGATTGAAGGCTAAGACCAAAATTAGGAGAGTACTGATCAGAGTGTTGCTTTTTGCAGATGATGCTGCAGTTACGACCCACTCTGAGGAAGAATTGCAATGTCTACTATCTGCATTCTCCAATGCTTGTTCTGAATTTGGTTTAACAATTAGCAAAAAGAAGACACAGATTATGTCACAAGGTGCACATGGGGTATCATCAATCTATATTGACGACGCCGAACTAGAGAGAGTAGACCATTTTACATATCTAGGATCGGTGGTAAATAGCAAATTATCCCTAGATCAGGAAATCAACATCCGGATTGGTAAGGCAGCGACAACAATGAACAGTTTAAGAAAAAGAGTCTGGGAGAACAGGAAGCTTACTGCCAAAACAAAAGTCCTTGTCTATCAAGCCTGTGTCCTTAGTACTCTTCTCTATGGCAGTGAAACCTGGACAACTTACTCACACCAAGAGAACAATTTAAACAGCTTTCATATGCGGTGTCTGCGAAGAATTCTTGGTATTAAGTGGCAAGACAAAATCACAAATACTGAAGTATTGGAAAGATCAGGTTGTGTGACAGTTTATTCCATGCTCAGTCTTCGTAGACTTAGATGGATAGGACATCTTAGGCGGATGGATGATGGTAGAATACCAAAGGATATCTTTTTTGGTGAATTACAGATGGGTAAGAGATCTCAGGGTCGGCCTCTACTACGATACAAAGATGTGTGTAAGCGGGACATGATTGATACAGGCATTGATAATGCACATTGGGAGCAAGTCGCCGCTGAACGTGTTGCATGGAGGGCAAATATCAGAAATGGAATAAAGTCAAAGGAGAAAATTATTGCAGAAAAGTCACACACCAAGCGTTTGAGACGTAAGATGGTGCATGATGGTGGAAATGACCACGTGTTCACATGCACCCACTGTGAACGGACATTTACAGCGCAAATTGGCCTTATCAGTCACACTCGCTACCGCCATAGTTAAAAGTTATTATGCCTTTTTAAAGCACAAACTATCGTCTGTCAAGACGGCAAGGTGCCAATGTCATTATTACTATATCCCAAGTGGTAGTACATTGATCGTTGTTATGTTTATTATTGGATGCATAATGTAAGGGTGGGGTCCAGGGACTCCTCACCTTAATATTTAGTTCTTGTGAATTCTAGAACTAGTATAGTTATTTACTTTAGCGACAACCTTTATGAGAATAGGGGTATGTGAGACGTTAGATCAGACTCGCCATTCTTGATACTTAATCTGTCTGGCGGGCTGTTCTGAAGGGCCATCTGACATTGGACTGATACCCATGCTTTAATACTATCAACATAGAGATTATGCTCTAGTTAGTTGAATAACTAATTAGCATTAATGAAGGTTGAATAGTCATTGATTTAATGCATGTGGGCCAATGTTTGGAGCCGAATACTCTCACCGATCGCTCTTTCTTTCAGGTGTTGCCTGTTTAGGAACCAGCCTATTATTACTACTGTTGTTTGCCCGAAACCACTACGTATACCATGGCGAATGGTCGATACACTTACTTACCACGCCTGACTGCGCCACATGATGCGAGAGGGTGAATCATCATGATTGACTAATTCTCACCAAGTTTATTTGTGAACCCTGAAGCAGCACTTGTGGAACCAGATGGTTTGTCTCTATGTATGAACATTTGTATGCACTATTTCAACGTATGTATGCACTATTTCAGCAATGATAGGTTCGTCTACCTGAGAAATCATGCCGGGGTATAAAGACAATTGACGCACTACGGAAAGATGATGATATGCTCGCTCCAGAGTGACATACTCTGGGAACTCATCAATTCCAAGTCAAAGTTTATCCGCCTAATCGTGGGAGACTCCAGGCAGAGATTGACACTTATCTAGGTGCTGTACCTACGTCGGCAAGAGATTTCCGGTCACGACTAGACCCACACCAACTTGCGTATTATGTTTACATGAACTATTGCAGGTATACAGGTCAACTTATCCTTGTCCTGATGAACCTTGTGGTGCTGAATTGAAAAGGAGTTGTGTTATCAAAGTGTTTGACAACTGAGTCCAGAAATATTGACAGTATGTTCGGTCACCAAGGTCAACCGGGTTTAATTATCTTGTGTGCCTTGACTCCGAGGGAGTCTGATTATTAGTGACTGCGCAGTGTTCTGATATCATCTGCCCGAATATTCGTATTGTTCGTGTGACTCTTCTGAACTCGCTGCAGTAATGATCCATTACCCAACCAGGGGTAAGCGCTTCTATTCCAGGACCATTAGATTGGTCATTTGCTACACATATTGACATCAAGAGATTTACTGGGGTCACCTCAAGGTAGAGGGTCTCTCAGCCAGGCTGTATACTGAGAACTGTTTAGGGCCATTTACAGTGACTCATTGTGACATTGTGGATTTGAAGTTCATCTAGCCGTGTGTGGTCCAAGTAGTTAATTCCTCTGACAGCAGATCTGGACTCTTGGGACGGAGTGGTCTTCAAGGTTCCAGTCATCATACTGGAAGCGAGTCGGGTGAGTGGTGGACCGACTGGATGGAACATTTACATCAAATCTGCATCTCAGCCTGATGATGATTCTAGTGGCATCTATGACTCTGTCTCTAATCTATCCTCTACTATTGTAAATAGACATATTCTATCAGTGGTTCAATTCATACCTATTTTCTTTATGGTAGAATAAACTTTGTTTAAGTTGACTAATTCTTTTTACAATTATTGAGTGTGGTCTCGGACGATGCCTCAGAGTTCATTGTCCAAGGGAGAGGGTAGATAGTGGGGGTCTAGAATCTGGGAGGGGCTTGTAGACGTATTCAATCAATACGAGATCAACCACAGAGAAAACAGTGTATCTACCTATCCAGCCCCTGGGGTCAGAATACACGAGAGTGTTGCGGACACCTTGGGCTTGTTTAACTCTCAACACCCAAGACGATCCTGTCACACTCAGAGAGATATTTGGGGGCCCGTCCGGGATTTTCCAGAGTCCTGGAATAACTATGTGTGTTGTTAGGACCTCTGGTAGGGTTACCGACTTAGTCTATATCCTCTATCTTCAGTCTACATAAGATTCTACTACTTCTACCTATCTCAAAACTCAGTCTGACGGACATCTGTGTTGTATTGTTGCGTTGTTAGTACCATTAGTTAATTATTAATTGTATTGCTTGGCACACACATACGCTTAATTAACCACATCTCATAGTCACCATGTCTACCAGAGAGTTAGACTTGGCCAAAGTTCATGCAACTGCGCATGAGTTAGGACTAGAGCGTGATGCATTGAAATCCTATGTTCAAGAGGTGGAAAGAAACTTTCGCCAAGAAGAACGAGAGAGGAGAAGAGCAGAAAGAGAACTTGAAGCTAGCAAAGTGGCTTTAGAGGAAAAGAAGATAGCAGCTGACAGAGAGATGAAACGACTAGAGTTGGAAGCTGACAGAGAGAGACGTGACCACGAGTATCAAATGAAGCTACTTGAGACACAAGCGCCAGCTGCTGATGTAACTGAGGGAGCTGTGGGAGGAGATATAACTCCTGGCTCAGAGTCAACCAGTAGACGTGACTACCAGGCTATGAAATGGCCTTTACAGCCGTTCGAACCCGAGAAAGAACGTATAGACCAGTACTTAGAGAAGTATGAAGCGATGTCTGTTGCAATGGGGTTAGACAAACAGAAATGGTGTTTGAAACTCTCCCAGGGACTTCGCGGTGCCAGATACGAAGTCTATGCACTCTTACCACCGGGAATACAGAAGGATTACCCGGCATTAAAAACTACACTCTTGAAGAGATTTGAGATCACAGCGCACTCATACCGACGGAAGTTCAGAACTTCTAAGCGGTAACCTGGTGAATTGTTTTCAGCATACAGTGTGAGGCTAAACTCATACCTTCTTAAATGGATGGCCTTGGCCGGATTTAAAGAGGAGTATGACAGTTTGCGTGAGTTGATGGTCAGATGCGTATGCAAATGTCGAAACCATTGCGAAATTTCTTAGGTGAGAATGGGGCTGAAAGATTGGATATAGTCACCAAGTTAGCTGAAAGGTATGTTGAAGTCTATGGCGAGACTGGAGACACCAGTCCAACAGATCCGAGGTCGATAGACAGGGATCAACGTAAGAAAGGTAAGGCAAAGAAGGCCAATGGTCTTAACGAACAGGCTAAACAGGTGAACACTTTAGAGAAGAACTCTAACATTCAACCCGGTAATAATAGCCCACCTAGGTCTCAAAAGAAGAAGTGGAGTGAACGGTGGTGCAAATTCTGCAATTCCAGCACCCACAATACAAGTGAGTGCAATAGTAAGCATAAGGACTTACACTTCGCTTGCCTTGCAGAGGTTAGGGATAGACCCTGGAAGAAAGTGAATTCGGGTGATGGGAATTGTTAACCTAATAGACCACCAGTGGTTGAGTGAGTGGAAGTGAACGGACAACAGGTGATGTGCCTATATGACACAGGTTTGCAATTTTCTGCAGTAATTGCAGCCCACATGACAGGCCCAGAGCAACTCACCGGGGAGATAACGGAGATACAGCCAGCCAGTAAGAGTGTTGTAGCGTTACGTTACCCGATTGCCATTGTGGAGATTCGGAGCAAGTACGTTACTGGAATCATTCAGGCGGCAGTAGTACCGGACCCATTCTATCCCTTGATTCTTGGCCGGAAGTACGTGTGTTTGGGAGAGCCCAAGCACCCTAGCAACGGTAAGTCTAAGCAGGTCAGATCTGCAGTGGAAGATGGTCTAGAAAAGGTAAGTCTCCGAGACCCTCCACCGGATGTGATGAGTAATGCTCGGAGCAAGGATGCGACGGATAGGTTGTCCAACGGTATGAACCCGTTAAATCATGGTCAGTTCATCTCTGAAAACCGGTCGCAGTTTATACGGACCGGAACAGAGAGGCGGCAGTGGGAACGTAAGTTAGTTCCTGAAAGCTTTAGAGCTAATCTTCTGCAGAAAGTACATGTCAGGACCCAACCGGACATCTGACTGTAGTGGCAACTGGTAAGTGTCTTTCCCGTTACTATAAGTCGCCGGAGATGACAGGCGACGTGCGCAGATATATCAGGTCTTGTCCTGAGTGCCGTAAATGCACACCAGGGAAACTGACTAAGATGAAGATATCCTTGGCGGTTGGTGACCGAGTTCAAGTACTACTCTCAATCGAGGGGGACGAATTCTAAATCAGGTGGAAGGACCCATTCCTAGTGGATAAAGTGGGGACCCACAATCACTATGGAGTGGCGATCCTTGGAAGGTCCGCTACTTTCCATTCCGCTCTCCTCATGAGTCATGAGGGGGAGCCCGATGATAAGTCTGCACACCAAAGGGCGCAAAGTTTGCTGAGAACGCGGTTCGGGTTCAGGTCAGGTAGCGGAAAACCTGTCACACCATAGGAAGTCCTATATGTATGTGCAGGTAAATTCTTCGGTTCAACCCGGTGATAGGGGGAACATGACCGGCCAAAAGAACACCCGCAGTGCTAGCTACACTGAGAACCGTGTTCGGAAGAGGTGGGTTGTGTCTGATAGTACACAGACCTCTGGTTCTCAAACCGACCAACTGCAGTCCAGCTGGGTCCTCGAAAGGGGAAGCTGGAATTGCAGAAGACCAGTAAACTCTGGCAGGGGCGATCGTTAAATCAGATCGAGACGGGAGCTCTGGTCCGGAAGACACTGCGAGATGACCGATCGCAGTACCGGAGTAGGCGTTGATTACCCGTGATACTTGATAGCTTGCAACCCCACCAATGATGGTAAAAGTATCCTATGAAATATTGTCGGGTTAAACTTCCTCACCCGCCATACGGTCTCTAAGAGGGACGATTGAAAGACTCAGACAGCTTCTTGCTAAGAAGTGGAACGACGGGGTCGATCCGCTTAAAGAGGAGGGCCTATGTGACGAAACAACGCTTAATCTGTGCTTCGTCGGGCTAGATATCACTTTATTCGGCGAGTCATCAGGGACGTCCCCTGTTATTAATAGAACTGGGGAGAGTCGAGGATGGTTTTTCCAGCTGGAAGGTTCGAGAACCACCTGGACTAGTGTGACCAGGGTTGCTTAGCACACTACCAATATCCCGTGCAGATAGAACCTAGAATTTCCAGTGCGGAGAATAGAGGTTCCAGAGAAGTTGACATACATCCCGAAGCACTCATTTCTCGTGCGCATTGGGACGCATGTAGGAGAAATGCGGCAGTAACAGCGCATTCACTTTCTTCATCTCGTTGTGTGATGACGCATTGCTCTGTGCGGCAGATTGTCCATTACCTCACACACAGCTAAGATGAAGCTGATTGTCATCATTCACGGCTTGGTGGCCTACAGACAGTACTTGTAGCTGACTGGCGAAAGGTTCATTGATTCAGGTATTCACTTTGTTAATTAATTTAACGTTGTAATTGAGCATAAAACGCGATCGTTCAGAATTCATTAAATATGCAGCCGAGTTTGTATCGCTAATGAGGAACCGATCGAAAAGCCGGTTGAAAACTAGGGCAGTAGACAGCTGTGTGTTTCAATGTTTACAAGCCTTAGGGAAATTGTAGTTTCGTCGACTGCTTAGAAATGTACGTCCATTATATCGGCGTATTGTGTTCAACTGTTATTAATTGTGTACAGTGAGTAGTTGCATATACTATGTTGGCGGTACTATAATAGGTGTCAGCAACTTGCTTGCTACAGGTCTTTCAGGACTCCCCTACTTTTGCACCGCACGAAATAACAACTCGTGTCATTTGCAAAAGGAATGCAATTTATTTAGAGCTGGCAATTTACAAGCTCTGCGAGCGGTATGCTTCATTAACATTACACAACATGAATGTAATGAAGTGGTGAGAATTGATGCTAGTAATCACAATCTAAATCTACAGCCTAATATTTAACTATTGCCTAGAAACTTATAGCATTTGTCAAGAACACGTCTACTCTCTAATCGTCTCCAGTCCGATTCCGATTCCGATTTGTCGAAAAAAAAAGAAACTTTCCACCTCGTTCAACCCGTCTCGATGACGTTGGTTATAGTTGTGGTGGTTCATAGTGCGGTATAGGTTTTATGGTCTTTTGTGCGTTAGACAGTCGGGTCTGTCGACACGCTACACATTGCGTGGTCAAGCACGGACGCTGTCCCCTCCGTGCAGTAGCTAGTCTTGCGTGCATGGAGTCCCAAGCACGCTGGCTCGTGAACTTGAGTAACCGGGCACTTCACGGTTACTCGTAAGGCCAAGCTTCCCAATGGCTTGGGGAAGCCCTCGCTCACTTGTCCTTATTGCCCCCTTGGTTGACACAAATGTGCCCCCTTGTGAAGCTATTTATAGCGCTGGTGTCTCTCCTGTCTGGTGTCTCCCTACTAGACTTGTGTTAACTCTTATTAACTCTCTAAAGCCTTATTGGAGATTCTGACAGGCTCCCCTCCTCTCTGTGAAGTGTTACTCCCCTTTAACTCATGTTTGTAACACGTATGGTCACAAAGAAAAATTGGATGTCCAATTTTGTCAGATATCCAATAAGTTGTAAATCTCTCGTTTGGGGATAGAACAACTCTCTTTTTCCTTTACTCACAATGTTCTATCTTTTCACTCGGCTAATTGAGTAGCCCATGTATCAGTATAGTTGGTTCTATAGATATCTTTGGGAATTGTTTTGAACCGGATCCGTTGTCTTATGACTTATGTCCTGGCTTCCGTCGTTTGACCCTATGTCTTTTGACTTTCACCCGTTGACTTCTGTCTCGACCTGTCCTCATATTGCCCAAAATGACAACCCAAATACAAGTTGACTCTGTTATGAGTGCAACACATGAGCATAAAATGTTCATGTTCCCATTAGTATCCCATTCAACTCATATACACACATTTCTACTCTTCACCTTCTCGCTTCCCTCGTGAAAAGCTATTTTCAATGTTACATTAAGGTTTTTAAGAAGTTATTGTGTCCCCTGAATTTAAGTTGTTGTTCTTTGAAACAAATAGTGTGTGCTACTTTTATGTGTTTGTTTTCCTGTTTGCGTGTTTACTAATAAACTACAGTGTACTTAACTTGCTAACCTGTGTATGCGTTAGTGTATTAAATGTGTGTATTCCTTCGAGCGCCGTAAATCGGTTTATTGTGGTTACAAATGTTTGTTATTCTTATTTATGACCACAACTCCGCTTTAAGAAGCTGAAAGTACGTTTCCTATCTAATCTATTAAAGTATGGCAGTAACACACATAAAACTTGACAACACATTGGTTACACAGATGACACAGACAAATCAAAATAAGACGTTTCCAGCGGTGAAAAAATTTTCCGCTACCTTTCTCTCTCACTTTCTTTCCTTGTTTACTCATTTTCGCATTCTCTCCTCTCATTTATACCTCTTTTATACATCTTTCACTCGCTTTCATACTCTCCTTTTGCTAAAACATTCACTCGTGATTAAAATATGTTTCATAGCATCACATAAATGAACATTACATATTTACAATAAATGATTGGCAGAATTATAACAGTATTCACGCCAAATGACTGTGCGGTTTGTTTGCACGTGTCATGTCTATACAAAATATACACGGTTATGAGGATGGTTTGTCACCTATCCTGTAATAGTAACTAATATGATTTGGTGTGCTGTCCTAAATTATCCCAAGGGAAATAATCTAACTAATTAATTTCATTTAAGAGAATTGAGTTAACTACCTTAAAGTGTTATTTGTAAATAAGATGATGCTAATTCCTAAATGGTTGGGTTAGTTTCAAAATGATATTTTAGATAAATGAATTTATAAATGATTATGATTATGCGGTGATAAACTAATGTAATCTCTAACAAATGTATTTCTATCATTGGTGTTACCTTAAATGGTTTATTAACTAAATGATGGTGATTTCTAACTACCACATGACATAAATAAAGTTATATATGCATTTAAACATTTTGCAATTCAATTATTCATAGAAAAATGAAGTTATGTGTACTGTTAATAAAATTATATATATATATATATATATATATATATATATATATATATATATATATATATATATATATATATATATATATATATATATATATATATATATCACAGTTACATTTCTATATCTAATTACACTAAATTAAGTCCTCCTTTCCGGTGTGAAGATGGAGCAATGTTCTTTGTAGACTATTCTAACATAGTTCATTTCGGTAAAGTCTTCTATGCTCTCCTTCATGGATAGTGTATAAATATAGTTCCCTACTAATTTATGTAGGTTCATAGCTAACACTTCAACGTTAATATAGCTTATGTGTGTGTCAGCGCATGTTACTTCTGCGTCTGTTCGTTACACTTTTCATAGCACTGTTACTTTCACACAAGTTTACATGTTTGGCGATGATAACGCTCTTACAGTGTATCTTAATCACCACATACGGCACTGAGTTACCTAACATTTACAGTGTCACTGTTTCTGGTGATCTGTGGCCGATCCCTTCCTGCAAATAAGGTATTTCAATGGTTTACGGTCGACTCAAAATGTCTGCAACCGTGTTCAATCTTCCCTTTAAGTGCTGGATGGTAAATGTGTAATTTTGGAGAATCAAAGCCCACCTGTAGACTCTGTTATTGTGGGGAATTCCAGACTGCATCACAGACAACGGAGAATTATCGGTTTCGATCACAAACTGTGCTCCTGCCAAAAATCTATGAAATTTCTTAACACAATAGATCAAACTGAGGCCCTCCAATTTTGATGCTGAGTATCTAGATTCAGCAGGGCTAATTTTCCGACTTACGTACATTACTGGGTGAAACTTCCCTTCGTAGAACTGTCCTAGTATCCCAGATATGGAGATGGCACTCGCATCTGTGCGTAAAAAATAGGTAAGTTTTGGATTAGGCATACGAAGGATAGGTGGAATGCTAAAAAGGTATTTCAATTTTGATAACGCGCTAATTAATCCTGCATCTTGTACAGATAATTTAGCCGAAGCTTTTAAGATGTTAGAAAAAACACTGGTGATTTCCGCCAGATTTGGAATAAATTTACTATAGTAGTTTACCAGACCCAGTAAACTCCGGACCTGTTTCTTGGTCGTTGGCATTGTCAAATTCAGAATCTTGGTGACGATTCTGTCATCTGCTCTTAATTGGCCCCTGCAGATGGTATGACCTAGAAAGTCAATTTGTTCCATGCCTAACTCTACTTTGGTCGGCTTCACTGTACGCCCAAATACTCGCAACCTGCCGAAGACTTGTCGTAGTTTAAGTAGGTGAGATGTCCAGTCTTCCGTATGAATACATATGTCGTCTATATATGTAGAAATATTGGTCATCCCATGGAGAAGATCCCTAGTTAGACGGACGAAAGTTGCTGGAGCTTTACGAAGGCCAAAAGGAAGAAAGCGCCACTCATATAGACCTAAAGGAGTGGAGAAAGCTGTTAAAGGAATCGAATTTATTTCCATCGGGACCTGCCAATAACCTTTTGTGAGGTCAAGCTTACTAAATATGCGAGATGTAGACATGTCCAAGATTAAATCCTCGCATGCTGGGATTGGTTCAGCGTCAATGTTGGTTATTTTGTTTAGGCGGCGATAATCGACGCAGAGTCGAATAGTTGAGTCCTTTTTGGCGACAAGGACAATAGGGAAAGAATACTCTGACTGAGATTTCGGGAATAATTCCGCTCGACTCGAGAGATAGTAGTTCTTTGCCGAGGTTCGACCTATAGTTTAGAGGGATAGAATAAGGTCGACACTTAATTGGTGTGTTGTCAGTCAGAATAATAGAATGTTCTATTCTGTCTGTCTTTCCTGGGATGTCGGAGAAAATGTCTCTGTATTCCGTCACTAGTTCTATTATTTGTCGTCGTTGGTCGTCTGTAAGTTTGGTTTCTATCTTTATACTGTTAATGGTCGCAGTCGTGTCTACAGTAGGGACTGGTAATTCCATCTCGTCTTCGTCTGTCTCGTTCAATACTGTTGTGGTACTAGCTGTGTGTGCTGTTACCTGGCTAAGTGTGTTTGCGTTGTCGCTGTCGTGTGTCGCCCTACATAGTGAAGTTGTGTTGTGTACGTCTGTCGTCCGAATACTTGGTGTTAGTGCATTTTGTTCGTCTGTCTGTTGTTCTTGTCGTGAGAAGTATGGTTTCAGCATGTTGACATGAAATATCTTTAATTTTCCTTTTATCGATACTTCATAAACCACATCTGATATTTTACGTTCAACGTTGAATGGCCCTTGCCAAGATGTTAGTAACAAATTACGTTTATTAGGTAGTAGAAGCAACACCTTCTGGTTTGGTTCAAGGTGAATAGTTTTAGCACCCTTATTTACATAGTCGTGGTTTCCATTGCTCGACACCTGCTTTAGGGGACCAGCAATATCGACCGCTATACTCTCATATGGTCTAGATGCTAATACTGACCGTTGAACTTCGGCCGTCACATGCTTTCCCTCTCGTACAAGATGTTGACAAATAGTACACGAACGACAGAACAATTTTATGTCAGAACAGAATTTAGGCCAGTAAAAGTGTGACAAAACTCTGGCTCGCGTTTTATCATAGGCCAAATGTCCAGCAAACGGTGACTCATGTGCGATCTTTAGCACATTTTGTCGGTATGTTACAGGTAACACCGTCTTCTGAATTTCATGGTTATTATTTGTGTAATAACGCATGAGAATTCCGTTACATTTTCTAAAGTACCAAGATGCATTTTTAGTCACTTTCGCTCGCTCACCCAACAATTTAAAATAAGGTGCGATTGTTTGGTCGGTGCTTTGTGCCTCGATAAATTTCTGTCGAGTAGTGTTGGTATCTGCACTACTTGGTGTTAATAGCTGTAGCATTTCATTTTGTAAGTCAGTATAGTTTGTTTGTGTATCTAACCTTGTTACAGCGTTAGCCATGTGTGTATGTTTCCAGGCTCTTATGTCGTCGTCTGTACATTGTTTCAATGACTCTAGGCATCCTAAAATGAGATCCGTGCATGGATCTTGCAGGATTGCGCAAGTAAATGTGCCGGTAAGGAACGGGGTATTGATATGCGCTTTTGCCAGTGGGTATTTCTCAATGGTTCCAGAGAAAGTACGGCATTTGACAAATTCACCCTTGTAATCTTCTGGTCTAGCAAGTTCTTTCCTTAAACCCAGTAGAGTGCTTCCGCTATCAATTAAACATTGACATGGTTGATCATTGACCAGTGCATCGTAGAACTTAAGTTTACCTCTGGAGGCACTCGCTGCGTTAGCATCTTCATTTAAACATGGTATTACGTGCCCACATTTCAATTTACCATCCGCATGAAACTGGTGGCATACGTCACATTTCTTAAAGTCTAATATGTCTGTTACTACTGCTACACTCTCACATTCATTCGTTGGTAACACATTCACAAGTTCCGGATCAATGTCACTCTCATCGTCTGATGATGTATCGATGAGTGCTGCATTATTTGCCTTCATTCGTTGTCTACCAATACATTTATTACAATAATGGCCATAACTGGAACAAAAGTAACATTTAACAGCACGTTTAAATGATGTTCTTCTGCTTTCTTGCTTATTTAACACTGCTTCTAAGTGTGACGGATATGCAGGGTTTTTATCACACATAGAGTAGCTAGGATGAAAAAGACTACAATATCCACATCGAGGTGGCTTCTGATATGGTTTGTCCTTCTTACGGTAATCTTTCTGATTGTAAGATCTATCAGGTACTTTGTTTGCAAAAGCAATGATTTCTGTATCATGTGTTGTAGATTTAAATATGTCCCGATTAGATGAAAAATATGCTGATCCCCGTTTCTCTAATTGCTGAATGGATTCAATATCTGACTGTTGGAAAACTTCGCAAAAGGGGTAGGAACGGTAGATATCACCTTGTCCATTACCATAAGATCTTCTAATTTTTCATAGTTGTTACCCACTTTCGCCGCTCTAGTCCACTTTTTAAATGTGCTCTGCACGTTAGAGATGTAGTCTAAGAAGGTTTCAGTTGCTTTTGGCTTAATTTGTGAGAACTGAATTTGGTACCCAGTGGCGTCTAAAAGAAAGTGTTGCATGATCCTGTCGTGAATGTACTGATAATTGTTCCTTAGCTCTGTAGGTATGGATTCTATTACTTTTAACGGCTCCCCACTGAGGTTTCTCATGTAGATCATTGCCAGTCATCCAAAGGTATTTTCTGCGTCTTTAGTTGGAATTCTATGTTCTCAGTCCATGCGCTAATTGAATCCCCTACACTGTATGGTTTGATAAGGCCTTTATACTTACTAAACTTGTTCTGTTCTTCTTGGCTCTTTTGTTTGCTAGAGGCTATCTGTATGTTAGAATCTACCTCCATTTCCTTCATCTTTAATTTAGTATATGAGTCTACTTGTATCTGCTTTTGTTTGGTGGCATGATCTAATTCTAATTGTTTCTGTTTGGTAACTTGATCTAACTCTAACTGTTTCTATTTGGTAGCCTCTTCGATCTCTTTCATTTCTTTTTGGTGTTGTCTTTCTAGTGCTCTTTCGTCTCTCTCTAGAGCAGCTTTTCTCTCTGTCTCTTCTCTCTGTAGAGCAGTTTTTCTTTCTGTTTCTTCTCTATGTCGAGCTATTTCTTCTTTATATTTTTGATCCGCCCACTTCTCTAACTTTTCTCCAGTGTGGCCCATTTCTTTACCTGCCTGAATACAATCACTTAATGACGTCATTTTGTGGCGTAATGTTAGTTCAAAATGATATCACAATAATCTTCAGACAATGGTTTGTAATAATGTGTTAGTAAATATACATCTTTACTGAAAAAGAAGATGCATGATTAATTTAGAGCATACCAAAATATTCTGAAAATATACTCATCTAATTCTTTGGAAAATACGGTTCTTGGGATGTTCCACCGCTGTCTTCAACACTCACAAAATGATAGACTTGATAACACAATGGATGCTTCTGTTTAGTAGAGCATCAAAAATTAGACACACGCTTATGTTGTAAATACAAATTTATCTTTCATGCGAATGATGAATGAAAAAAATGCGATAGATAATGATAAATGGTGTTAATGAATGAATGATATACTCGTCTGAATGATTGTTATGATACGTAAGATGATTCGTCGTATGACAGTCGATGTCGTCTTGTCTTCACTTACTGACTAGTTTGGTATACCTTCGTTCTAGGCTTCAGTTCCGTAGCTAATCTATTTACTGACTATAAAGAATGGTGACATTGATGGCTGTATCACACAAAATGAAATGTACACGATGGTTAGCTTGATAATATTTACTGATGATTGTATACATTTTCATTAATTTCCGTAGAATAACACACTTTCAAATTAATTTTCGTAGAATGTCACAATTTATAATTTACTTTTGCTTCATTGTGATTCAAGCTCCACAAATGGTATGATAGTAATAATTCACAAGAGAAAATTATTTCTGCCATATATGCAAACAAATTTACATTACTTTCCAATATTTTAACACAGCAATGA
Source organism: Cepaea hortensis (assembly GCA_963921405.1). Lineage (NCBI taxonomy): Eukaryota > Metazoa > Mollusca > Gastropoda > Stylommatophora > Helicidae > Cepaea > Cepaea hortensis. The sequence continues at coordinate 288,734 of CAWUFQ010000207.1, read as the reverse complement.
TGTTGAATCGTGCTTGTTAAACGCTGGTTCAGAACTTTCTGACACCAATTGACTGCTGGCGTTGGTTCAGTGGCTTCTGACACCAATTTACTGCTGGCGTTGGTTCAGTGGCTTCTGACACCAATTGGGGTCCTGCCTGTCAGAAACTTGCTTGCTACAGGTCTTTCAGGACTCCCTTACTTTTGCACTGCACGAAATAACAACTCGTGTCATTTGCAAAAGGAATGCAATTTATTTAGAGCTTTCAATTTACAAGCTCTGCGAGCGGTATGCTTCATTAACATTACACAACATGAATGTAATGAAGTGGTGAGAAATGATGCTAGTAGTCACAATCTAAATCTACAGCCTAATATTTAACTATTGCCTAGAAACTTATAGCATTAGTCAAGAACACGTCTACTCTCTAATCGTCTCCAGTCGGGTCTGTCGACACGCTACACATTGCGTGGTCAAGCACGGACGCTGTCCCCTCCGTGCAGTAGCTAGTCTTGCGTGCATGGAGACCCAAGCACGCTGGCTCGTGAACTTGAGTAACCGGGCACTTCACGGTTACTCGTAAGGCCAAGCTTCCCAAAGGCTTGGGGAAGCCCTCGCTCACTTGTCCTTATTGCCCCCTTGTTTGACACAAATGTGTCATCTTGTGAAGCTATTTATAGCGCTGGTGTCTCTCCTGTCTGGTGTCTCCCCACTAGACTTGTGTTAACTCTTATTAACTCTCTAAAGCCTTATTGGAGATTCTGACACAGTATAACGTTGTGTATAACGAACCTAACTTATGTCAGACAGTAGCTGAGGTTAGTAGAGCTTTGGGATTAGACAGGTAAGTTGATAGGTGGAGAATTCAGACAGTGAATTGCTTAAGTGTTAGGGAAATACGGCACATACTGCTTAGCCATAGGAAGTGATGTAGCTATTTTGTGTTGACTAAATAGTGAATTCATTTCGTGGAACTGTGGATTTCTGAAGACGGTAAGTTCTTCAGTGGTGCTAGATAAATATATACGATGTTGTTATGACGTATATATTAGGTCTTGTTGTGTGATTCTTCTATGAGCGATGTACCGAACGCCGAAGTGGTTCGATGCGGTATAACACTGCGTTACCGTCGCGATGTAAACATGCGTTCTTGATTATTCTCTTTACTGTCCTGTTCTTTTCAGACTTGCATGAGTACGGAAGTGCTGATGTTATAGAAGTATGGAGGAACAAATGGAGGTTGAATGAGGCTTGGGGACAAATGGGATAAGGGGACTGAGTGCAAGTTATTAAAGTATATGACTGGCAAACCAGGCCAGCCGTGCAGTTCGGTCAAGGCCCAAGGCTAATCTGCTTGGGAGGGAGTCAGAACTGGAGTCATGCCTTTGAACATGTAGGTGAGAAAACATGTTTTCACAGGAATGAATTCTTGACTCTAGGCAAGAGAATAACAAGAAGAGTTTCGCTACAGAGTGGGCAGGATGTCCCACTAGCGAAATGGATGGTGTAAATACATTATGTGGTCATGTATTATTACTATATCCCAAGTGGTAGTACATTGATCGTTGTTATGTTTATTATTGGATGCATAATGTAAGGGTGGGGTCCAGGGACTTGTGAATTCTAGAACTAGTATAGTTAATTACTTTAACGACAACCTTTATGAGAATAGGGGTATGTGAGACGTTAGATCAGACTCGCCATTCTTGATACTTAATCTGTCTGACGGGCTGTTCTGAAGGGCCATCTGACATTGGACTGATACCCATGCTTTAATACTATCAACATAGAGATGATGCTCTAGTTAGTTGAATAACTAATTAGCATTACTGAAGGTTGAGTAGTCATTGATTTGATGCATGTGGGCCAATGTTTGGAGCCGAATACTCTCACCAATCGCTCTTCCTTTCAGGTATTGCCTGTTTAAGAACCAGCCTATTATTACTACTGTTGTTTGCCGGAAACCACAACGTATACCATGGCGAATGGTCGATACACTTACTTACCTCGCCTGACTGTGCCACATCATGCGAGAGTGAATCATCATGATTGACTAATACTCACCAAGTTGATTCGTGAACCCTGAAGCAGCACTTGTGAAACCAGATGGTTTGTCTCTATGTATGAACATTTGATGATGCACTATTTCAGCAATGATAGGTTCGTCTACCTGAGCAATCATGCCGGGGTATAAAGACAATTGACGCACTACGGAAAGATGATGATATGCTCGCTCCAGAGTGACATACTATGGTAGCTCATCAATTCCAAGTCAAAGTTTTTCCGCCTAATCGGGGGAGACTCCAGGCAGAGATTGGCACTTATCTAGGTGCTGTACCTACGTCGGCAAGAGTGTCCGGTCACGACTAGACCCACACCAGCTTGCGTATTATGTTTACATGAACTATTGCAGGTATACAGGTCAACTCATCCTTGTCCTGGTGAACATTGTGGTGCTGAATTGAGAAGGAGTTGTGTTATCAAAGTGTTTGACAACTGAGTCCAGAAATATTGACAGTATGTTCGGCCACCAAGGTCAACCGAGTTTAATTATCTTGTGTGCCTTGACTCCGAGGGAGTCTGATTATTAGTGACTGTGCAGTGTTCTGATATCATCTGCCCGAATATTCGTATTGTTCGTGTGACTCTTCTGAACTCGCTGCAGTAATGATCCATTACCCAACCAGGGGTAAGCGCTTCTATTCCAGGACCATTAGATTGGTCATTTGCTACACATATTGACATCAAGAGATTTACTGGGGTCACCTCAAGGTAGAGGGTCTCTCAGCCAGGCTGTATACTGAGAACTGTTTAGGGCCATTTACAGTGACTCATTGTGACATTGTGGATTTGAAGTTTATCTAGCCGTGTGTGGTCCAAGTAGTTAATTCCTCTGACAGCAGATCTGGACTCTTGGGACGGAGTGGTCTTCAAGGTTCCAGTCATCATACTGGAAGGGAGTCGGGTGAGTGGTGGACCGACTGGATGGAACATTTACATCAAAATCTGCATCTCAGCCTGATGATGATTCTAGTGGCATCTATGACTCTGTCTCTAATCTATCCTCTACTATTGTAAATAGACATATTCTATCAGTGGTTCAATTCATACCTATTTTCTTTATGGTAGAATAAACTTTGTTTAAGTTGACTAATTCTTTTTACAATTATTGAGTGTGGTCTCGGACGATGCCTCAGAGTTCATTGTCCAAGGGAGAGGGTAGATAGTGGGGGTCTAGAATCTGGGAGGGGCTTGTAGACGTATTCAATCAATACGAGATCAACCACAGAGAAAACAGTGTATCTACCTATCCAGCCCCTGGGGTCAGAATACACGAGAGTGTTAGGGACACCTTGGGCTTGTTTAACTCTCAACACCCAAGACGATCCTGTCACACTCAGAGAGATATTTGGGGGCCCGTCCGGGATTTTCCAGAGTCCTGGAATAACTATGTGTGTTGTTTATTCCATGCTCAGTCTTCGTAGACTTGGATGGATAGGACATCTTAGGCGGATGGATGATGGTAGAATACCAAAGGATATCTTTTTTGGTGAATTACAGATGGGTAAGAGATCTCAGGGTCGGCCTCTACTACGATACAAAGATGTGTGTAAGCGGGACATGATTGATACAGGCATTGATAATGCACATTGGGAGCAAGTCGCCGCTGAACGTGTTGCATGGAGGGCAAATATCAGAAATGGAATAAAGTCAAAGGAGAAAATTATTGCAGAAAAGTCACACACCAAGCGTTTGAGACGTAAGATGGTGCATGATGGTGGAAATGACCACGTGTTCACATGCACCCACTGTGAACGGACATTTACAGCGCAAATTGGCCTTATCAGTCACACTCGCTACCGCCATAGTTAAAAGTTATTATGCCTTTTTAAAGCACAAACTATCGTCTGTCAAGACGGCAAGGTGCCAATGTGTGTTAGGACCTCTGGTAGGGTTACCGACTTAGTCTATATCCTCTATCTTCAGTCTACATAAGATTCTACTACTTCTACCTATCTCAAAACTCAGTCTGACGGACATCTGTGTTGTATTGTTGCGTTGTTAGTACCATTAGTTAATTATTAATTGTATTGCTTGGCACACACATACGCTTAATTAACCACATCTCATAGTCACCATGTCTACCAGAGAGTTAGACTTGGCCAAAGTTCATGCAACTTCGCATGAGTTAGGACTAGAGCGTGATGCATTGAAATCCTATGTTCAAGAGGTGGAAAGAAACTTTCGCCAAGAAGAACGAGAGAGGAGAAGAGCAGAAAGAGAACTTGAAGCTAGCAAAGTGGCTTTAGAGGAAAAGAAGATAGCAGCTGACAGAGAGATGAAACGACTAGAGTTGGAAGCTGACAGAGAGAGACGTGACCACGAGTATCAAATGAAGCTACTTGAGACACAAGCGCCAGCTGCTGGTGTAACTGAGGGAGCTGTGGGAGGAGATATAACTCCTGGCTCAGAGTCAACCAGTAGACGTGACTACCAGGCTATGAAATGGCCTTTACAGCCGTTCGAACCCGAGAAAGAACGTATAGACCAGTACTTAGAGAAGTATGAAGCGATGTCTGTTGCAATGGGGTTAGACAAACAGAAATGGTGTTTGAAACTCTCCCAGGGACTTCGCGGTGCCAGATACGAAGTCTATGCACTCTTACCACCGGGAATACAGAAGGATTACTCGGCATTGAAAACTACACTCTTGAAGAGATTTGAGATCACAGCGCAATCATGCCGACGGAAGTTCAGAACTTCTAAGCGGTAACCTGGTGAATTGTTTTCAGCATACAGTGTGAGGCTAAACTCATACCTTCTTAAATGGATGGCCTTGGCCGGATTTAAAGAGGAGTATGACAGTTTGCGTGAGTTGATGGTCAGATGCGTATGCAAATGTCGAAACCATTGCGAAATTTCTTAGGTGAGAATGGGGCTGAAAGATTGGATATAGTCACCAAGTTAGCTGAAAGGTATGTTGAAGTCTATGGCGAGACTGGAGACACCAGTCCAACAGATCCGAGGTCGATAGACAGGGATCAACGTAAGAAAGGTAAGGCAAAGAAGGTCAATGGTCCTAACGAACAGGCTAAACAGGTGAACACTTTAGAGAAGAACTCTAACATTCAACCCGGTAATAATAGCCCACCTAGGTCTCAAAAGAAGAAGTGGAGTGAACGGTGGTGCAAATTCTGCAATTCCAGCACCCACAATACAAGTGAGTGCAATAGTAAGCATAAGGACTTACACTTCGCTTGCCTTGCAGAGGTTAGGGATAGACCCTGGAAGAAAGTGAATTCGGGTGATGGGAATTGTTAACCTAATAGACCACCAGTGGTTGAGTGAGTGGAAGTGAACGGACAACAGGTGATGTGCCTATATGACACAGGTTTGCAATTTTCTGCAGTAATTGCAGCCCACATGACAGGCCCAGAGCAACTCACCGGGGAGATAACGGAGATACAGCCAGCCAGTAAGAGTGTTGTAGCGTTACGTTACCCGATTGCCATTGTGGAGATTCGGAGCAAGTACGTTACTGGAATCATTCAGGCGGCAGTAGTACCGGACACATTCTATCCCTTGATTCTTGGCCGGAAGTACGTGTGTTTGGGAGAGCCCAAGCACCATAGCAACGGTAAGTCTAGGCAGGTCAGATCTGCAGTGGAAGATGGTCTAGAAAAGGTAAGTCTCCGAGACCCTCCACCGGATGTGATGAGTAATGCTCGGAGCAAGGATGCGACGGATAGGTTGTCCAACGGTATGAACCCGTTAAATCATGGTCAGTTCATCTCTGAAAACCGGTCGCAGTTTATACGGACCGGAACAGAGAGGCGGCAGTGGGAACGTAAGTTAGTTTCTGAAAGCTTTAGAGCTAATCTTCTGCAGAAAGTACATGTCAGGACCCAACCGGACATCTGACTGTAGTGGCAACTGGTAAGTGTCTTTCCCGTTACTATAAGTGGCCGGGGATGACAGGCGACGTGCGCAGATATATCAGGTCTTGTCCTGAGTGCCGTAAATGCACACCAGGGAAACTGACTAAGATGAAGATATCCTTGGCGGTTGGGGACCGAGTTCAAGTACTACTCTCAATCGAGGGGGACGAATTCTAAATCAGGTGGAAGGACCCATTCCTAGTGGATAAAGTGGGGACCCACAATCACTATGGAGTGGCGATCCTGGGAAGGTCCGCTACTTTCCATTCCGCTCTCCTCATGAGTCATGAGGGGGAGCCCGATGATAAGTCTGCACACCAAAGGGCGCAAAGTTTGCTGAGAACGCGGTTCGGGATCAGGTCAGGTAGCGGAAAACCTGTCACACCATAGGAAGTCCTATATGTATGTGCAGGTAAATTCTTCGGTTCAACCCGGTGATAGGGGGAACATGACCGGCCAAAAGAACACCCGCAGTGCTAGCTACACTGAGAACCGTGTTCGGAAGAGGTGGGTTGTGTCTGATAGTACACAGACCTCTGGTTCTCAAACCGACCAACTGCAGTTCAGCTGGGTCCTCGAAAGGGGAAGCTGGAATTGCAGAAGACCAGTAAACTCTGGCAGGGGCGATCGTTAAATCAGATCGAGACGGGAGCTCTGGTCCGGAAGACACTGCGAGATGACCGATCGCAGTACCGGAGTAGGCGTTGATTACCCGTGATACTTGATAGCTTGCAACCCCACCAATGATGGTAAAAGTATCCTATGAAATATTGTCGGGTTAAACTTCCTCACCCGCCATACGGTCTCTAAGAGGGACGATTGAAAGACTCAGACAGCTTCTTGCTAAGAAGTGGAACGACGGGGTCGATCCGCTTAAAGAGGAGGGCCTATGTGACGAAACAACGCTTAATCTGTGCTTCGTCGGGCTAGATATCACTTTATTCGGCGAGTCATCAGGGACGTCCCCTGTTATTAATAGAACTGGGGAGAGTCGAGGATGGTTTTTCCAGCTGGAAGGTTCGAGAAGCACCTGGACTAGTGTGACCAGGGTTGCTTAGCACACTACCAATATCCCGTGCAGATAGAACCTAGAATTTCCAGTGGGAAGAATAGAGGTTCCAGAGAAGTTGACATACATCCCGAAGCACTCATTTCTCGTGCGCATTGGGACGCATGTAGGAGAAATGCGGCAGTAACAGCGCATTCACTTTCTTCATCTCGTTGTGTGATGACGCATTGCTCTGTGCGGCAGATTGTCCATTACCTCACACACAGCTAAGATGAAGCTGATTGTCATCATTCACGGCTTGGTGGCCTACAGACAGTACTTGTAGCTGACTGGCGAAAGGTTCATTGATTCAGGTATTCACTTTGTTAATTAATTTAACGTTGTAATTGAGCATAAAACGCGATCGTTCAGAATTCATTAAATATGCAGCCGAGTTTGTATCGCTAATGAGGAACCGATCGAAAAGCCGGTTGAAAACTAGGGCAGTAGACAGCTGTGTGTTTCAATGTTTACAAGCCTTAGGGAAATTGTAGTTTCGTCGACTGCTTAGAAATGTACGTCCATTATATCGGCGTATTGTGTTCAACTGTTATTAATTGTGTACAGTGAGTAGTTGCATATACTATGTTGGCGGTACTATAATAGGTGTCAGCAACTTGCTTGCTACAGGTCTTTCAGGACTCCCCTACTTTTGCACCGCACGAAATAACAACTCGTGTCATTTGCAAAAGGAATGCAATTTATTTAGAGCTGGCAATTTACAAGCTCTGCGAGCGGTATGCTTCATTAACATTACACAACATGAATGTAATGAAGTGGTGAGAAATGATGCTAGTAATCACAATCTAAATCTACAGCCTAATATTTAACTATTGCCTAGAAACTTATAGCATTTGTCAAGAACACGTCTACTCTCTAATCGTCTCCAGTCCGATTCCGAATCCGATTTGTCGAAAAAAAAAAAAAACTTTCCACCTCGTTCAACCCGTCTCAATGACGTTGGTTATAGTTGTGGTGGTTCATAGTGCGGTATAGGTTTTATGGTCTTTTGTGCGTTAGACAGTCGGGTCTGTCGACACGCTACACAATGCGTGGTCAAGCACGGACGCTGTCCCCTCCGTGCAGTAGCTAGTCTTGCGTGCATGGAGTCCCAAGCACGCTGGCTCGTGAACTTGAGTAACCGGGCACTTCACGGTTACTCGTAAGGCCAAGCTTCCCAATGGCTTGGGGAAGCCCTCGCTCACTTGTCCTTATTGCCCCCTTGGTTGACACAAATGTGTCCCCTTGTGAAGATATTTATAGCGCTGGTGTCTCTCCTGTCTGGTGTCTCCCTACTAGACTTGTGTTAACTCTTATTAACTCTCTAAAGCCTTATTGGAGATTCTGACAGGCTCCCCTCCTCTCTGTGAAGTGTTACTCCCCTTTAACTCATGTTTGTAACACGTATGGTCACAAAGACAAATTGGATGTCCAATTTTGTCAGATATCCAATAAGTTGTAAATCTCTCGTTTGGGGATAGAACAACTCTCTTCTTCCTTTAGTCACAATGTTCTATCTTTTCACTCGGCTAATTGAGTAGCCCATGTATCAGTATAGTTGGTTCTATAGATATCTTTGGGAATTGTTTTGAACCGGATCCGTTGTCTTATGACTTATGTCCTGGCTTCCGTCGTTTGACCCTATGTCTTTTGACTTTCACCCGTTGACTTCTGTCTCGACCTGTCCTCATATTGCCCAAAATGACAACCCAAATACAAGTTGACTCTGTTATGAGTGCAACACATGAGCATAAAATGTTCATGTTCCCATTAGTATCCCATCCAACTCATATACACACATTTCTACTCTTCACCTTCTCGCTTCCCTCGTGAAAAGCTATTTTCAATGTTACATTAAGGTTTTTAAGAAGTTATTGTGTCCCCTGAATTTAAGTTGTTGTTCTTTGAAACAAATAGTGTGTGCTACTTTTATGTGTTTGTTTTCCTGTTTGTCTGCGTGTTTACTAATAAACTACAGTGTACTTAACTTGCTAACCTGTGTATGCGTTAGTGTATTAAATGTGTGTATTCCTTCGAGCGCCGTAAATCGGTTTATTGTGGTTACAAATGTTTGTTATTCTTATTTATGACCACAACTCCGCTTTAAGAAGCTCAAAGTACGTTTCCTATCTAATCTATTAAAGTATGGCAGTAACACACATAAAACTTGACAACACATTGGTTACACAGATGACACAGACAAATCAAAATAAGACGTTTCCAGCGGTTAAACAAATTTTCCGCTACCTTTCTCTCTCACTTTCTTTCCTTGTTTACTCATTTTCGCATTCTCTCCTCTCATTTATACCTCTTTTATACATCTTTCACTCGCTTTCATACTCTCCTTTTGCTAAAACATTCACTCGTCATTAAAATATGTTTCATAGCATCACATAAATGAACATTACATATTTACAATAAATGATTGGCAGAATTATAACAGTATTCACGCCAAATGACTGTGCGGTTTGTTTGCACGTGTCATGTCTATACAAAATATACACGGTTATGAGGATGGTTTGTCACCGATCCTGTAATAGTAACTAATATGATTTGGTGTGCTGTCCTAAATTATCCCAAGGGAAATAATCTAACTAATTAATTTCATTTAAGAGAATTGAGTTAACTACCTTAAAGTGTTATTTGTAAATAAGATGATGCTAATTCCTAAATGGTTGGGTTAGTTTCAAAATGATATTTTAGATAAATGAATTTATAAATGATTATGATTATGCGGTGATAAACTAATGTAATCTCTAACAAATGTATTTCTATCATTGGTGTTACCTTAAATGGTTTATTAACTAAATGATGGTGGTTTCTAACTACCACATGACATAAATAAAGTTATATATGCATTTAAACATTTTGCAATTCAATTATTCATAGAAAAATGAAGTTATGTGTACTGTTAATAAAATAATATATATATATATATATATATATATATATATATATATATATATATATATATATATATATATATATATATATATATATATATATATATATATATATATATATATCACAGTTACATTTCTATATCTAATTACACTAAATTAAGTCCTCCTTTCCGGTGTGAAGATGGAGCAATGTTCTTTGTAGACTATTCTAACATAGTTCATTTCGGTAAAGTCTTCTATGCTCTCCTTCATGGATAGTGTATAAATATAGTTCCCTACTAATTTATGTAGGTTCATAGCTAACACTTCAACGTTAATATAGCTTATGTGTGTGTCAGCGCATGTTACTTCTGCGTCTGTTCGTTACACTTTTCATAGCACTGTTACTTTCGCACAAGTTTACATGTTTGGCGATGATAACGCACTTACAGTGTATCTTAATCACCACATACGGCACTGAGTTACCTAACATTTACAGTGTCACTGTTTCTGGTGATCTGTGGCCGATCCCTTCCTGCAAATAAGGTATTTCAATGGTTGACGGTCGACTCAAAATGTCTGCAACCGTGTTCAATCTTCCCTTTAAGTGCTGGATGGTAAATGTGTAATTTTGGAGAATCAAAGCCCACCTGTAGACTCTGTTATTGTGGGGAATTCCAGACTGCATCACAGACAACGGAGAATTATCGGTTTCGATCACAAACTGTGCTCCTGCCAAAAATCTATGAAATTTCTTAACACAATAGATCAAACTGAGGCCCTCCAATTTTGATGCTGAGTATCTAGATTCAGCAGGGCTAATTTTCCGACTTACGTACATTACTGGGTGAAACTTCCCTTCGTAGAACTGTCCTAGTATCCCAGATATGGAGATGGCACTCGCATCTGTGCGTAAAAAATAGGTAAGTTTTGGATTAGGCATACGAAGGATAGGTGGAATGCTAAAAAGGTATTTCAATTTTGATAACGCGCTAATTAATCCTGCATCTTGTACAGATAATTTAGCCGAAGCTTTTAAGATGTTAGAAAAAACACTGGTGATTTCCGCCAGATTTGGAATAAATTTACTATAGTAGTTTACCAGACCCAGTAAACTCCGGACCTGTTTCTTGGTCGTTGGCATTGTCAAATTCAGAATCTTGGTGACGATTCTGTCATCTGCTCTTAATTGGCCCCTGCAGATGGTATGACCTAGAAAGTCAATTTGTTCCATGCCTAACTCTACTTTGGTCGGCTTCACTGTACGCCCAAATACTCGCAACCTGTCGAAGACTTGTCGTAGTTTAAGTAGGTGAGATGTCCAGTCTTCCGTATGAATACATATGTCGTCTATATATGTAGAAATATTGGTCATCCCATGGAGAAGATCCCTAGTTAGACGGACGAAAGTTGCTGGAGCGTTACGAAGGCCAAAAGGAAGAAAGCGCCACTCATATAGACCTAAAGGAGTGGAGAAAGCTGTTAAAGGAATCGAATTTATTTCCACCGGGACCTGCCAATAACCTTTTGTGAGGTCAAGCTTACTAAATATGCGAGATGTAGACATATCCAAGATTAAATCCTCGCATGCTGGGATTGGTTCAGCGTCAATGTTGGTTATTTTGTTTAGGCGGCGATAATCGACGCAGAGTCGAATAGTTGAGTCCTTTTTGGCGACAAGGACAATAGGAAAAGAATACTCTGACTGAGATTTCGGGAATAATTCCGCTCGACTCGAGAGATAGTAGTTCTTTGCCGAGGTTCGACCTATAGTTTAGAGGGATAGAATAAGGTCGACACTTAATTGGTGTGTTGTCAGTCAGAATAATAGAATGTTCTATTCTGTCTGTCTTTCCTGGGATGTCGGAGAAAATGTCTCTGTATTCCGTTACTAGTTCTATTATTTGTCGTCGTTGGTCGTCTGTAAGTTTGGTTTCTATCTTTATACTGTTAATGGTCGCAGTCGTGTCTACAGTAGGGACTGGTAATTCCATCTCGTCTTCGTCTGTCTCGTTCAATACTGTTGTGGTACTAGCTGTGTGTGCTGTTACCTGGCTAAGTGTGTTTGCGTTGTCGCTGTCGTGTGTCGCCCTACATAGTGAAGTTGTGTTGTGTACGTCTGTCGTCCGAATACTTGGTGTTAGTGCATTGTGTTCGTCTGTCTGTTGTTCTTGTCGTGAGAAGTATGGTTTCAGCATGTTGACATGAAATATCTTTAATTTTCCTTTTATCGATATTTCATAATCCACATCTGATATTTTACGTTCAACGTTGAATGGCCCTTGCCAAGATGTTTGTAACAAATTACGTTTATTAGGTAGTAGAAGCAACACCTTCTGGTTTGGTTCAAGGTGAATAGTTTTAGCACCCTTATTTGCATAGTCGTGGTTTCCATTGCTCGACACCTGCTTTAGGGGACCAGCAATATCGACCGCTATACTCTCATATGGTCTAGATGCTAATACTGACCGTTGAACTTTGGCCGTCACATGCTTTCCCTTTCGTACAAGATGTTGACAAATAGTACACGAACGACAGAACAATTTTATGTCAGAACAGAATTTAGGCCAGTAAAAGTGTGACAAAACTCTGGCTCGCGTTTTATCATAGGCCAAATGTCCAGCAAACGGTGACTCATGTGCGATCTTTAGCACATTTTGTCGGTATGTTACAGGTAACACCGTCTGCTGAATTTCATGGTTATTATTTGTGTAATAACGCATGAGAATTCCGTTAAATTTTCTAAAGTACCAAGATGCATTTTTAGTCACTTTTGCTCGCTCACCCAACAATTTAAAATAAGGTGCGATTGTTTGGTCGGTGCTTTGTGCCTCGATAAATTTCTGTCGAGTAGTGTTGGTATCTGCACCACTTGGTGTTAATAGCTGTAGCATTTCATTTTGTAAGTCAGTATAGTTTGTTTGTGTATCTAACCTTGTTACAGCGTTAGCCATGTGTGTATGTTTCCAGGCTCTTATGTCGTCGTCTGTACATTGTTTCAATGACTCTAGGCATCCTAAAATGAGATCCGTGCATGGATCTTGCAGGATTGCGCAAGTAAATGTGCCGGTAAGGAACGGGGTATTGATATGCGCTTTTGCCAGTGGGTATTTCTCAATGGTTCAAGAGAAAGTACGGCATTTGACAAATTCACCCGTGTAATCTTCTGGTCTAGCAAGTTCTTTCCTTAAACCCAGTAGAGTGCTTCCGCTATCAATTAAACATTGACATGGTTGATCATTGACCAGTGCATCGTAGAACTTAAGTTTACCTCTGGAGGCACTCGCTGCGTTAGCATCTTCATTTGAACATGGTATTACGTGCCCACATTTTAATTTACCATCCGCATGAAACTGGTGGCATACGTCACATTTCTTAAAGTCTAATATGTCTGTTACTACTGCTACACTCTCACATTCATTCGTTGGTAACACATTCACAAGTTCCGGATCAATGTCACTCTCATCGTCTGATGATGTATCGATGAGTGCTGCATTATTTGCCTTCATTCGTTGTCTACCAATACATTTATTACAATAATGGCCATAACTGGAACAAAAGTAACATTTAACAGCACGTTTAAATGATGTTCTTCTGCTTTCTTGCTTCTTTAACACTGCTTCTAAGTGTGACGGATATGCAGGGTTTTTATCACACATAGAGTAGCTAGGATGAAAAAGACTACAATATCCACATCGAGGTGGCTTCTGATATGGTTTGTCCTTCTTACGGTAATCTTTCTGATTGTAAGATCTATCAGGTACTTTGTTTGCAAAAGCAATGATTTCTGTATCATGTGTTGTAGATTTAAATATGTCCCGATTAGATGAAAAATATGCTGACCCCCGTTTCTCTAATTGCTGAATGGATTCAATATCTGACTGTTGGAGAAACTTCGCAAAAGGGGTAGGAACGGTAGATATCACCTTGTCCATTACCATAAGATCTTCTAATTTTTCATAGTTGTTACCCACTTTCGCCGCTCTAGTCCACTTTTTAAATGTGCTCTGCACGTTAGAGATGTAGTCTAAGAAGGTTTCAGTTGCTTTTGGCTTAATTTGTGAGAACTGAATTTGGTACCCAGTGGCGTCTAAAAGAAAGTGTTGCATGATCCTGTCGTGAATGTACTGATAATTGTTCCTTAGCTCTGTAGGTATGGATTCTATTACTTTTAACGGCTCCCCACTGAGGTTTCTCATGTAGATCATTGCCAGTCATCCAAAGGTATTTTCTGCGTCTTTAGTTGGAATTCTATGTTCTCAGTCCATGCGCTAATTGAATCCCCTACACTGTATGGTTTGATAAGGCCTTTATACTTACTAAACTTGTTCTGTTCTTCTTGGCTCTTTTGTTTGCTAGAGGCTATCTGTATGTTAGAATCTACCTCCATTTCCTTCATCTTTAATTTAGTATATGAGTCTACTTGTATCTGCTTTTGTTTGGTGGCATGATCTAATTCTAATTGTTTCTGTTTGGTAACTTGATCTAACTCTAACTGTTTCTATTTGGTAGCTTGATCTAACTCTAACTGTTTCTATTTGGTAGCCTCTTCGATCTCTTTCATTTCTTTTTGATGTTGTCTTTCTAGTGCTCTTTCGTCTCTCTCTAGAGCAGCTTTTCTCTCTGTCTCTTCTCTCTGTAGAGAAGTTTTTCTTTCTGTTTCTTCTCTATGTCGAGCTATTTCTTCTTTATATTTTTGATCCGCCCACTTCTCTAACTTTTCTCCAGTGTGGCCCATTTCTTTACCTGCCTGAATACAATCACTTAATGACGTCATTTTGTGGCGTAATGTTAGTTCAAAATGATATCACAATAATCTTCAGACAATGGTTTGTAATAATTTGTTAGTAAATATACATCTTTACTGAAAAAGAAGATGCATGATTAATTTAGAGCATACCAAAATATTCTGAAAATATACTCATCTAATTCTTTGGAAAATACGGTTCTTGGGATGTTCCACCGCTGTCTTCAACACTCACAAAATGATAGACTTGATAACACAATGGATGCTTCTGTTTAGTAGAGCATCAAAAATTAGACACACGCATATGTTGTAAATACAAATTTATCTTTCATGCGAATGATGAATGAAAAAATGCGATAGATAATGATAAATGGTGTTAATGAATGAATGATATACTCGTCTGAATGATTGTTATGATACGTAAGATGATTCGTCGTATGACAGTCGATGTCGTCTTGTCTTCACTTACTGACTAGTTTGGTATACCTTCGTTCTAGGCTTCAGTTCCGTAGCTAATCTATTTACTGACTATAAAGAATGGTGACATTGATGGCTGTATCACACAAAATGAAATGTACACGATGGTTAGCTTGATAATATTTACTGATGATTGTATACATTTTCATTAATTTCCGTAGAATAACACACTTTCAAATTAATTTTCGTAGAATTTCACAATTTATAATTTACTTTTGCTTCATTGTGATTCAAGCTCCACAAATGGTATGATAGTAATAATTCACAAGAGAAAATTATTTCTGCCATATATGCAAACAAATTTACATTACTTTCCAATATTTTAACACAGCAATGATGTTGAATCGTGCTTGTTAAACGCTGGTTCAGAACTTTCTGACACCAATTGACTGCTGGCGTTGGTTCAGTGGCTTCTGACACCAATTTACTGCTGGCGTTGGTTCAGTGGCTTCTGACACCAATTGGGGTCCTGCCTGTCAGAAACTTGCTTGCTACAGGTCTTTCAGGACTCCCCTACTTTTGCACTGCACGAAATAACAACTCGTGTCATTTGCAAAAGGAATGCAATTTATTTAGAGCTTTCAATTTACAAGCTCTGCGAGCGGTATGCTTCATTAACATTACACAACATGAATGTAATGAAGTGGTGAGAAATGATGCTAGTAGTCACAATCTAAATCTACAGCCTAATATTTAACTATTGCCTAGAAACTTATAGCATTTGTCAAGAACACGTCTACTCTCTAATCGTCTCCAGTCGGGTCTGTCGACACATTGCGTGGTCAAGCACGGACGCTGTCCCCTCCGTGCAGTAGCTAGTCTTGCGTGCATGGAGACCCAAGCACGCTGGCTCGTGAACTTGAGTAACCGGGCACTTCACGGTTACTCGTAAGGCCAAGCTTCCCAAAGGCTTGGGGAAGCCCTCGCTCACTTGTCCTTATTGCCCCCTTGTTTGACACAAATGTGTCCCCTTGTGAAGCTATTTATAGCGCTGGTGTCTCTCCTGTCTGGTGTCTCCCCACTAGACTTGTGTTAACTCTTATTAACTCTCTAAAGCCTTATTGGAGATTCTGACACAGTATAACGTTGTGTATAACGAACCTAACTTATGTCAGACAGTAGCTGAGGTTAGTAGAGCTTTGGGATTAGACAGGTAAGTTGATAGGTGGAGAATTCAGACAGTGAATTGCTTAAGTGTTAGGGAAATACGGCACATACTGCTTAGCCATAGGAAGTGATGCAGCTATTTTGTGTTGACTAAATAGTGAATTCATTTCGTGGAACTGTGGATTTCTGAAGACGGTAAGTTCTTCAGTGGTGCTAGATAAATATATACGATGTTGTTATGACGTATATATTAGGTCTTGTTGTGTGATTCTTCTATGAGCGATGTACCGAACGCCGAAGTGGTTCGATGCGGTATAACACTGCGTTACCGTCGCGATGTAAACATGCGTTCTTGATTATTCTCTTTACTGTCCTGTTCTTTTCAGACTTGCATGAGTACGGAAGTGCTGATGTTATAGAAGTATGGAGGAACAAATGGAGGTTGAATGAGGCTTGGGGACAAATGGGATAAGGGGACTGAGTGCAAGTTATTAAAGTATATGACTGGCAAACCAGGCCAGCCGTGCAGTTCGGTCAAGGCCCAAGGCTAATCTGCTTGGGAGGGAGTCAGAGCTGGAGTCATGCCTTCGAACATGTAGGTGAGAAAACATGTTTTCACAGGAATGAATTCTTGACTCTAGGCAAGAGAATAACAAGAAGAGTTTCGCTACAGAGTGGGCAGGATGTCCCACTAGCGAAATGGATGGTGTAAATACATTATGTGGTCATGTATTATTACTATATCCCAAGTGGTAGTACATTGATCGTTGTTATGTTTATTATTGGATGCATAATGTAAGGGTGGGGTCCAGGGACTTGTGAATTCTAGAACTAGTATAGTTAATTACTTTAACGACAACCTTTATGAGAATAGGGGTATGTGAGACGTTAGATCAGACTCGCCATTCTTGATACTTAATCTGTCTGACGGGCTGTTCTGAAGGGCCATCTGACATTGGACTGATACCCATGCTTTAATACTATCAACATAGAGATGATGCTCTAGTTAGTTGAATAACTAATTAGCATTACTGAAGGTTGAGTAGTCATTGATTTGATGCATGTGGGCCAATGTTTGGAGCCGAATACTCTCACCGATCGCTCTTCCTTTCAGGTATTGCCTGTTTAAGAACCAGCATATTATTACTACTGTTGTTTGCCGGAAACCACAACGTATACCATGGCGAATGGTCGATACACTTACTTACCTCGCCTGACTGTGCCACATCATGCGAGAGGGTGAATCATCATGATTGACTAATACTCACCAAGTTGATTCGTGAACCCTGAAGCAGCACTTGTGGAACCAGATGGTTTGTCTCTATGTATGAACATTTGATGATGCACTATTTCAGCAATGATAGGTTCGTCTACCTGAGCAATCATGCCGGGGTATAAAGACAATTGACGCACTACGGAAAGATGATGATATGCTCGCTCCAGAGTGACATACTCTGGGAGCTCATCAATTCCAAGTCAAAGTTTATCCGCCTAATCGGGGGAGACTCCAGGCAGAGATTGGCACTTATCTAGGTGCTGTACCTACGTCGGCAAGAGTGTCCGGTCACGACTAGACCCACACCAGCTTGCGTATTATGTTTACATGAACTATTGCAGGTATACAGGTCAACTCATCCTTGTCCTGGTGAACATTGTGGTGCTGAATTGAGAAGGAGTTGTGTTATCAAAGTGTTTGACAACTGAGTCCAGAAATATTGACAGTATGTTCGGCCACCAAGGTCAACCGAGTTTAATTATCTTGTGTGCCTTGACTCCGAGGGAGTCTGATTATTAGTGACTGTGCAGTGTTCTGATATCATCTGCCCGAATATACATATTGTTCGTGTGACTCTTCTGAACTCGCTGCAGTAATGATCCATTACCCAACCAGGGGTAAGCGCTTCTATTCCAGGACCATTAGATTGGTAATTTGCTATATATATTGACATCAAGAGATTAACTGGGGTCACCTCAAGGTAGAGGGTCTCTCAGCCAGGCTGTATACTGAGAACTGTTAAGTGCCTTTACAGTGACTCACTGTGACATTGTGGATTTGAAGTTCATCCAGCCGTGTGTGGTCCAAGTGTTTAATTCCTCTGACAGCTGATCTGGACTCTTGGGACGGAGTGGTCTTCAAGGTTCCAGTCATCATACTGGAAGGGAGCCGGGTGAGTGGCGGACCGACTGAACGGAACATTTACATCAAATCTGCATCTCAGCCTGATGATGATTCTAGTAGCATCTCCGACTCTGTCTCTAACCTATCCTCTACTATTGTAAATAGACATATTCTACCAGGGTGTTCATTTCATACCTATTTTCTTTAGGGTAGAATAAACTTTGTTTAAGTTGACTTAGAATAACGAAGACACAAACAATAGATTGCACGATTTATTGCCTGGCATATTTCGCTGCATCTCGTCAGGTACATACTGCAGAAATCACACAAGTTACGTGAATTAACTAGATAAATCCTTCAAGTTGAAATATACACATATTCGCACAGTAATTTCAATTATCTACCACGGTAACTTTAAGCTGACTAACATGTCTTTCTGTTTGCACAATTCTGGCTTGCGTTGATAGATCATAATTGCTTCTGCAAATTTTAACAAGCGAGTATTTTGTGTGTTAAACAACACGCGACATGCAGTGTCTCTGGCCACCACATGGCCACTTTCGACAATGTGCCTCCCGATTGAAGACGCCGGGAGCTTCCTGTGTGTCGGCCCCACGAGGCTAGCATCTCCTGTGTGTTATATCTTGTTGACCCATTGAGGTATGTGTTCTGACACCCGTTTGTTAAGCTGTCTCTCTGTTCTACCAATGTAAACGGCCTGGCATCTACATGTGAATTGGTAAATACAATTGTTTGTGGCGTACAGAGGAACAGGCTCTTTGACTGCTGGTGTAGGAATCGGTACGGTTTTGTATCTAATGACTGGAGTTGGCACACAGAATGTTCGGCCTACTGCTGTAGTAAGCCGGTCTTGTAGACGTTGCATTACGTCATCCCCTAGAAAGGTTAGCTGGATGAATACCTTGAGTTTAGGGACTGTAGTTACGTCTGCTTTGGGTTTGGGCTGTTGGCAGTGGCGCTTTATAAATCCTGTGGAGTACCCATTCAGGTTTAAGACATTCTTCAGAGTTTCAAATTCCTCTGTCAGTGTGTCCTGGGTGCATATCTTTCTAGCACGGTCAAACAAGGTCCGTACTAAGCCCCGTTTGTACTGGACAGGTGTGAAGCTCTGAAAATTTAGGTATTGACCAGTCCATGTTCCTTTGCGATACACCAATCTTTGAATTGTGCCGTCTGCTCTACGTCTCATTAGAATATCTAGGAACGGTAACGCTTCGTTGTGTTCGTGTTCCATAGATAGAGAGATGTTTTTATGCGTCTTGTTCATTGTGGCCTGAAACGATGTTGCTTGTAGCTCGTCTGTGGTGATAATTAGTATATCGTCCACACAACGACGGTAAAAGGCCAAGTTGTTGATGTCTGAGGATCTCTTTTCTTTTAAATGTGCCATGAAGATGTCCGCTAGAATAGGACCAAGAGGACTCCCCATGGCCACTCCGTCAATTTGGCGGTATGACTTAGTTAGAAAATTGAATTGTATGTTGGCGGTACATAGTAGTAGTAGCCTCTCCAGAATAGGTGTTGGTATGCCTAATTTTAGTTGTTTGTCTTCAATGCGTTCCCTTATTATTTTCACTGTCTCCTCTAACGGAACGTTAGTGAATAGGGAGGCTATATCCATGGATGCCATGTGTTTGTTATTTATGTCCATAGTATCCAATAATTCCACCAGTTGGAATGTATCTCTGAGTATTTTTGGATCGAAGGACTGTCGTACTGGCTTTAACATTTCGGCTAGCCATCTCGCCATTCGGTGTTGTGAAGAGTTAACCATGGACAGGATAGGTCTTAGCGGGATGCCGGGCTTGTGAAGTTTGGGTAGACCGTACAACTGAGCAATGTGCGAGCCACGTGGTGTGAGCGTTTTTGCAGTGGCCTCACTGATGAGTCCCGCATTCAAAAGTGACTGGATCTCTTTCCTCATTATAGCATCCAGGTCCTCCGACTTGTTTACTTTTTTATCTATCCTGAATTTGGATTCATCTGACAATATTACATCCATTTTTCTCTGGTAGTCTGACATGTACATCAGTAAGTTGACTTATTCTTTTACAATTATTGAGTGTGGTCTCGGACGATGCCTCAGTGTTCATTGTCCAAGGGAGAGGGTAGATAGTGGGGGTCTAGAATCTGGGAGGGGCTTGTAGACGTATTCAATCAATACGAGGTCAGCCAGAGAGAAAACAGTGTATCTACCTATCCAGCCCCTGGGGTCAGAATACACGAGAGTGTTAGGGACACCTTGGGCTTGGTTAACTCTCAACACCCAAGGCGATCCTGTCACACCCACTACCACAGCAACATGTATCTACAACCGAGAGTTTCATCTCAGTATGGGGCCCAGCTAACTCTCCGCCCACTCCACGTCAGATATACCAGATTGTTTGCGTGACAGTAACTTATTGACTTGTTATTGATATCACCTGGGCAAGTATCTCGATGTTGTTATTGTCCCAGCTGTGACCTTGACTGAATACCATCCTGCCAGCTCGATATGTTGTCTTCGCTACTAAGTGCCTGGTTCCTTGTGGCTAATGATATTAGGAAAGAACTGTTATCTGGTTTTGACTTCTCTACAGTGCCACTCGTCAGCGAGAGATGTACCTGCGTCGTGATACCCTCGCTACTAGTCTACTGACTGATGCTGGTCGCATGGACATTTGTGAATGCCTATACCATTGAGTGAGAGATCCACCTCTCGCTAGACAAGCAGTGTTCTAGATACTTCCGGACTTTTCCCAGAGGAGTGTCTTAGTTTCATCGCCACACGAGTGACAGTAGTTGGGCCTACCCTAGTGTTTTTCACACTTACGTGACGTCATCAACCAGAGGTCTCAAGTCCCAGGGGTTTGACACGCCAGCCATACTGTCCAAGGGGAGAAGCCGATACCTGGCCAGAGGCATGATATATTCGGTGAGCGTGTCTGACTTACCACATAGTAAGATACTATAGCTCCAGACTGTGATGACACCACCTTCGTGAGGCTGCTCGAACCTGGCCACGTCTTATCTCTCATAGATACTGGGAGGTCTACCTTGGAGTTATCATCATCATTCTCATTCATCTTGTATAATACACCATATTGTTATCTTAGTTAGATACCAGAGTTTGAAAGGGGTAACGTTCCTTGGTTGAGAGTGAGGGAGATAGTGATCCAAGGGCTGACGGGGTTCTGGGGACTGAGGGCATCTATGTCCCGGGGCTGAAGACATCCCGTTGTTAAAGTGTGATAGCAGGTTCCCCTCACCCCAGGGAGTGTTGTTACAGTATATACCCACGCCAATACAACTTCCCATCATCCAACGCGTGTTTTACCAGCGGACCATGGGATATGCTACACTATCAAAGTGCAGAGCCGCGCCAGGCGGTTTCTCTCTCTCTCTCTCTCTCTCTCTCTCTCTCTCTCTCTCTCTCTCTCTTCCCCTCTCTCTCTTCCTCTCTCTCTCTCTTCCTCTCTCTCTCTCCCTTCCTCTCTCTCTCTCTCTCTCTATATATATATATATATATACGTATATATATATATATATATATATATATATATATATATATATATATATACGTGTGTGTGTGTGTGTGTGTGTCTAATGTGGTGTGACGTCGTTTGGCACAACATAAAACAAAACTAATTACATAATCAGAATTAATAGACTCGTTATACATACAAAGAAACAGCGTCAGTATTCTCTCTCTCTTACAGTTGAAGATTGTCTACTGATGTTAAATAGATACAATTACGTCTGGAATGACTCGCCTTGCACTAATGCATGCAACTTCATCTGCTCCAGACCGTAAGTTCCATTACTTGCTTGTTTTCAGAAACTCCGTTCCTATTACGTAAAATTCAAAATGGAACGTTATGACGTGAGTGGATACCGAGTATCGATAACTCTCTTTTGTAGGGACATTTTTTGCACACCCTAATAACAGGACATCGCTTTCAACGCCAGCATTTTACTACTGTTGTTGACGTCTTGGCAAGTTTACGTTCAGTAGGTTGCCATTGCTTTCTGAACAACCGGCTCCAATACCAACACGATAAAACCTAGCTCGACACTATCTGCTGCCAAATCGGTCGTAGCTGTGTTTCGACAGCAGATAAGCGGGCTCGCGAATCGCGACCGTAAGGCCTTAGCTACTAAGAACGGCTGTAGGGACTTAAGTGGATATAATTTCTGGGTCATGCTGCGGTCAAAGGTAGCAGTGAGCGGATTGGTTGGCATCAAAAGCGTCAGCGGTTGGAACACTTATCAAGCACAAGGCACACATTTAGAATGACGTATTTAGAACATAAAAGAATGGGTTTTGTAGATCTTAAAATGATGAACTTCTTGCTTGGACAGCAAAGGGCATTGACCAAATATCCATACTTTATATGTTTGTGGAATAACAGGGCAAAAGAAATGCACTGGACAAAGAAATAGTTGCCATTGGGGAATGAATTTAAGATGGAGAAGAAAATATTGTCAACAAGCCTCTCATTGATTGAAAAAGAGCACTACTGCCACCATTACATATAAATCTTAGCATGATGAAGCAATCTGTTAAGGCACTGTACAAAGATGGTACCAGTTTTAATTATTTATGCAGACATCTTTCGGAATTGGGCATAGAAAAATTTAACGCTTGAATTTGTTATGCACATCAAATTAGAAAGTAGTAAATGATCCACAGTTTATTGATTCGGTGAACAAAACAGAGTCCATAGTCTGGTCATCATTTGTTTTAGTTGTGCAAACCTGTCTGGGTAACTTTAAGACAGACAATTATTCTGAATTAGATGAAAACATGCTGTCGATAGTTTGTAATCTTGGATGCAACATGAGCATAAAATTGTACTACCTCTATAACCATTTACAGTTCTTTCCCGAGAATCTTGGCGACTTTAGTGACGAGCAAGGCGAAAGATTTCAACAAGATATAAAAAGAATGGAAGAGAGACACCAGGAACATTGGGATACCCACGTGATGGCCGATCGTTAAACATTACTGTCCGGGCATATTACATTCCAGAATGTCCTTGAAAAAATGCTTTTTGTGTGTTGACTACAGATTCAAAAAATGCTAGTGATAAAGTTGTAATACATTTTTGGTGTTTTATATGACGGCAATAAATGCACAGTAATTACATACAATATAAATGCAGATTACGGTCAAAATGTCATTGATGGTACCTAATTCTAGACTTGTGAATAACAAATGCCCTACTAAGAAGGTAGTTCTTAGTTATCTCAAAAATTAGAAATGATAGAGAAAATCATGATTACATTTTTTGGAATAAGCAACACAAAATTACGCAAGAACTGCTATAAAAATGTATGTAGACCAGTGTCATTCTTCTGTAAAACTACATCTCAGCACTTCCATATAATGCCTCATTTGCCTGCTAATTGTTCATGATTCGCTTCCGTACACCAGGATTGGATTAATATATCTCTTTAAGAACTCTTTTCTTCGGTTCAATTGACAAAGATATATTGCAGAAAATATTCAAAATCTTGTGAATCCCTACTTTTGATTGGGCTATTCTACATTAAAGTTCATTAATGCATCTTAACTGATTCAGTGCCAACAGATAATATATCACCATATCCCATTTGAACAGAACGAGGATATCGCCATACCACGGTGATTGCAATCATTGCTTTTCTTCGTGGTATCTTCCACAATTTTAAAGCTAGGTGATTTACATTATAATTCTTGTTCATTTGATGCTGTACCATGTTTGGTCTAAACTCACTGTTTGTTTGGCACTGAATCAATTCAATGTATGGGAAACAGAAACGACAGAGGAGACCGGCTGATACAGTTCTGTGTAGAAAACAATCTTATTGTTTCCAACACATTTTTCCATCATAACGCTAGGAAACTATATGTTGAAAAGACCTGGAGATAGGACAAGAAACCAAACTGACTACATTATGATTAGAAACAGATTTAAAAACAATGTTAAAAATGCCAAAACATACCCTGGTGCTGATATCTTCTCTGACCATAATCATATAGTCTTAAAGTTACAAATACAACTTTAAAACCCAGGAATAGGGACATCGAAGACACCTCAATTAGATATAACGGCATTGAAACAACCAGAAATAAGTCAACAATACCTGGATGAAGTAAAATATAGATATGATGGGTTAATCATCGAAAGTATGGAATAATATGGACGTGAAAATCCTGAGGATAATATTAATACAAAATGAGAAAATTTAAAAACCAGTATAAAGATTCTAAATACCACCTTGTCAGTGAAGATAAATAAGAAATAAAAAATAATTATGGATATCCGATGAAATCGTGAGTAAAGAAAAGTGGTTACAGAAACAATGCAAAGAACTAGAGGATCTGGAAATAAAACACAACTCGAAAGAATTACATGAACGTATACAAAGATTTACAAAGAAGAAAAATAATATAACAGGAAATGGTTGTATCAGAGTAAAAAATTGAGAACTTATAATTAATAACACAGACATAATAAAAAGATGTACAGAGTACACAGAAGATTTATTCTGGGACAACAGAGTCAACATACAAACATTGTATAATACTCAAGATGGACCAACAATATTGAAGGCTGAAGTAGAAAGGGCTATTAAAAAGATGAAAGAAGGAAAAGCTGCAGGTCCTGACAAGATAACAACAGAGATGATAAAATCCGTTTCCAGCTTTGGCATTGAAACTATCACAGAATTATGTAATGATATATATATATATATATATATATATATATATATATATATATATATATATATATATATATATATATATATATATATATATATATATATATACACTAGCTGACCCGGCCCGGCTTCGCCCAGGCCCTGGCGGGGAATCTATCTATCTATCTATCTATATGTCTGTCTGTCTGTCTGTCTGTCTGTCTGTCTGTCTGTCTGTCTGTCTGTCTGTCTGTCTGTTTGTCTGACCCGGCCCGCCTTCGCCCAGCTCCTGGTGTGGAGCATCTCATTTAATTCATATAAGTAGTCATAAAAGCTCACGTTCCCGACTATCTGTCTGTCTATCTATCTGTCTGTCTGTCTGTCTGACCCGGCCCGGCTTCACCCAGTCCTTGGTGGGGAGCATCTCATTTAATTCATGTAAGTAGTCATATAAGCTCCCGTTCCCGTTCCCGACTATCTGTCTGTCTGTCTGTCTGTCTGTCTGTCTGTCTGACCCGGCCCGGCTTCGCCCAGCTCCTGATGGGGAGCATCTCATTTAATTCATATAAGTAGTCATATAAGTTCCCGTTCCTGTCTGTCTGTCTGTCTGTCTGTCTGTCTGTCTGTCTGACTGACTGACTGCCTGCCTGCCCGTCCGTCCGTCCGTCCGTCTCTCCCTCTGTCTATCCCACTCTCTCTATCTATCTATCTATCTATCTATCTATCTATCTATCTATCTATCTATCTATCTATCTATCTATCTATCTATCTATCTATCTATCTATCTATCTAACTATCTATCTATCAATTTATCTATCTATCTATCTATCTATCTATCTATCTATCTATCTATAGCCAGGGTACTTAACCTAATATATAGCAATGCTACTAAATGTTATGTCCCTTTATATGTTATTTCTTTTGTTAAGTTATGTAATTTAATTATTAAATTTTAGTAAGTAAATAGCTGATTCTACAATAAAACAAACTATGACAGTTGGTTGCACGGGAATGAAAAGAAGACGTGTAGAAAATTTCATCACAATCGGATGGACCGGTATCAAACGCATCAAATACATCCCTACCCACATACATACATACATACATACATACATACATACATACATACATACATACATACATACATACATACATACATACATACATACATACATACATACATTGTGTTATATATATATATATATATATATATATATATATATATATATATATATATATATATATATATATATATATATACTGCGTTCATCCTTCCATCCATCAATCATGTGCCATGCCGATAAGCGTGGTCGGTCAATTTTGCCATCTCACTTAATCACCAGAGTCGTGGATCAGCTCCGTGTTCCTGTCTCGACTATGCCACGTGGCCAAGCCATCCAGGTATTTACTTCTCGGTCTTCCCCTTGGTCTCTTCCTTTCGATCTTGTCAGTTGTCACCAATTTCTCCAAGCGATTTCTTCTCATAACATGCTCAAAAAATGTTGACTGTCTATGTCTAATGACTCTAACCACTTTACGATCTTCATTTGTTTCTTGAAGGTATTGTTAATTGGTGTTTTTGTCTGTCCATGGCATTCTTTGCATTTTCATTAGAAACCACATTTCCACAGCCATCAGATGTTTTCAGTTTGACTGCTCATTGTCCACGCTTTACATACATACACAAGTATATTTTCTATGTAGCACTTCAACACTCTTTTTCTCGTTTCAATTTATATCTTTTTATTGGTCAGTATGTTTTTTCATTTTGCAATTCCAAATGATTTAAAAACATCCATTTTCATCATACTACCGAAGAAGCCAAGAGCTGTTGATTGTGAGGATTACATAATTATTAGCGTAATGAGCCACATAACTAAGATACTACTCAAGGTCATACAAGAAAGAATTCAACATAAAATAGATGAGGAAGTAGCTGAAGAACAATTTGGGTTCCGCAAAGTCAGCGGCTCGAGAGAAGCAATTATCTGTTTGAGGATGTTAATTTAAAAATATATAGAAGCTCAAAAAAGTATATATGTTTGTTTTATTGACTACAAGAAATCTTTTGATAGGGTACAACATGAATGACTAATTACGTGCCTTCAAGATATAGGAGTAGATGGAAAGGACGTCAGACTTATTAGTAACTTGTAATGGGAACAAGTGCCCTCTATTAGATGCGGAAATAATTATTAGTCGCCTATAGAGATAAAAAGACGAGTACGGCAGGAATGTGTACTGTCCCCAAGCCTCTTCTCTTGTCATCCTATACACAAAAAGAATTTTTAAACAAGTTGAGATGCCTGGACTCAACATCAATGGAAGAATTATAAACAATCTTAGATATGCTGACGATACCGTGTTACTAGCAGAAAGTGAACAAGAGTACAATACCTAGTGGAACAAGCAAACAGGCACAATGCAGAATGTGGCTTAGATATTAACATCCAAATAACAAAAACTATGATAATTAGCAGTGAAAAGAAAATGTAATCAATGAACATCACAGTAAACGGGCAGATGCTAGAACAATTAACAGGTTTCTCCTATCTTGGACATATAATAACAGATGATGGCAGAAGTGAAATAGAAATCAAAAAGAGAATAGGGATGGCCAAAAATGCTTTCAACGGCATGAAGTCAGTACTAACATCTAGAGAGATTAATAACGCATTAAAAATGAGAATTGGCAAAAGCTACGTATATTCAACGCTACTGTATGACGTGGAAGCCTGGACATTGAACAAACAATTAGAAAGTCGCATAGCAGCTCTGGAGATGTGGATATACAGACGAATATGTCGTATTTCTTGGAAACAAAAACAATCAAATGCAGAGGTTCTAGAACAACTGGGAATGAAGAGAGAGAGAGAGAGAGAGAGAGAGAGAGAGAGAGAGAGAGAGAGAGAGAGAGAGAGAGAGAGACAGACAGAGACAGAGACAGAGTAGATGAAAGAAATAAAGAGGAGGCAAGTGAAATATTTCGGCCATGTTAAAAGACATGATACTCTTATAAAAACCATACTGGAAGGCAAGCTTGAGGGCAAGCGAGCAAGAGGTAGACAACGATAAAAGTGGGAAGATAACATCAAGAGATTTGTGCAGTCAAGGCGAGAGACAGACAGTGTTGGAGATTCAATGCAGCCAACTTTCATTATGGAGACGGCATCTGATTGATTGATTGATTTATTTATTGATTGGTTGGATCAGGTAAACTGCTGATATTACAGTAACCACATACATACACTGACTTGTTTCAGACCAGCTCCAGCAACTTTATTGTTGCAGAGATCACATATATGTGTATATATTCCAACCACTTTATTGTTGCAGAGATCACATCCATCCATCCATCATGTGCCATGCCGGTAAGCGTGGGCGGTCATGTTCTGCCATCTCACTCGATCAACAGAGTCGTGGATCAGTTCCGTGTTTCTGTCTCGACCATGCCACAAGGCCAAGCCATCCAGATACTTGTTTCTAGGTCTTCCCCTTGGTCTGTTCCCCTCGA
Organism: Cepaea hortensis; assembly: GCA_963921405.1. Classification (NCBI taxonomy): domain Eukaryota; kingdom Metazoa; phylum Mollusca; class Gastropoda; order Stylommatophora; family Helicidae; genus Cepaea; species Cepaea hortensis. The sequence goes on along the minus strand of CAWUFQ010000207.1, from coordinate 260,235 downwards.
TCTTACCAGTTGTCACCAAGTTCTCCAAATCATTTCTTCTCATAACATGCCCAAAAAATTGTGACTGTCTACGTCTAATGTCTCTGATCAGTTTACGATCTTCATTTGTTTCTTGAAGGACTTGTTCATTGGTCTTTCTGGCTGTCCATGGTATTCTTTGCATTTTCCTCAGAAACCACATTTCTACAGCCATCAGATGTTTTTCAGCCTGGCTGCTCATTGTCCAAGCTTCACATCCATATAAAAGTACAGGTTCTATGTAGCATCTCAACACTCTTTTTCTCGTTTCAATTGACATCACATACATGTGTATATATTCCAACCACTTTATTGTTAACAAGATCACATATATGTGCATATATTCCAACCACTTTCGCCCATACATGTACACATGACATGACGTATGCCTTCTTCTCTCTATCTGTTGCAGGAGCACTGACAGAAACGTTGAGGTTCTTAACTAAAATTACTAACTCGTGTATGATCATAAGTCTACACAACTACAGAACAGCACTGAGTAAATCAACAAACACGGCAAAGCAAGTTGGTCATCTTTACAAAAATACATTTACCACTTACAGAATACACTTTGCGACTTTAAAGCTTTCGACAGGACACTTAACAAACACACGTCTACATTTAAATAAAATATTATCAAAAATTCACTGCCTAAAACACCAAATACATTTGCATTATTGGCTATTATGACCAGCTATGATACACTGCCAGATGTATTGTATAATGTTATTTTCGAAATAATCACTAAATATGAAATATAATTTTTAAATATTTATGAGGTTGACATAATTTAAATCACAATTTATATTACCGCTTTTGCTTATAATGTACATACGAGATAAAATAATATAACCACATGTAATAATTATTAATAATTCCCCAAATAAATGTTGACTCTGTCACAATACACGAACGCTTCTTTGTGTAATTATTGTTTTACAGTTCTATTATTCTTTCTTCAGCAACACACACACACACACACACACACACACACACACACACACACACACACACACACACACACACACACACACACACACACACACACACACACACACACACACACACACACACACACACACACACACAGACACACACACAGACACAGACACACACACAGACACACACACAGACAGACACACACACACGCACAGACGCATGCACGCGCACACGCACACACGCACATACACACACACAGAGCAATAAAGGAAATGAAAGAAAATAAGTAAAGGAAGAACAAGAAAAGAACAGAGGGGAAAACACACAAGTAAAATTGGACAAGAAAAGAAGAGAGTGGGCGAGAAAGGACAAGAATTGAAATAAAAATTTGACATGACAAGATGGACAAGGCAAGATGGACAAGACAATGCGCTAAATTATAAAACAAGACGAGACAAGACAAGAATCGAATAGACGAGCCAAGTGTGGAAAGGGAAAATGGGATAAGATAAGACAAGATAATAATGGACAAGACAACATTAGACAAGACAAGAATGGGTAAGACAAAACAAAACGAGGCAACAGTTGACGAAGAAAGGGGAGATAAGGCAAGTCAAGATAAAACAAAACGAAACTAGGCAAACGTGGACAAGAAGAAACAAGAGGGGACACGATAAGACAAGGCAATGCAGAACATGAAAAGACACGACAAATCAAGGAACAATAATGGACAAGACAAGACAAAATCAGACAGTTGTTAGACATTACACGTAAACTTACATTTAAACCTACAATTTCAGAAGCAATTTATATTGTTTTCTAAAATAGACACAATTTCTCAACGAGGATTCAGTGAACATGAACTATAGAATTTAAAAAAAAAAAAAACTCCTACATATGAAAATGATCAGTTCATTCGTTACGTCAATTAAGGAAACCAACAGCTTGAAATGTAAATGCAAACCATGTGATTACACTATACATTAACATGTGTTTACGTCTCTGAAAAAATATATTACTTCAGAAATTGTTGCCTGTTAAAAGATATTGAAGAATGGACAGCAACCGACAACAACAATGCATTTTACACTGCCCTTGCTGGTATGTCTGATCAAACTACGGAAGACAGTCAAATAATCTCTCGTTTTTTTTTATTTAACGGATTCAGTTCCAAACAAAAAGTAGATTTGTGCAAAATACAATACACAATCACACGAAGAAGTATTATAATGCACATTTTCATTCAATGAGCTTTGAAATTGCGGAAGATACCACCAAGCGAAACAAATAACACGATGACCCTAGTATGGCGATATATCGTCCTTCTGTAAAAATGGGAGGGCTTATCAGACGATATATTATCCGTTGGTACTCAATCAGTCAAGTACCAGGGGGCTTCAAAGCAAACCCTTATAAGTGTGATATAAATTACAATAACCATGCCATTGTCTTGTATTCTGCAATACATTTCCTAAAGCATCTATTTTCTTTTCATCAATCATACCACCATGTTATGGATTCCAGCGTAGTAATGCCGATGCTGGCAATCTGACTCTATATTCATTTTGTAAAGAAATTAACATGGCTTTCGTTAATAATACTTCACAATGCCGTCCGGGGCTCCCAAGAAAAAACTATATAGGGTCCAACTACATTGTTCCAAACTAGGAACTAGCATACTAGCGAAGAACATAAAATATCCTGAACGTACACAACAACCAGAACCAGTTACAGGAGTAAACCGATCTTCACCTCCGGCTGTAGCCATCTCTCATTGTTCAGAAAACACTCAGCCTCTGCCCACACCACCCTTGCCTATTCATCAGAAATACAATGCCGTAAATAGCAACCCATGCTCCAACCCCAATGTTGCTAACTATAGTGATTTGTTTCCTCGCTTGTCCATAAAACAGTCTCCCCGTATCATGTCAAAGGGGACACCGTTAAACAATGTTGCGGTGCCCCCGATGCCTGCTTCCAATGTAGGCACTTCCAGTAGCTCTCATTGCAGTGGTCTCTCGTTGGGCGACAATCTACACTCCTATCAGTGGAACCGTCAACTTCAACAACTAATGCATGACAATCATGCATCCCTGTATAACAGCGCTCACATAAATAGAACTAACGAGGTCTTTGTTTGAGTATAAATAGAGATTTATTTCAGCTTGATGACAACTTCTACAACCTTCATACAACATGGCTTCTTCTCTCCTCCAGGCCCAGATGTTGACTGCTTCCTAACAACCAACTACGTCACCACTTGAGCATCTTTCTTCCCATTCCATCCTGATGCTCAAGCGTGCTGTAGTTTTGCCCACCCAATATACACATACTGCTACACCTTCCTATGTTTTCGAAAGACTTTTTCCCTTAAAAAGTCTTTACTCCCAATCCCCCTACTCTATTCCCTCTCTTTCCTTACCTCCCACAACTCCTCTAATCTTCCCCAAACCAACTTTATTTTAAGTAAAACAATCTATTCGTAACTCTTTCCCCTGCCATATAGTAAACCACTATACATTTCTTGTTCTTTCTTGGCTCTTCAAAGTTCCTGTACAAAATACATATATCATAAGAACAGCTCGTATAATCGCTATCGTACACTTGACATTATGAAATTCCTCACTCTTTCACAACACCGGATAAACAGAAAACAATGTAGTTAGAAAAAGTAAAGAAGGGGTGCGCACCCAGTGAAAAGCATAAAGAACGAATAGTCAACACAATCACATTTACATAAAGGGATGAATAGTCAACACAATCACATTTACCTCTCTTGCCAACAAAAAAATTTTGTAAAATAATTTTTTAAAATACATCTTATGAAATACATCTTGGTTCCCTATAAATCAAGTTGATATAAGTTTTCTCAACATTTATATATTCAACATTTATATTGCCATCCACAATTTATTTTTCCGTTATCTCATCTTTGACCACGAGCCAATGTTCATATTCCATGAACATTTTTAATTTAATTAACGCTGATTTTTCACAGCTCCTATATCTTCCCCCTCACATCCCATGATCTGCTTCCTTGTCCACCTATATATATACCCCAGCTTATATGCTGCCATTCACAGTCTTCCCCCCTTCTCTTTTTTTTTTCCATATACCCCACCTTATATCTTCACATAATGCTGACTTTAATGCAGCTCCTATTTTACTTTCTCACAGCCATCCCCGACCTAATACTTCATATCCATAAGAACCTTTTCATGCCGATTATCACAGCCACATAATATTCACAAAGAGAATGTGTCTCTCTATTAGCCCCTTAGTAGTTTTATTAACTCTTTTCTGAACGAAGGGTCTTAAATAAAGCCCCATGTATTTTCTTTATTCTAGCCAACACCATAACTATTTGAAAATTAAACTTACTTAATTAAATTTGTAACATATTTGTTAACAAGGTAACCTAATACACAAAACAACCTATTTAAATTATGAGTTATGCGAAATAAAATCAAAACAGGACATCATACCCCCCAAATAGTTTTTTACACAAATTTATGTTTCCCCTCATATTAACTAAAGATATCAACTCATTCAAAGAAAAACACATTTAAAAATAATATAACATGCATTTTATCAAATCAGAAGAAAATAACACTACTGGTCTCTTTTACGGACCAATAGTTTGTACGCAAAAGTCTAAGAACACAACAATCCTATTCTAAAATCAAATAATAACAATCATTTTACAGGACCAAACCAAGCAAAAAAAAACATATTATATATGAGGCATTAAAAACTCAGATTCAATAAAACAACTGTCTTCTCGCTAAAGAGAAGGTTTTCAAAAAAAATATAATTCACTTAGAATTAACTACGTAAAGTGACCCAGCAACATTGGCCTCTTATACGAACCAATGTAACACATATCTATTCACACAAGTCATTCCATTATTTTTTTTTTTTTTTTATAACCGAGAAACTAAAACAACTCACTGCCAAGTATATATATCTGTTACCTACAGACCAATTTCTAACTTAAAACAATATCTGTTCTTTCCATAAAAGTCTTTAGCTAACAATGAGCGTACTATCTACCAACAGAACTTGTGGTTCAACACACCAATTGTTTCCCCTGGATTTGTTCCACATATTACTACAACTACTTAATCATTACCATTAACCACGGTATTTCTAGCACCAATAAAAACTTGTCTATTTACTATAGCGTACATCTACCTGCTGTACCATTAACTAACTTATCTATCTACGAAAACTCAAGAAGTTGAAACATAAAATCAACCAGCAATTCCATCACAGAGAGAAAAAAATATATGCCTCACTCGAACCTACATCTATATTAGTTATCTTAATGCTTAACTACTCCTCAAGACCATTTATGAAAAGTATCCATGGAAGCCTTTTCCATGTCCACCGTCTCATATACTTCATCAAGTATCTCTTTCCTTTTTACATCATGAAACTTATATCTTGCTATCTGCAGTATTTTCTAATCATTTACTTCTTACGTTTCCACTTCTTCAATAACTCCAAGTTTCTTTGAATAAGTGCTATCTCCACATCAATATCTTCTTCTTCGTATAACTTATTAGTTTCTTCCATACTACTATTTGATTCTGACTTTTCATCCATTTCCTCTTCTTCACCTGTATGTCTCTCGCTAGCAGCCGCTAATCTCTTCCGTTCAATATCCCATCTAATTTGTCTATCATTATTTCTTAAGGACCTTTCTAGTAGAGGCATATCTTCACCGCTTGTTGAATAATCTCTAATTCTTCTCTGTCTTTTTACTTCTCTTTCTCTTTGTTTATCCATTCTTCTTTTCGTTGCTTGTCTAGTATTCTTAAATGGAGCAGCTATTTCCTCTTCTATAGATTCTATACTATCATAATGACTCTCATTCACATTTTCTTCTTCTATCGTTTTCGGTATTGTCTGTTCTTGAGTATCATCGTAAACTGGAGTTGTTATTAACTGATTTTGTGCTGGATCTTTTCTAAAACCTGGGGTTATTGTAGCTCCTCTGACGACCTGTTCATCTAAGTATCCAGTGTCTGAATAATAATAATTATTATTATTATTATTTCCCTTCTCATCCTCATCTCTTCTTAAATGTTCCACGTGTGCCCTTGCCACATGTCCCGTGACCTGGTTCTTGATACTATACGATACATTTCATAGCTTTTCCAAAACGTAATAACCTGGAACCCAACGAGCATCAAACTTAGAGTTCCTTCTATGCTTCTTATAATAAACTCTATCACCTACTTTAAACTCCTGTAATTTTGTATTCACGTTTTTGTACTTTTTCTGTCTTTCTCTAGCTTTAATTATATTATTCTTTAGTCTTACGTGTGCTTTATGCATTTCCTGTATGATAGTCTCTTGAAAGTCTTCCCCCATATATTTCCGTCTTGGTTTTAACAGATTATCTGTAGGTAGTACTGGTTCTCTCCCGTGTATTAAATAGAACGGTGAAAACCCCGTGCTCTCATTTTGATTTGTGCGTATAGCGCTAAGCGCTGGTCCCAGGAACAAATCCCAATCTTTTTCATGTTCATCGACGATCTTTGATATAATATCGTATAATGTCCTATGTTGTCGTTCGTTCTTAGCATTTGAAGAAGGTCTATAGTATGAGGTCTTTATATGGTTTATATTCAAATCTTTTAATAACTTTTCGAATTTTTTATTTACAAATTCCTTACCATTATCCGTAAGTATACTTTGTGGGCAACTAAATCTTGGTACGAACTCTTGTAAAAAAAATATTAATGACAGTATCTGCACTCTTATCTGGGATTGCATAAACTTCCGGCCAAAGACTGTAGACGTCTACTATATGAATTAAATACACGTTTCCTGACAATGTTCTAGGGTGAGGACCCGATATATCTAAACTAATATTTTGCATAGGAAACTGAGGAATATCTGTATCTTGTAAGGGACACTTAATTGTTTTCATGTTCCTTAATCTGCATCTTTCACACGTATCTACATATTTACAAGCAGATTTAAATAAGTTCGGCCAATAATATTTACTCGTAAGTGCTTTCACCAACTTATCACGACCGAGATGACCATTCTCATCATGATATGCTTTTTAAACTTCATTTTCCAAATGTTTTGGAATATATTTCCTTAACTGTTCGTTCCTTTCACTCATATAATATAAGTGTTCGTCCTCTTGCAAAACTAAATAATTCTTCTTATATTTATTCTCCTCCGTTTCTTTTAATTTCTGTTTTATTTGTAAGACTTTTGGATCTAATTCTTGTTCTTCTTTCATATTAAATTGTGCTAAATGTGGGTCTTCTGCTCTAGGTTCAGACTCTTGATCAGATGGTAAACTCTCAAACTCTTCTCTATTTATTATGGCAGAATCTAATATATTTACTTGCCAGTTTCGGTCGTCGATCTCTGGTTCACCTTCATCCTCTGTGTATCCTGATGACTGTGGATACGGGATCCTAGACAATAAATCAGCACATGTGTTAATCCTACCTGGTATGTATTCAATTTTTGTATTGTATCCCTGTAGATTCAATGCCCACGTCTGTATTTTCCTGTTCTGCACTGGAGCTTCTAACAGAGATTTTAAAGGCATATGGTCAGTTCTAATAACAAAATTTGCGTTATGTAAATAGTAGTTAAGTTTCTGTAGAGCATAATGAATAGCATAAGCCTCCTTCTCAATAGTCGACCATTTCTTTTGAGACCTGCTAAGTTTATGAGACAAGAAATAAATTGGCCTTTCATTTTTAACCCCTGGTATCCCAGATTCTTTTCCTTCATATGGTTGAACCAAACACGCTCCTATAGCATTATCTGAAGCATCTGTATATAGTATTAACTGTTTATTCAAATCTGGATGCGTCAATAGTGGTACCACTGTTAAACTGTTTTTTAAAAACTCGAACGCTTTTTGACACTCATCATCCCACTTAAATCTAGCGTATTTGCCCGTTAAGTTAGTAATAGGTTCAGCTATTTTTGAAAACCCTGGGATAAAGCGCCTATAATACCCACAGGTTCCAATAAAAGCACGCACTTCTTTTACGTTAGTTGGAGGAGGTAACTCTTTAATAACCTTTATCTTGTCTTGGTCTGGTTTAATTCCGTCTCTATTAATAATATACCCCAAATATTTTGTTTCTGTTTTTAAAAACTGGCATTTACTAAGCTTCAATTTAACATCATGTATTCTTAATCTGTCGAATACTAATCTTACATGTTTTAAGTGATCATCCACATCCCCTGCTGTATAGATCAGAATGTCGTCTATGTATGCTAATGCAAACTTTTGCATACCCTCTAATACCTCATTTATTAACAGCATGTAGTGAGATGGAGCCGTTCGAACCCCGAATGGCATTCGTAAGAATTCGTAAGAACCCATATGAGTACAGAATGCGCTTTTCTTTTGAGCATCTTCTGACATCGGGATACACCAGAATCCTGATCTTGCGTCTAGTGTCGTGAAGAATGTAGAGCCATTAAGCAACCCCAAAATATCATCAATCACCGGCAGTGGGTACGCTACATTCTTAGTGATTTTGTTCAACGCCCGATAGTCACAGCAGAACCGATTTGAACCATCAGGTTTGGTCACGATTACTATCGGAGATGACCATTCTGACTTCGATCTTGTTATTATCCCTGCTTTCAACATATCTTCTATTGCCTTTTCAACAACTTCCCTATTTCTTACGGGAGTTCTATACGGTTTTAAACTAATTGGTGGATGATCTCCCGTATCTATTTCCATTGTAACTGTTTTTGTCCTTCCCAATTCTAAATCATTAATTGCAAATACATCCTGATTTTCTTTTATAAGTTGTTCTAATACTTTCTTATTTTCTGGTGGAGCTTTTAACTGTGCCAACAATTCTTGTTCCCTTGTCATTTTGTCTAGTGAATGTATTTGGGCTGTATTTCTTCTGAATGGATGGATCAATTCATCCATTTGTACGTTCCCTCTTCTTCCGCGTCCGCGTCTGTTATTAACTCTTTCACTAGAAGTTTCTGAATAATTTGTTCCCGACATTTCTACTCTATCCGTTGCCAATTTTTCACTAATGTTATGTTCTAGTTTGGCTATTACACATCCTCTGTATAATTTAATTTCTCTACCTGTGTTGTTAATAATCATTACTGGAAAGGTTAAGTGTTTATCTAACGATATTATTCCATCCGGGACTTCTAGACCAGGCTCATCAATTACTTCCTTTTGCAATTCAGTGATTCTAACTGTGTGTCCTGCCACATAATATGGGTTTCTCTTTACCTTTGCTTGTATCAAATTAACCGACTGTGGTTTTAACTTCGTGGAGATTTTAACTCTAACTAGTGCCGATATATGCATGTCTTCTTCCATATCTACATACACGTCCTTGAATTTTAATTTGTGTAAATCAAAGAGAAGTCTTACTCCGTTTTTTATTAAAACATCTCTTCCTATAAGCATGTTTCTATTTAAATCTTTCACTACATGAAAAAGATGTCTTACGTTGATCCCTCCTAATTTAAAATTGATCATTGTCTGTCCAATTACTTGTAAATTCTGTCCTGTAACAGAGTGAAGATTATTATGACTCTTAAATATTCTACAATTTCTCATTATTTTATATAAAAAACTTTCTTTAATTACACTAACCTGAGCTCCTGAATCAATTAATGTACGAACTCTATATTTTCCTATTTCTATTATACATGAGCTATGATCTGTTTTATTTTCTGTAAACTGTTTGATTTCATCTAGTTGAAAGTAATCTCTACTCGTCCTACTATGCCTGTTATTAACATATTCTTTAAACCTTGGGACCTTATTATTTTCCCTCCTACTACAGGTCCTATTTAATAGGTAGGGCGCCGGTTTTCCTGCGTTCTTGTACCTGTAAAATTCCTGTGTCTATCTTCAACATTCCTATTCAACCTGCTATTGCCATTTCTACTTTGTGTATTCGACTGGACACGCCTGCTACCACAAAAACGAGAAACATGTCCGCGTTGACCACAAAACCAACATACTATATTTGTGTTGTTCGTTTTACCTACTGTCTCACTTGTAGGATACCTCATTTGTCTTCTTTCATCATAAGCACTTCTATTACTACCTTGTAACGTCTGTATACATCCTCTCCTATTCCATCCGAACCTTGTTTGTCCTATCTCCATAGGCTCCTCAATCCTGTCTTCTCGACTAGTTCCTATTTCTCGTCCTGTTCTCAATCTAAATCTACGTCTCAAATTTTCTTCTTGTACCGCAATATCTACAGCTTGTGATAACCTCTCGGGGTTTTCTCTCATCAGCTTAACCTTCAGTCCATCGGAATTTATGCCATCTACAAAATTTCCGACTAACATCCTCTCCACCTCCTCTCCTCGTACATTCTGTCCTAAGAATGCTTCTTCAGCCAGGTTAATCAACCTATCGCTGAACAATTGTACCGTCTCTCCATTGTTTTGTTTAGACTGTCTCAACACCAAAAACGCATGTTGTGGATCCGTTAGTTCCGCGTACTTATGGGCCAGGTCGTCTTTGAACTGCTCCCATGTCTCATCTACTCTAGCCTCTAATTTCCTTCGGATATGATCTGAAACCGGTTCTGTTGCTGCTTGATAAGCAAGTCTCATTTTCTCTTCATCTGATGCAGACACCAAATATGCATATTTCTCTATGGAAGTTACCCACTTCTTAAAATCTCTTGCCTGTCCGCTAAACTTAACAATTTCCGTTGCCATTCCTTGTTGTTTCATGACCGTATTAAGTCTATCTATCACTGTTCCTACCCCCGTCAAAACTTGTGCCAATGAATCTTGTTCTGTCATGCTGAAATATTTCTGTATACACCAATAAATCAAATTCACATTTGTAACCAGCTAAATTAACAATATGATCGTATTTACTTTACACAATAGAATTGTTCAACTAGTCAATTGTACTTAAAATAATATTTAAAGTTTACAATTTACCCTAATCTCTGCTCCTGATCCAAGAAAGACGGATTCCTCTATGTTCGCTGTCAGATAGAATTCACACGCTAGGAGTCTGCGTTAGTTGAAATGTTCCTCCAACCGATCACGCACTTCAGGTAGTTTCTTCTTCCAACGTTTCAGTAACTTAAACCCCTGGTTGGGTCCCTACCAGCCTTGTACCTTCTATTCACCCGATAACAGGGCACATCAAAGCGACGTCTTGAGAATCGGTGTAATTCAGGAAAGCGATAATTTGGGTCCCCTCTTCAGTAGGTCGGCAGCCCAGTCTGCCTCTCCCACTTCCGAGAGTTCCCTAGTGGTATCGCTGCTGTTAATGAGCTTTTCATTTCTTCTTATTCCTCAAAAAGTCTCAAGGTCAGGATTCTGCGGCTTTTAGTTCGCTCCAGGCAATCTATCTTAACGAGAAGTAGACAACTGCTCTGTTAGTAAAATGTTTCTACTTGATTCGACTTGCCTTGAAGGTTTCTTTTTCCTGAGCCTCTTATTTCAAACGATCCAGAAAAAACGTGCTGGTCTATCTCACTCTTTTGCTCAGCAAGATGATCACCACTGTACAGCAACTCACCCTGGCAAGCCGGCTTTCATAACTCAGGTGATAACGAGTGTCTATACATCTAGGATTCTTGATAGCAGCGAGGATTCTGAAAAATATTTACAGACAACAACCCCTAGCCGGGCTTTTGGCTGCTCTAATTCTCACAGACGACGTAGTGGCCATTTATCAACTTCGCTTTTTCGTTCAACAGAAGTATAGAACCGTGCCGTAATTCTGTCTCTGGGTAATTGATGCAAGCAGAACGAGATCTTCAAAACTTTGTATTTACTTCGATGTTCGACCTGGACAGCATATTGTGATTCTGCGACACTCCAAGTTCGTATCCTGTGTCATGGGCACCAATTTTGTCCTCTATAACAGCGCTCACATAAATAGAACTAACGAGGTCTTTGTTTGAGTATAAATAGAGATTTATTTCAGCTTGATGACAACTTCTACAACCTTCATACAACATGGCTTCTTCTCTCCTCCAGGCCCAGATGTTGACTGCTTCCTAACAACCAACTACGTCACCACTTGAGCATCTTTCTTCCCATTCCATCCTGATGCTCAAGCGTGCTGTAGTGTTGCCCACCCAATATACACATACTGCTACACCTGCACCAAGCTTTCATGATGTCACTCCAGCACAGACATGTTCCTACCCCCTCTAAAAGCCTTAAATACTACTAAATAAAGTTTCAAAAACTCTAAAAAATTTTCTACCTCAAGCGATATCATCTTTTCATCGTGTAATGTTCGCCAATCATGATCAGTGGCTCAACAAAGATGGTCTACAAATAGGCTATCTCAACAGATATCATTTGCTCAATAAATTACCTGAGCTTTGAGTAATACTATGCAAACAGTTCCATGTGTTTGGAATCACAGTAAGTAGTCTCAACGACAAAATAACCAACTCTGAAATCTCTCTTAAGGGGATTGAAGTAATTCTAAGAATCAAATCAAAAATTAGAGGCAGGTATTGCTGTATACATTTCCAATTCTCTCAACTGTTCCCGTAAATGTGATCTCGAGACAGAAGAGATAGAATACGTTTTGTTAGAGGTGAAGCCAGTCAGCCAGCAACCGTTTCTCATTGGATACCTATATCGGAATCCTTGCGTTGGGTATAGTTGGTATGATTGTTTCATTACAATGATGGATAGGGTGTTCACAGCAGGTAGAGAAGTCATGATATAAGGTGACTTTAACATAGATATTACTAAATCCAACCAGACATGGGACGTTAGCATTCTATCTTACAATTTCACACAATTAATAAATCGTCTCACAAGAGTTACAAACACCTCCTCAACTATAATTGATCATATACATGTTAATTGTCCAGTTAATATTACCGATATTTCTGTTCCTGTTAGTGCAGTTGGTGACCATTGCCCAATATGTTGTACATGGTCGAAAACTGGGTTCAAAGTTCCTAAAAATAAACATTTAAGCATCAAATTTAGAAATTTTAAGGCTCTCAACCAAAGTTTATTTTTAGACGACTTAAAAGATGCAGCTCTTGAACATGTTTACCAACTTCCTGATCCGGATGATGCATTAGCTTACTGGACAAAGACAGTCTACGATGTATTTGATGAACATGTGCCAGTCAAAGAAGTTCGAGTCAAGAATCAACACAAATCTCCATGGGTCGCTAGCGAAGTTCTCGAAATCATGAGAGAACGAGATACAGCACACAAAAATAAAGATTTTATCAACTACCGCACACTAAGAAATAAAGTTAAATATGAAATTCGTAGGATAAAGACAGATCATTCAAAAAATTTGATTGTAGATAAATCAAATAACACAAATATATGGAAGGCTATTAACTCGCTAACAAACAAGAAACACGCTTCAGATCCAGCAATACCAAACACTATAACATGCGAGAATTGCAGTTACATAATTCAATCAGAAATAGAGAATCTAAAGTCCTCACTTCCAGACTCAGTATGTAATTTAAGTTCACTGTCATCATTCTGTGAAGGGAAGTGCTCAAGAAATATTAACCCTGAGATTCCCTTGATGTCTGTAGCAGAAGTATATAAATATCTCTCAAATCTCAAAGCAACAAATTCAGAAGGCCTAGATGGTATCAGTAGTAGAATTCTTCGGTGTGCTACACCAATTATTAGTCAGTCCTTAACGTTCATATATAACCAGTGCTTGTCCAAAAACTACTTTCCATCTTCCTTTAAAGTTGCTAAAGTTTGTCCTCTACTTAAACATGGCTCAACTGATAATAGCGACTTGGGTAATTATAGACCTATTTCGTTACTATCGTCGCTAGGAAAGCCATTAGAAAAACACATAAATAAAATAACATTACTTTACTTAATTAAGAACGATCTAATACTTTACAGTCAATCTGGGTTTCGACATAAATATTCTTGCCATAGTGCCCTTACAAAAATGACCGATAACTGGCATCATTGTATCAACAATGGCAACATTTGTGGAGCAGTATTTTTAGACTTCCAAAAAGCCTTTGCTATGGTAGATCATGATATTTTAATTAGAAAATTAAAACAAATGAAGACTAGCCCAATATGGTGAGCTAATTACGTCATTTTTATCTGACAGACAACAAGTAGTGTCCTTCAATAACTGTCTATTTAGATCCACACAAATTAGTATTGGTGTGCCTCAGGGCTCAATACTAGGTCCGCTGCTTTTTGCAGTTTAAATTAATGATCTTCTTTTATATCTCAATACTTCGTGTGACCTATTTGCGGACGACTGCACTATATACACTGGTCAAGAGAGCCTTAGTGCCATACTGCTGGTTGCATTAATATAGTAACTGTAACAATCCAACAATATGCATCTAACTTCTTCTGGCTCAAAAGAACTGTACAACAAGCAATTGGAGCCGCAACTCTAAACATGATGGATGAAGTCGACTCTGGGCGTTGAATAGTAAATAATGTTGTTTATTTCTTCCTACTTATACCGGCTGTCTTGTCAAACATTATATTTCAAGATATATTAAGAGCCTGTAATACCAGGGCGGGGCTTAATAATAATTTCCATGTTATATGCATGAATAAAACAAACCTGGTTTCTATTCGTCCGCAGACGACCTTCTTTCCATTCCCTCAGTGATCGTCTCGCCACTCTAAGTACAATCTGTCTAGTTTCCCTGCTTGTAGGTTCGTTACTTTTGTGGTGATCTCTTGTAGCATGTCCGTCACTGTTATTATAAGTCTAGCTACTAATCTTTATGCCAACACTGATCCATAGCCACGCCAATGTTTCTACTTAACATTATGCACTGCCTTCTCGGTTCCATGTCCCCGCTAAGTCTGCCGTTGTTGCCCTAATCACTCTGTGACGTTTTTGTTGTTTCCAACGCTTCCCTTAGTTTTTATCGTATTTTGGCGTCGAGGATTTCTCTCTAATTCATATGACGTCATTTGTTTGCACCTCCCCCGATGTGTCTCCACCTTGCCGCGGTGGGGGAGCTTGAGTGTCCCCCGATTCCAAGCGCTGTGCCAATGGATATAAACTACATATTGGACAACTCTTGGGATAGGGACCAGACTAAGAGAGACACATCCTGATGCTCTGTAGGTAGACTGAGGATAGCAGTCAGAATTTAAACTCATGCGTACGAAGCCACAAACTTTGTCCAGACACTTATACAAAGGCCTCCATCTGAGAGATGTAGCTGAACGCCTATGAGATGCCCAACACATGGAAGTGAGGAACTAAAGCAGCCATGAGCATAACAAGGCAACTCCTCGGGTGAGCCCAGTGTCAGAGCAATATGTGCCGCTCTGCAATTATGGAATCCTCCTTGGATAGCGAGGGAATGCCCATCGTCTGCCCTCGCCTTCCCTTGAGGGTCGAACGTGATGTCTCTTATCGTTCTATCTTGACCAGCTGAGATGTGGGCGACATCACAACAATAAGTCTAACGTGCCTCGAAACCCGAGGAAGGCTAACCTCATTAAAAAATGCCCACCGAAGCCGGAAGTGCCGTCCTATGGGTGGCAAAATAAAAATTGGCACTACTACGCATTTACGTCTGAGTGAAATGTCTCGTCCGAATGTCTCTTGTGCTAGGAACAGCATATTGGGTAATGGTCACTAACTGCACTAACAGGAACAGAACATTCGGTAATATTAACTGGACAAGTAACATGCATATGATCAATTATAGTTGAGGAGGTGTCTGTAACTCTTGTGGGACGATTTATTAGTTGTTTGAAAATGTAAGATAGCATGATATCGTCCCATGTCTGGTTGGATGTAGTAATATCTATGTTAAAGTCACCTAATATCATGACTTCTCTACCTGCTGTGAACACCCTATCCATCATTGTCATGAAACAGTCATACCAACTATACCCAACACAAGGATTCCGATATAGGTATCCAATGAGAAACGGTTGCTGGCTGACTGGCTTCACCTCTAACCAAACGCATTCTATCTCTTATGTCTCGAGATCACATTTACGGGAACAGTTGAGAGAATTGGAAATGTATACAGCAATACCTGTCTCTAATTTTTGATTTGTGTCTCTTAGAATTACTTTAAACCCCTTAAGAGAGATTTCAGAGTCGGTTATTTTGTCGTTGAGACTACTTACTGTGATTCCAAACACATGGAACTGTTTGCACAGTATTACTGAAAGCTCAGGTAATGTATTGAGCAAATGATATATGTTGAGATAGCCTATATATAGACCATCTTTGTTGAGCCACTGATCATGATTGGCGAACATTACACAATGAAAAGATGATATCGCTTGTGGTAGAAAAATCTTTGAGTTTTTGAAACTTTATTTAGTAGTAGTTAAGTTAGTAATGTATGCGGCTCCAACAGTCAGGGAGTACACACACGTTCGCCGCCTTTCGGTAAAGCGTGCTTGGCGACTTACCATGCGCTAGTCACGCATGGTTAAAACACACGTTGACGTTAATCGATAATTGGTTAATTTCAAAATTGAATGTTCTTACCGTCCATTTTACAAAGAAATCCTCATTTCACTAAATAAATAGTCACATAAACTTAACATATTAATTAGTCTTAGATCCAGTTTTAGAGCAAAAACAATGACATATCCAGTATCTCGATTGAAATAGGCAACACTTTGATAAATTATATAAAAATCGGGAGAGCTTGTGAAAACACGTCCACTCGTTGCCGGAAACAGGCTTTGTGGGGAAAGAGCACGTGATGATGGTGATGATTTTATGTACTTGTGAGCCGAGTCTAGTCTGAAAGGGGTGAGATATGGCATTGCTGTGTGAGTGTGGATTGGATGGGACATCCTTGTAACAGAATACTACCCATTGGTCTGGTCACTGTGTACTTGCCATTGGTCAAATATTACATATTGCATATTGCAGCTGTAAATTAATATATCATGATACTTGGTTCGGCACTTCTTTCTTATGGTAATGTTCCAGGTTGCCTATCTCATGCTGCCTGTCTCATGTTGTTGCTTTATTATGCCTGCTCCCTCCGAAGCCGGAGAGTGTCTGCCTGTACGGCGAGGAATCACCAGTCTGCACACAAATAAGCCAGACATGGGACAACGGATACTCACGCAAACCTCAGGTTCTGTATGACATCACCCTGATGTTGGACAACAGGATGCCTTCATCCGACATACAGGACTTCGCGATGGAGCTCTAGCCAACGAACACAAGCAAGCAAGCATTATGCCTGCTCAAGTTGCTTCCCTGGGCGAAAGCACACGAAAAATATTCTATACATGCTATATCCAATCACATCTCGATTACTGTTCCACAGTTTGGGATGGTTGCCCTAAATCTAATTTAAAACGACTATGTTCTCTACAAAACCGCGCTATACGTCTAGTTTCTGGAATAAAGCACGTTGAAAGTAATAATTTATACAGTCATCTAAGACTTCTACCACCCCGAAAGCGTTTCCTTATTAACAAAGCCAAATTAGTGAATAAAATTATATCTCAAAATACCCCAGAGTATCTTCTACCGCTGATTCAATCTAATGCAATGAACAGCAAGCGCCTAAATTTGTTACATGTCCCAAAGCCTAGATTGGACCTATACAAAACATGCTTCGTCTATTCTGGTGCTCACTTATGGAATGATCTGCCTCCAGATCTGAAAACTTCAATGAGTCCCTACACATTTAACCGAAAACCCTTTCAATACTTAATCCATACCGACTATATGCCACCATAATTGATTTGCTGGTATAATTGTTCATTATAATTGTTTAACTATAACTGTTCACTATATATGTGTTTGCTTGTGGGGAGAGAGAGAGAGAGAGAGAGAGAGAGAGAGAGACAGAGAGACAGAGAGAGAGAGACAGTGAGTGTCAGAGAGAATGAGAGAGTGAAATGGTGTGTGCGCACGTGCATGCATGTGTGTGGAGAGAGTGATTGAGCGAGAAATGGTGAGGGAATGTGTCAGTGCATGCATGCGTACGTGAATGTGTGAGAGTAAGTGAGGGAGTGTGTGTGTGCGTGCGTTCATGCTTATGTGTATGTGTGAGAGAGTGTGACTGAGTGTGTGTGTGTGTGTGTGTGTGTGTGTGTGTGTGAGAGAGAGAGTGAGTAAGTGCGTAAATGAGTGAGGAGTGAATGAGTGAAAGAGTAAGTGTGTGTGAGTGAGTGAATGAGTGCTAGTGTATTGTGTGTGTGTGTGTGTGTGTGTGCAAGAGAGAGAGAGAAAGAGAGAGAGAGAGAGAGAGAGAGAGAGAGAGTAAAAGAGTGAGTGAATGAGTGCGATAGGGTAAGAGAGAGTGAGTTAAACATTGAGTGATAGCGTGAGGGTATGTGTCTGTCTGTGTATAAGTGAGAGAGAGAGAGTAAGAGAGTTAGAGATAAAGTGAATGAAGATGGAGAGAGTGAATGAAAGAGGGATATATATATAGAGAGAGACAGAGAGACAGGAAGTGAGTGAGCGAGAGAGAGAGTGAGACAGTGGGAGAGCGGATGTGTGTGTATATGAAAGAATACACACACACACACACACACACACACACACAAACACACACACACACACACTCACACAGAACGAACGAACGAACAGACTTTATTTTCAAAGGGTAACAAATTGGGCACGCAGGCCCGTCTTACATTCGGCCCTTCCATTCACTCATCTTTCTTTCATCAACAGTGCATAGAAAAAACATTGAATTTTGTAAACATAAACAATGCATATTACTATGTTATGAGACACATCCACCACCCACCCACACATCCCCCATTCACTCCAACTCCCCCACCCAACCACACACATACATTCCCCCACCCATCCACCACATCCTTACACCTACACATCTCCCCACCCACACACACCTCTCACCCACCACACATCCATCCACCCACACCCCAAGCACACATACATTCAATAACCCGCACATCCCCCACCTACAAACATCTCCCCACCCACTCACATATCCTCTACCCGTCCCATTGCCCACCAACAATCACTCACCCACATATCCTCCTCCACCCACACACCTCCACCCACCCAGCCAAACACACATTCCTCAACCACACACACATCTCCCCGTCAACTCACATATTCCGCACCTACCCACACACAAATTCCGCACCCAGCCACATAATCTCCCATCTCCCCCAGCCCACTTACAGATCCCGAGCCCACACCTACAAACATCCCCCACCATCTCCTAACCTGCACACACTCACCCACCCACATTTCCTCTACCCACCCACACATCCTCCACCCACACATCCCCCAACCAAACATCCCTTAACCACACACCCTTACTAATATACAATCACCCACCCACACATCCTCTACCCAACCACACATCCTCCATCCACCCATCCCCCAGCCACACATCCCTTAACCACACACCCCTACCCATATACACAGACATCCCCACCCACGCACAATCTCCCCACCCATACACACATCCCTCACACACATCCCTACCCACCAACACATCCCCCATTCACAAACACACACCTCCCATCCACGCACACACACAACCCACACACACATCCTCAACTCATACACTCATCCCCTCACACATCCCTAGACACACGTACTTATCCCTCAACCACTAACACCCACACATCCCTTACCCACTCATCAACACATACATCTCCTATCTACCCACCCACACTCACACACCCCAACCACCCATCTAAGCACACATTCCCACCCTCACACACATCCTTCACCAACCCGCAACCCCAACCACACCTTCACCCACCCACACACACATCATTTATCCACACCCAGCTTCCCTCCATCACACCACACCCACACACATCCCAAAGACACATCCCTCACCCACACACATATCTCCCCACACATCTCCTACCCATACACACATCCCCCAACTACAATCACCCTCACTACCCACACATACATCATCCATCCAGCCACACACCCCCACCCAGCCAGACATATCCCCCACCCAACACACATCTCCAAATCCATCACCCACACCCATCATGCACACCCACATAATCCCCCACACATATCTCACCCACACACACTCCCCACCCATCCACCCAAACATCCCACCCAGACACATCCCTCACCCCCAAACCCACAACCACCCCCACCTGCACACATCTCCCACCCACCACATATCCCCACACCCACATCTCCCCACCCATACATATACCCCCACCCATCCCATAACCCACCATCAATCATACACCAACATATCCTCCTCCACCCACTCACCCACAACCACCTAGCCAAACACACATCCCCACCCACACACACATTTCCCCGCCAACCCATACATCCCGCACGTACCCACACACAAATCCCCCACCCACCCACACAATCCCACCCCGCCCACCCACACACATTCCCCCATCCCCCAACCTACTATTATGATCAAACTCCCACACTTTACACACACATACAGTGACGATTGTCGTGAGCATTGTCGCAAAATTGTAAAGAAAATGGAGAAAAATTGTTTATATACATTTTTAACTTAAAAATTAGTGATGCAATTCAACTCTCTCTCTCTCTCTCTCTCTCTCTCTCTCTCTCTCTCTCTCTCTCTCTCTCTCTCTCTCTCTCTCTCTCTCTCTCTCTCTCACACTCATACTATCTAATTCTCTCACCCACTCTACAGTGATGTACATGTGTTCATGTTATAAATTATAACATCAGTTGGCATTCAAAATAGTAATATGAACATGAGAATACACAACATATATGGAATAGCATGTTACATGATATGCGTGCGCTTAAATCTCTCTCTCTCTTTCTCTGTCTTTCTCGCTCTCTTCTCACTAACACACACCCAGAGACACTCACAAACAATGGCCGCACACACACACATTAACAAATCCATTCTTCCACTGTCTTCTCTCGTTCGCTCACTCTCCCTCTCTCTCTCTCTCTCTCTCTCTCTCTCTCTCTCTCTCTCTCTCTCTCTCTCTCGCAATCACTATTTCACCCATTAAGTCACTCTCTCCATCTTTCATTTACTCAATATCACACTCTCTTTCACTCTAACTCACACGCAGAGAGACACACACCCTCTCGCTATCAAATGCATTCTCCGTCGCGTGCGCAAGAAAGCATATACACATACACACACGAGCATACACACACTATACACACGCAAATACACACATATCCCCACGCACACATACACACATCTACACCCATATACACATACTTACACACACACACAAATACACACTCCCTCGCATACACTGCATGCATGCATACATACACACAATCATGCACTCACATTCATTCATTCAGTAGCATGTCCTTTACAGAACCTCGCTCCCATAACAACCCTCCGGAAAACTTCTCGATCACAAGCAAGATGTCCCGCGTCTGATACACCCATCTGGAGATCATCCGCCACATCCTGCACCCATCTTCTCTTTGGCCTTCCTCTTCCTCTCTTCCCAGGCATATACCCTTCCATTATTGTTCTCTCCAAACTGTCGTGACGTTTCAAGTGACCAAAATACTTCAATTTTCTTTGTTTTATCGTCTTTAATAGCCATCCCTCCTCAATATTCAACTCTTGAAGTATGGATGCATTTGTTCTTTTCTTTACCCAAGATATTCTTAGAACTCGTCTATAACATTTATATTCAAAGGCATGTATGCGCTGTTCAGCTTGTTTAGTAAGTGTCCATGTCTCACAGGCGTATGTTGCAATGGGAAAGATGCATGCTCTTAAAAATCTAATTTTTGTAGTTCTGTCTGTCCCACACCATAATTTATTCATCTGTTTTAGTCTTTGAAGAGCAATGGATAGTCGCCGTTTTATTTCTTTCATTGTGTCACCATTATTCGTAATCAATGACCCAAGATATTCAAAATTTTCCACCACCTCCAATTTTCTCCCATTAATGTATATTTCTTTCTCCATAGTAGTTTTATCTGTATGCATTATCTTAGTTTTTGCTATGTTAAGATATAAGTTGTGATTTTCACTATTCAATTGTGTTGAGGCTATTAGGTTTTCTATGCCATTCTGTGTTGTGGATAGTAATACTGTATCATCAGCATATTGAATCTCTGGTATGTCATGACCGCCGATATTTAGGGCATCATATGGCTCCCTGTTTATATCATCTCTTACATTTCTCATTATATTTTCGGCATACAGGTTAAACAAATAGGGTGACAGCACGCAGCCCTGACGGACTCCTTGCTTGATGTCAAACCAATCTGATGTCTCGCCATCTATTCTAACTGCTGCTTGTTGGTCTAGATATAGCATTTTTATGAGATGCACTACATGTGAAGGAAAGCCCATATTCCTCATGATTTCCCAAAGTTTCTGATGCTGTACACAGTCAAATGCCTTTGAATAATCCACAAAACATGAGTATAGGTTTACATTAAATTCTCTGCACTTCTCTATTATTAAACGCATGTTGAATATGTGATCTCTTGTTCCTCTTCCTTGACTAAATCCAGCTTGAACTACGTTAATCTCTTCTTCCATTTTCTTACTAAGTCGTCGCATTATGACTTTTAGTAGAATTTTACTTGCATGACTTATCAGGGCAACAGTTCTATAGTTGGTGCATAATTTCAGGTTGCCCATTTTTGGTATTGGAATGAAGATAGTTCTCTTCCAATCTTTTGGCCATATACCATATTTCCAAATCTTTGTACATAATGCATGATATATGTGTATGCTTTCTTCTCCTCCTGCTTTAATTAGTTCAGCTGGTATCTCATCACATCCAGGTGATTTACCATTCTTCAGGTTCCTTATAGCCCAAGCAATTTCATCTAATGAGGGTTCAGGTTCTGTCTCTGATGTCATTGGCTCATGTATCTCATTCATTTCCTCACTGTCACTCATATCATACATTCCACTGCAGTACTCCTGCCATCTTTCTAGAATTTGTCTAGATTCTGTTAAGGTATTTCCCATCTTGTCACAGATAACATTCAATTGAGGTTGAACATTTCTTGTCAATAACTTCATTTCCTTGAACATTTCATAACATTTCACTCACATACACGAACATATATACACATATATACACATATATACATATACACACATACATATATACATATATACATATATACACACATACACATATATATATATATATATATATATATATATATATATATATATATATATATATATATATATATATATATATATATATATATATATATATATATATTTTTTTTTTTTTTTTTTTCCGCGTTTCCATCCTGTTTTAGGATATTGCGGTCAACACCAGCATCTTTCAGCTGTATGTTGATTCCTAGGCTAGATTACGCTCATCAGCACGCCACGACTTTCTGAGCGACCGGCTCCATACTCTCATAAGTCACTTTTGCGATTCGAACCACTGCTAATTCTCGTCGCGTCACGTGACGAGAGTATTCGGGGTTAGCGGAGAAAGCTGCTAACACCTCGGCCACGGAGCCGGCATATATATATATATGTATATATACTATATACATATATATATACATACATACATACATACATACATACATACATACACATATATATATATATATATATATATATATATATATATATATATATATATATATATATATATATATATATATATATATAATTCATTGGCACCTTTCCGTCTTGACAGACGATAGTTTGGTACATCTCTCAGAGAGAGAGAGAGAGAGAGAGAGAGAGAGAGAGAGAGAGAGAGAGAGAGAGAGAGAGAGAGAGTTGAGTAGATTCATGTTATGTAACATGCATGTCATGTAACACGCGAATCCATATGTTTGTGTATTATCATCTGCCATATTATCAGTTGAATACCATTTGATTTTATCATGTATAATATAAACTTATGTACATTACTGTAGTGTGAGTGAGAGACTCAGTGAGTGTTAAAGAGAGACACAATGATCGAGCGTGAGAGTGAATGTGTGTGTGTGTGTGTGTGTGTGTGTGTGTGTGTGTGTGTGTGTTGTGTGCCTGTCTCTGTGGGTATGTCTGTGTGTGGGAGCATCACTATTTTTTTACGTCACACACTGTATATGTACACATCTTTCTCCATGTTTAACATTTTTATGAGACTGCTCACGAAAATTGTAAGTGTATGTGTGTGAGTAGAGTGTGGGAGTTTGTTCATACTAGTTTCAATGCTCACATGAGGCATTATGTATGTGTCTAGATGTGAGGATGTGTGAATGTGTGTGTGGCATAACCACTATCCACCATTATTCAGTTGCCAAGAATGCACGCAAAGAGAAGGGAAAATATATAACAATTGACTTCGCAACTCAAAACTGAAACCAAAACTTAAAAACTAACACACCATCCAAACTGAAACTGGACAAGTGACAGATGACGTCAATTCTGGGAAAGATTTCATCAGCCAAGGCACAAGAGATAATTGGATAAAAAGAGACACGTGACAACGCCTCCATTTGAAAACCCGCTTAGAATATGTTAATCGCTCACTCTTTCTGCAAACTGCCTGATGAACAGAGGTGAAAGCTAGTGTGACCGATTTTCAACTAGGGAAGGCAGAATGTCTGAATCCGAGGTAAGCTTGTAATTCCTCAGATTAGACTGATGACCAGGTTTATCAAGTATCCAGAAATGGTACCCAGTGTTTGTAATGTCAATTGAAATGTATTATTATTAATTAAAACCTCTGAAATGTAAAATGATCGACTGTGGATTCTGACGACGCAGAGCCGATTCCCGGGTGAACTGACAATCTACTACTCTCTTCGAATACTGCAATCTCTGATATTCTTAAAGATAATTATTAATTTTAAGAAGTGCATAATACTACTACATTCTATTCTGGACAACTGTACGAAGTGATGATTCTAAAGCAATCTTGTGCCTTTCATCAGAAACACTGCTAAAAATGCTATCACTATCTACAGCTAAAATGACAGTTCGTGTACTAGAATGAGTGCCTTCTTCTAAAACAGACTTATCTATGTCTATTTTCAATTTAGAAAGCTGAAAGAGAAATCAAATCTTCCCTTTCTCCTTCATCTATTGAATAAATAGGGTTTGATGGAATAAATATTTATATTTGTGTCAAATTTTAATTAGATAAGGGCACTTATGAACTGCATTATATCAGAAAAGTTGTGCTTCGCGGAACTCCACCACCAGAAGTTGACTTAACTCATTACTCAACACAACTTAAAAACACAACCCCACACCACCCAACACTCAACACCACACCACCCAACACTCAACACAACAACAACCGATAATGGGAAAGGAGTTATTATACAAAGAAGAAGAAGAAGTTGGTTAATTGGGAAAACACAGAGAATCATTTATACACACTACAAACCCAATGGAGTGATTGAAATGTTATAAACGGATGTCATTTATTTACATGCATCTTGACACCTCCTCACTCTTGTCACTGTCTTACTGTACACGTCTCACTGACCCCAGGTCCAATGAGAACTTGCATACATCAGGAACCAACTGAGACAAGGCGTACACAGTGTGATAAACTCTGACCACCCCAAATTAACCCAACACTAGATTAGAGAAAAGAGGAGGGGGGGGGGAACTAGTTCCTACTTCAGGAATTTCGGTTTCTTCCGACCTACTTCTAGAATATTGTATTGGTAGGATTGTATATGTTTATGTGAATTTTACACAGTGAAGTCTTGGTGGCAACCCATTGGCAACCCATTGGCAACCAACTGGCCAACCAACCAAACCAGACCCGAGAGAGAAAGAGATGAACAGCACTTGAGATGGAGGATGACTTGGCCATGAGCAGAGTATGGGGAGGCCTTCAGAGGAGCTACACGGGCAGACCTGAAGTGGATCCATCAGTCAATGGACCCAGGCCTATCCTAATCCTCCAAATCATAAGGTTATCTCTCTCTTAGAAAGAAAACACACAACACTCAGTTTTCAAGAACTGATACCTAAATGTAGATTCATCATCTTCACACTTAACATGTACAACATTCAAATGTATACCATGTTTCCACTCTTATTGACATCTCATGTATTGATGCTTGTTTGTTGATGGTCTGTGACATTGGTCCTATATGCATTTTTCTAATTTATCTGGTGCAAACCACAAGAGAAAGTGTATTTACCAGGCCAGAAGACACAGGCCCATTCAATAAATAATTACCTGTCACTGATCTTAGGTTTATTTATTAGTTCAACCTATCTGTGATTCACCATTTAATGTGTACATCATGTGGTCAAGATCTATTGTGATTGGTTATGTGTTTAATTGTTTAAAAACAGATTCAATCATGATGAAATACTAAAAATTGGGAGGAAAAACTAGGTCTATCAACTGCTCAATATCCATGCTTTCTTAACATAAATCAGACTTTTGGAGAAGGGGCAGAATCCCAGTTGGTATTTATTATTCTCACCAGGGCAATAATCTATATCTCCTAGACTAAATTAAATAAGACGAGGTCTGCAGATAACTCGAGGGTCATATTCTGGGGTTATTGAAGATAGAAGAGGATGGGGCCCAACTTCTTTGATTAGAAATGGGGCATGCACCACAGTGATTTCCCACTCCCTTCAGAATATATGACAGTATGTGAGTGTAGGGATATGTGTGTGTGTGTGTGGGGGGGGGGTGGTGTGTGGGGGGTATACGTTTGGATGGGTTCGGTGTGTGGGTGATGGTGGATAGTGAGATATGTGGGTGTTAGTGGGATGTGTGGATGGATATGTAGGGGTGAAAGTAGGTGTGTGGGAATGGGTGTGGGGTATGTGTGTATTGGTGGAGGATGTGTGTATGGGACGGGTGAGGGGGGTGTGTATATCGGTGGGGATATATGTATGGGTGGGTGGAGATGTGTGGATGGTGTGGGGGAATTATGTGTGGGTGGCGGGGTTGTAAGGGTAGGGGGTGTGTGTGGGTGGATTGGGGATGTAAGTGAGGGTTTGAAGAGGTGTATGGTGTGTAGGTTTGGGATATGTGTGTGGTGTGTTGGTGGGGATGTGTGCATGGTGTGTGCGTGGGGGTTATGTTTGTGGTGGGTGGGTGAGGATATGTGTCTGGGTGGGGGATATGTGTGATGGGTGCGGAGAATGTGTATATGGATGGGGGATATGTGTGAGTGAGTAGGGGATGTGTGGTGGTTTGGGGAAGTATGTGTGGGTGGGGGTGTGTGAGTGGCTTACGGATGTGTAGGGGGTGAGGGATGTGTATGTGTCGGGGCGGGATGCGTGAGTGAGTGGAGGATGTGTCTGGTTGGGGATATGTGTGATCGAGATATGTTTGGTTGAGGGTGGGTGATTGGGGGTGTGTGGGTGTGTAGTGGAGGATGTTTGAATGAATGAGTGAGTGTGTGTTGGTGGATGGGTGGGGAATGTGTGTGTGGGTGGGGAGAGGTGTGGTGTGTTGGTTGGGGATATTTGTGTGGTGTGTGGGTGGGAGACGTGTGTGTTGGTGGGGGATTTGTGTGGTGTGTGTGTGGGGGTATGTGTGGGGTGGGTGGGTGAGGGGATATGTGTGCGGTGTGTAGGTGGGGGATGTGTGTTGGTATGTGTGTCTGGGATGTGTGGGTGATGGATATGCGTGTGTGTGTGTGGTGCGTGGGATGGGAATATTGTGTGGTGGGATGTGGGTTAGGTGGGTGGGTGGAGGATGTATCCATCTACTAACTAGACGGTATGCAGATTGTTGTGTATTTTATAACCCCAGCTGTCGGCATTTTTCAGCGGTCTATTCGCCATTGAGAATTCATGATTATCACTTCACATACTGTTCACCGGAGGGAATAGACTTACATATGGAACCATCGTAGGGAAGCTGCACCCAACACCGTCTACTGGTGATAACAGGATGATAAATGACCCAGAACAGCAGTGTTTACGTACGACTGCCCAAAACTAGGAAATCTGAAATTGTTTTTCTCCTCAGTGACAGATGAAAGGATAATTCATGATGTACTTTAGTTGTGCCGGTCTCTCTGGCCAAGGGGTTACAACACTTTCTCCGTAATCCCGTTTATCACGCAGAGTCTCGTAGCAGGACGAGAGCTGGGAGCGGTTCGACCCCCGCTGGTGACTTGCGGGATAACTGAGCCGGCCGCTCAGAAAGCAATGGCAAACTACTGAGCGTAATCTTGCCAAGAAGTCAACATACAGCCGAAAGATGCTGATGTTGACAGCGATGTCCTGTAAAGGATATGCAAAACATTTCCATTTCCACTTTAGTTGTTGTGCAGGAGGAGTTTATAGATTAGAGGTGTGACGGAGGAGAGTTATTTTGTTTTTGTAGATTGGGTGTCTATTGGTGGGTTTTAAAAGTTGATGTACTTGGGGTTTTTCCATTTTCTGAATAACATTGCATATGACTATTTTTGAAGTGTAATTGTTGTAGAGATGGAACATAGGTCTTCACTCGACTCCTACAGTCAGCTCAATAAATTATGGTGATGTAAACAGTGTTGTTAAGTACATGTCCCAGATGAATGTCTTGTACAGGTGTTGTCAAGTATTGGTCCTGGTGCATGGCTTGTTCACCTGTTGTTGATGTCAGTAACATGTGAAGGTTCTATAGAGATGTTGTCCAGTATCCCTCATAATGTATGTTTTGTTCAAATGTTGGGGTAAACATTTCCTTGTGAGTTGAGTTGAGTTGAGTTAAGAACCGACATCACTGCACTCAGGACATTCCCATACGTGCTCAGTCCCCTCGTTTAACAGCCAGCGAAGATTCATACTACTAATCGTTCCCAACGCTATCTGATTAAAAGTTCTCCTGGTCTTCCCTCTCAGTTTTGAGATTCTTCCAGAACCCCTGCCGATCTCCCGCAATCTCATTCTTTCCACATATGGGTTCTTAATATGTTCCTCCGCCTTCTCCACCTGGTCCCACATGCGTACGACCACCTCCCCCTTGTCCATAGGCAAGATACCACCAAGAGGTGCATTCCCTGCTAGCCTATCAGCCTGTTCATTCCCCCTTACACCCGCATGGACAGGGCAAAATATCCATACAATTCTCACAATCTGTGACCTCTGAAGCGACGAGAGCCATTCCACACGAAACATTCCTTTCTCCACCTTGCTAAGCATATTCTTTGAATCCGTAATGAATACAACGTGTGTTGCAGTAGTTTTCTTGTGAATGTGTGTCCAACTATTGTCAAGAACTAGTCATATGGATGTTCTGTTCAACTGATGTAAAGTGCAGTATAGTTGAGGTTATGTTCACTACGATTGATTCCCAAATGTCTAATGGTGCAACTGACATATGTCACTTTGACACAAACAAAGTAAGGGGAGATCTAATGTGGCGGACTGAAAGCACACTGACAACATTATGGTGAGGGAACTAATTCCTCGGTTGTACAGGGGCGAATAGTCCAGATCTCCCTACGGCCTTTGAGGGGAACTGTTTCTACTTTTATTAAATTTCTGTGTAGGTACTTGGGCTTAGATCTAAGATGCTCACAGTGGGGGTTCTGAGCCAGGAAAACTGGTTCCTCTAAATGGCTTTGCGGGAATGATTTATCAATCTCATTTGAGATGCCTCTAGACAACTTGCAAAATCATACCCTATATCTTGTCTATCTATTATACAAGATATATTTACAGAGACCACTTCTAATTGGGGCCTCTGTCTTCTCATAACATGCCACGCGCAGTGATGGTATCAAGAACGATCTTAGCGAAATGAAGATGGGGTGATGGTATCAAGAACAATCTTAGAGAAATGAAGATGGTGTTATCGTATCAAGAACAATCTTTGAGAAATGAAGATGGAGTGATGGAGACACAAGAACAATCTGAGAGAAATGAAGATGGAGTGAAGGTATCAATAACAATCTTAGAAAAATGAAGATGGAGTGATGGTATCAAGAAAAATCCTATAGAAACGAAGATGGAGTGAGGGTATCAAGAACGATCTTAGCGAAATGAAGATGGAGTAATGGTATCAAGAACAATCTTAGCGAAATAAAGATGGAGTGATGGTATCAAGAACAATCTTAGAGAAATGAAGATGGAGTGATGTTATCTAGAACAATCTTAGAGAAATGAACATGGAGTGATGATATCAAGAACAATCTTAGAGAAATGAAGATGGAGTGATGATATCAAGAACAATCTTAGCGAAATGAAGACGGAGTGATGGCATCAAGAACAATCTTTGAGAAATGAAGATGGAGTGATGGTATCAATAACTATCTTAGAGAAATGAAGATGAAGTGATGGTATCAAGAACAATCTTAGAGAAATGAAAATGGAGTGATGGTATCAAGAACAATCTGAGAGAAAGGAAGATGGAGTGATGATATCAAGAAAAATCTTAGAGAAATGAAGATAGAGTGATGGCATCAAGACCAATCCTACATAAATGAAGATTGAGTGATGGCATCAAGAACAAGCCTATAGAAATGAAGATAGAGTGATGGCATCAAGACCAATCCTACATAAATGAAGATTGAGTGATGGTATCAAGAACAAGCCTATAGAAATGAAGATGGAATGATGGTATCAAGAACAATCTTAAAGAAATGAAGATGGGGTGATGGTATCAAGAACAATCATAGAGTAAAGAAGACCTACATACCTACAAAGATCATTGACAAGAGATCTGGCCTTATATTTCAGCCCAACACTTCACGAAGGCAAATGGCGGAAGAAGAAGAAGAAGAAGAAGAAGAAGAAGAAGAAGAAGAAGAAGAAGAAGAAGAAGAAGAAGAAGAAGAAGAAGAAGAAGAAGAAGAAGAACAACAACAACAACAACAACAACAACAACAACAACAACAACAACAACAACAACAACAAAAGCAAGGAAACCAAGTAGTTGTATTAGCAACAGCAGCAGCAGCAACAACAGTAGTAGTAGTAGTTAGAAAAGAAGGAGAAGAAGGCAAGTGTTGCCCTAGGCATGAATATGTCATTTGTTCCTCTTACTCAAAATGTTTATGAACCGCTGAACACAACACTCAAGGACACTGTGTTATTGGCGTATTTTACGGACTATAAGACGCTACGGACTATAAGACGCACCTTAATTTTTAAGCAATTAATTTAAATAATAACATTTAATTTATTTCGAGGATAAGACGCACCTGAACTTTGGAAGCAATATTTTGAAGAAAAATGTGCGTCTTATACCCGTAAAATACGGTATATAAAGCCTGCCTCACTGACGAAAGCAGACACAAGTTGAACTCGAATTTGTTGACGTGACATCGGCGACACGATTTACTGTAGTTACAGAATGAAGACCCTAGCAATCCTCTTGTTTGTTGCGGTGATTAATTTAGGTAAATTAACGTTTTATATAATTTAAATACTATTTAAGTGGTTTGTTGATTATATTATTACTGCTGGTATCGATAAAACTACGCAGATAGATTACATGAATGTAAGGCCTGATACACAAACATTATGCATTAACTGCTTATTGTGCTACTAGTTCACTCATCATCGTCATCATCATCATCATCATCATCAGCATGT
This sequence comes from Cepaea hortensis, assembly GCA_963921405.1. Taxonomy (NCBI): domain Eukaryota; kingdom Metazoa; phylum Mollusca; class Gastropoda; order Stylommatophora; family Helicidae; genus Cepaea; species Cepaea hortensis. The sequence goes on along the minus strand of CAWUFQ010000207.1, from coordinate 228,868 downwards.
TTCACAATTGCCGTCAAGCATCGTGGGGAGGAATAGTTGGCGCCCGATCGGCGATATTAGTTAGCGTCAATCTGTGTGATTTTGCAATACATTTATAGTCGTCAATCAAGTGATTGATAACAATATGGGCTAATGCCATATGATATACCCAATATCCCTCAAGACTTATAAAGAGAGACATTTACTATATGTTACATTGTAATTTGACCATTCAAAGTAACGCCATCATCATCATCATCATCATCATCATCATCATCATCATCATCATCATCATCATCATCATCATCATCATCATGTGCCATGCCGATAAGCATGGGCGGTCATTTTTCGCCGTCTCACACGATCACCAGAGTCGTGGATCAGCTCTGTGTTCATGTGACGACCATACCACGTGGCCAAGCCATCTAGGTATTTACTTATCTGCCTTCATCTTTTTATTTTCTCCTCAATCTTGTAAGTTGCCACTAAGTTCTCCAATGTATTTCTCCTCATAACGTGTCCAAAAAATTTAACTGCCTACGTCAAATTTCTCTAAGTTTAAATTTTTCATCTGTTTCTTGTAGGACTGTGTCATTGGTTTTTCTGTCTGTCCATGGTATTCTTTGCATTTTCTTCAAAACTACATTTCTGCTGGCATTAGATGTTTGTCTGCTCACTGTCTACTCCTCACATCCATACAAAAGTACAGTTTCTAAGTAGCACTTTAATGCTCTTTTCTCGTTGCAAAGGACATATGTTTATTGGTCAGTATGTTTTCCATCTTGCAAAAGGTTTCCGTCGCCATGGTGATTCTTATTCTAATCTCTTCAAGGCATCTTCAATTAGATGTTATGACTGTTCCGAGACAATTGCACTGATTCACCTTTTTAAGAATATTTCCATTTACTTGCATATGTAATATATTTACAGGTTCTTTTTTCCTTACTAATGAAGCATTTGTTGGAAAATATACGAATGAATGAATCAATCCATTTTGCTCTCGGGCATCCTCTTGCGCTTGTCTCAGAAATTTGATGAAGCGCCAGAGCTGGTAGTTGATAGTGTTGCATTCTAACGCAATAGCTGTACCTTTTGATCTTCTGCCTTTCAATGTATGTTGCAGAAGGTGTTGATCCCACTGTCTGTGATAACTCATCGTCTTCGTCTTCTTCTTTTGTCCTTAACAGCCCTTTGTCGTTAAGCGTCGCAGGCTTGATTGATGATTGGCTTCCCAATTAGGGCTCGCTCGGTCGCTTGGTATGCTGAGATGTTTTAGGTGTTTAGGGTCTTGGTGACTTCGTCGATCCATCTTCTTCGTGGTCTTCCCCTGCCTCTTTATGTTTTCATTGTCGTGTTGTATGCTCTTGCTGCTGGCGAGATTGGGTTCATTCTTACTAGACGACCGAACCAGTGAAGTCTTTGTTTTTCAATGAATTTATCGACTGGTGTTGCACCAACAGTTTTGTAGATCTCTTCGTTTCTAATATAGTTCCTTCTTGATTTGGTCTTTGTTTTTCTCAGGTATCTCATTTCAGAATTATTGAGTTTACTTTGTTATTCATTAATTAGTGCCCATGTTTGGCATTGATAGCACAACAGTGGATGTTTCAGGATGGGTTAAGTAGATATGTAACATTATTGGCTTGTTTAGTTCTTGTCTGAATCTATCTAAGTTGCCATCTAATGTAAAGGATCACTCATCAAAATAATTTTTGCCATCATCTAGCAGGTCTTTTGCAGAACCTCGCAGAAATTCAATGCCGCTAAAAGGTTCACTTTCCTTTGTCAGTTTCCTTGTCTCATTGATTTTCATACCAAAGATGTCTTCAATGTCAGTTCCACTGTCTCATTGATCCTAATACCAAATGTGTCTTCAAAGTTCTCTGTCCATCTCCATGCTGGTCCCGCTTGCCTCTTGTTCCAGTAATAATTCCTTCCTTCACTATTCTTGTCATATCATTGTAACGTTTAGATTAGCCAAAGTATTTCAGTCTTCGAGACATGTCATGCTCTGTATGAGTCATATTTCTTCCATGTTCAAATCTGTTAGATTGTCAGCATTTTTATTCTACTTTGTCAAGGAATCCTAGGAAAGTTTACATAACCTTTTACTTCAAAAGCATCGACTTGTTTTCTTTAACATCATCAGGAGAGTGAAACCGCAATGCCAAAGACCGAGGTCTGTTAATAGACAAAAATGCTTAAGCCTTTTGGCAGGGCACATGTTGGTGTTGATGAAGGTTGATTATGGTGCAGCAATATAGTATACAAATGTAGTGTAAGCAGTAAAAACATATCTAACAAGGTAACTGATGAATTATTTACAGTAGTAGAGTAGACAAGCATAGCATTATCTTTCTTGTTTGGTCACTTCAATTGAACTTTAACACTAATTGTAAAACACTTTACAGATCATATGCCAGATTCGTGGGTGGTGCCAAACTGGCCGAGGTCTCATCACCACAAGAGAACAATTTTCTGACATAAAATGTTAGTTCAAAAGCACCTATTTTTCCCTGTAGTGATTGTGACACGGTTCAAGACTCACATTCGCACATTACAGCAAGAGAAATGCATGATCTGAAATGAATTACTTTAATGGTTAAAGGGTTTAAAACGTAAGATCGGCTTCATTGCACTGTGTTTAACCCATATGGTTCGGTCCATTTCCACATGTCGACCCACGGGAAGCATGGCACAAAGCACGAACTCCGTGGCTCCAACGACGACTCCTAGGAATCTCCGATAAAATTACACTCGTGAACCGAATGACGTAGTCCGGAATCGAATCCACAACCTTTGGAGCGCGAGGCACGTGGCTCAACCACTTCGTTACGGAGGGCCCATATTACTTTATTATGTTAGGTGATATTGTGCTGTGGTTTCTGTAAACTGTCTATATTTGTTATCTCGCGTTTCCGTCAGACTATTCTTGAACAGTTCCCACTGTTGTTGGTTTTCAAACCCAGATATTCAAATTCGGTGTCATTTTCAGTTTCTTCAATGTTGATTGTGGTGTAGTTGACACATGGTTTAGTTTAGTGATATTATTTTTATAAGTTCAGAACAAATATGATTGTTTATATTGATCTTCACTTTGTCTTTTGACAGAAATCATTAACTCTTCTAAGCATCCCCCTAGCACTATTTGAAACAAATGAACGTGTCATCTGCATATTTGAGTTCTGAAATTGGATTTCTACCATTTATACATTAATCAAAGGTTTCACTTGCCTCATCACTTTTGTCGTCAGTTATTTAATTTTCTGTATATAATTTGAACATGTATAGGGAGATAATTCAATCTGGCCTTAACCCCTTCTGTGCCCTAAATTAGTGTGTTGTGTCACTGCATACTCTAACATATTGTTCTTGATATATGGATTTAATTAAAAGAAACAAATTTTATTGGAATCCCCATACACTTCATAAAGTTCCACAGTTTCTGATGCTGAACATTGTCGAAGACATTTCTATAGTTCGCGAAACAAGTGTGAAGATTTACATTATGCTCTCTGAATTTTTGCAAAATGGTTTCCATGTTGAAGATATGGTCCCTGGCTAATCTCCCCGTCTGAAACCTGCATGTACTTTCTCTTATTCATATTCTAACCTTCTTGCAATCCTCCTCATTATAATGTGACGGAAAATGTTTCTAGACAGACAGATTAGTGCGACTGTGCGATAGTTGGTGCACAGTTTTACATTTCCTTTCTTTGGTAGAGTTACGTAATTTGTTCTCTTCCATGCATTGAGCGAAATAGCGCTGCTCCAGATTTTCAAACATTGTGCATTGTAGACATTGATGCTGGCTTCTTCTCCTGTACTAATGACAGCTTGCCGTCTTGACAGTTGATAGTTTCTTACATTGTGCTACAAAAAGGATCAATAACTACAACAAAACATGAATGGAGTTATACCTCTATACAGCACAAAGCCTGGGCTGAACTGTATAAACCATGCGTTATCCATGCAGCATGATCCCTTTCTTGCCCTGTCTAGTTTACTCCAGAAGAAAAATAACGCCAATACATCTGGAACAACATCAGATGAAGAAGCTCTCAGATCAGCAAAGCAATCCTCTTATTGTCCACCTGTCGGAGCTTCCACCCTAGACCAGCTGCCAACCAAGGCTTAGGGCCTGGAATGCCCTACCATGACATTTAGTCTTAGGTTACATTTCTCTCACCAGGATAAGACTTGTACCCTATAAATGTGGGGTGTCGAGTTTGGTGAGCACCGCCCAAAATTCGTCGCTTACAGAAAGCAGGTAGTACAGTCCAAACGGTAGCTCGGTCATATCTGACTAAGACCTGATACTACGCCTGCCCAGGTTAGTTCTGCTGGTAAATTGTCAAGGTGATTCCCCGATACCTTGTTGATCGTACGTCCTCTAATGAAGGTTATAATGGAAACATTAGACAACAGAAAACTGAACAATCTATAAGCACACCGGTTATGAATATGTCACCATAATCATCTCTGTCGTTTTGTAGAAAGTGCAATGGTTCTTTTGGCAGTATACCAATTAGTAAAGTTAAGTTATAGGAAACCTCTTGCTTGCCTTCAGGCGTCATCAGTAAGAGATGCTAACCACGTATTTTAAAACCAATTGGCCCACGATGGGTCATGTAGCCAATATAACGTCGACCGACGTTTCTTCCCGGGCAATTTTCTGGCACAAATGTTCCAGGTCTGGAACCTTCCTACGGAAAGAGATCGGGTCACCTGAGATAAAACCTGGTACCATGTAGTCGACCCTCCTTCCTCTTTAAACCATTTTAAATAATTGTCGACACACTCCAAACAATGGTCAGAAGGATATGAAGATATACAATAAGAATTATAAATAATTCTTTTAACTATTAGTTGAAGTTGCGAGTCATAAAACCATAAAAGAGAAACGGGCGCATGAAACTGATAATTTCAAAGAGCAGGTCGCATGATAATTTACTTAATGAAAATGAGACCGACAGATTTGTGTACTGCTGGAGAATGCAAGGGAACAGTGGAACATGTCAGTCAAGATGGTGACGGATACAGCGGCTAAATGATCTTCTCTGGCTCAAATGAATGATTCTTGGAGATGGTTGTACAGAGCGGACAGTGAAACGGGGTGTAAGCTTCACAGAATCTGTCAGTAAGGTTATTTAGAAACTAAAAAAAGGAAATGACAATTTTTTCTTTTATATGAAGATCCCACCATTTCCTCATTTCTACACTGAAAAAGAAATATATATTTATATATGTAAATATTCACACGAGAAAGCTAATTCCATAAAAGTGTTGTGTTTGTTATTTCATCAACGTGTTATATTTTATCATTCATTCAACGTCGTATATTTTATAATTCCATCAAAGTGTCATATTTTATAATTCCATCAAAGTGTTATATTTTATAAGTTCATTAAAGTGTTATATTTTATAATTTCATTAATGTGTTATATTTTATAATTCCATCAGAGTGTTATATTTTATAGTTACATCAACGCGTTATATTTTTAGAATTACATGAACGTGTTAAATCTTTTAATTTCATCAACGTGTGATATTTTATAATTCCTTCAAAGTGTTATTTTTCATAATTCCATCAACGTGTTATATTTTATAATTCCATCAACGTCTTATATTTTAGGTGTGAGCTTTCCATGTCCCCCAAGCTGGACATTCTTCCAAGGAAAATGTTATCGTTACGGAGACAAGGCTGTTTCCTGGCCAAATGCGCAGGTATTGTCAGTTATATACCACATTGTGGATACAAGCGATTGTTTTTAAACATCCGGTGTGCTTAAGCCCAGGTAGTGGGTTCAGCCCCATCACCGGTCCGTTGGACTAAAACGTTGACTTCTCGTCATTGACTTTGGGACGCAAAATATATGTACCTCTGAAGTCGGAGTGGGTTAGCCTGATGGCGAGGGATACTAGTGATAGGCAATATAATCCACACTCAGAAATCAGTCCAATGCATTAGAAGTAGTAGCGTGTGTATGGACTACACTTGAGTTCAAAGCGAGCAAGCGAAAGTACACAATGAACAACCCCGTGTCTCATACTTAAACAATGAACAACCCCGTGTCTCATACTTAAACAATGAACAACCCCGTGTCTCATACTTAAACAATGAACAACCCCGTGTCTCATACTTAAACAATGAACAACCCCGTGTCTCATACTTAAACAATGAACAACCCCGTGTCTCATACTTAAACAATGAACAACCCCGTGTCTCATACTTAAACAATGAACAACCCCGTGTCTCATACTTAAACAATGAACAACCCCGTGTCTCATACTTAAACAATGAACAACCCCATGTCTCATACTTAAACAATGAACAACCCCGTGTCTCATACTTAAACAATGAACAACCCCCGTGTCTCATACTTAAACAATGAACAACCCCATGTATCATAATTAAACAATGAACAACCCCCATGTCTCATACTTAAACAATGAACAACCCCCAGGTCTCATACTTAAACAATGAACAACCCCCATGTCTCATACTTAAACAATGAACAACCCCCAGGTCTCATATTGCTAAACATTTGTTGCAGAAGCCACCGGCATGCGCAGAACAGAGGGAGCTATGTTGAACTACACCGGCTCCATTTAAGGACAAATTGAAAGATGTCTACAGGCTCAAGTTTGCTGTTGTTTCTTTCCATTCAATCATGTTGACGTCTGAAGGGGAACAATGAAGAATAAGATGTTATGACCAATCAAAGATAAACTGTTTTAATGGTATTCAATAGATTTTTCTAGGTTATCCAGTGCCTTAAAGAAATTGTACATTTGATTGCAGACAATGAGCAGGATCTGCAACATTTAGTAGATGTGGTTGTTGCACACAGTGAACAACCAGGATTAGAATTAAATTGTAAGAAGACAAAGATTATGGAAGAAGGAAATACCACAATGTAATGTACAAGTAAATGGGAATACTCTAAAACAAGTGAAACGGTACAGTTATCTCGGAGGAGTCATAACATCTGATGGGAGATGCCTTGAAGAGATTAGAACAAGAATCGTCATGGCGTTGGTAGCCTTTGCAAGAAGAAAAAAATACTGATCAATAAAAAATATGACATTTGCAACGAGAAAAAGAGTGTTTAAGTGCTTCATAGAACCTGTACTTTTGTAGGGATGTAAAGCTTGGACAATGAGCAGCCACGCTGAAAAACATCTGATGGGTGTGGAAATGTGTTTTCTGGGGACAAGCAAAAATACCTTGGACAGACAGAAAAACCAATGACCAAGTCCTACAAGGACCAAATGAAAACTGTAAACGTATTAGAGAAATTAGACATAGACAGTCAAAGTTTTTGGACAAGTTATGAAATAAATTAATTGGAGAACTTGATGACAACAGGCAATATTGAGGAAGAAAGAAAAATGGAAAGGCAAAGAAGAAAATACCTGGATGGTTTGGCTACGTGGTATAGTCGAGACAAAAACACTGAGCTGATCCACGACTCTGGTGATACTGTGAGATTGCGAAACATGATCGCATACGCTTATCAGCATGGCACATGTTGATGATAATTATCTCTGTTCTGCCCAGTGACAATATCGCATCTCTAATGCCTCTATGTTCTTTTCAACTCTTTTGTTCTGAGTCTATGTGTCAGCACCGTTTAGTGATACGGGCCAAAAATATCCAGTGATAATCCTTGTCTGCAGCGGTCGCTTTAGTGTAGTTGATGCGGAGTTAAGTTGATTTTGCCATGAGCGCGTTCGGATGATGGTTCGACGTCTGCGTCCGTCGTCCCCCTAACAGATGAAAAGACCGGCCACATATATCTCCGTGCTGTGAGGCCTACACAATGTAATAGCCCTATCACATCATTGACGTATATAGCACGTTCATCAAAACCACAAGGAAACGACAAATAAGATGTATGGAGAATATCAACAGAAGAGGACGACAATAAGCCGATGTAGAAAATCGAAGATATGCAGAGGAAAATATTGAAAGATGTGATGACATCTTGAGCATCTGGGCACCAACATTATCAATATATAAAACAACAGAGATGTTTGCACCAGAGCAGAAAAAGAAGAACATTCAGTTCAGATATTTTTATTAAAGTGAGATATTCGTTTTCTCGTTCAGATTATAGCAATGAGCAAATAAATAAGTAAGCCAGATAGTTTGTTATCTATTGGAGTATCATCCTTGAACTCTGGAGATGTCCACAAGTGCTCAGTTCCTCCAGTCAGCATATGCATTAGCGTCCGGCGGCTAATAATTCAAATTTTTTGTTGGTTTGACGAGGAACCCCCCTCCCATTCTCCAGATGTTTCTCTCATGTCTGGTCGTGCCAGTGCTTACTCCAAAGTCTCCCATTCTAGACAACGATGTGGATTCACTGGCGTGAGCAAATACAATATCATGGAAGAAGGTAACACATAAAGAGAGATGGTTGCTCGCATTAGACGAAGATTTTCCACATTATTTGGATATGGGATGAGAAATGTGGCCGGCTGCCTGGCCGAGGGGTTAGCAGCTTTCTCCGTTAATCCCGAATACTCTCGTGGTTGACGTGAGCGGACGAGAAGTAGAAGTGGTTCGAGTCACGCTAGTGACTTATGAGAGTATGCAGCCGGTCGCTCAGAAAGCCGTGGCGTGCTGATGAGCGTAATCTAGCCTAGGAATCAACATACAGCTGAAAGATGCTGGTGGTGACCGCAATATCCTGAAACAGGATGGAAACGGGGAAAAAACAAACATGAGAAATGTGAGAGATAAACTGTATCGTAACAACGCGAAAGCTAGAGGGGAGAGAAGCGACAGGAGGAGACCAAGATAAAAAGTTGCCAGACAGTTTGACATCATGACATTGAGACACGGCAGTAACGTAAATTATTGGCAGCACTCGAGACTGTAGGTAGATATGATCACCAACGTTAAAGGGCAAGGACTATAAGAAAAATAAGAAGAAGAATTTGCAGTCATACTTTTTTATACCATGTATTATGTACTTTTGTCAAGAAACTGAGGTGTAATTTCTACCCCGCCAACCATGGCATGCATGTTTACGACTTGCTGGGGGTTCGGTAAACTGTATGTTGCTGTTTGTCTATTCAGTGTGTGAATTTCATCTCTCTCTCTCTCTCTCTCTCTCTCTCTCTCTCTCTCTCTCTCTCTCTCTCTCTCTCTGTCTCTCTCTCATTCTCTCTCTCTGTCTCTCTCTCATTATCTCTCTCGCTCTCTCTCTCTTTCTCTCTCTGTCTCTCTCTCATTCTCTCTCTCATTCTCTCTCTCTCTCGCTCTCTGTCTCTCTCTGTCTCTCTCTCTCATTCTCTCTCTCTCTCTCTCTCTCTCTCTCTCTCTCTCTCTCTCTCTCTCTCTCTCTCGCTCTCGCTCTCCAAGGAGTATGTCATTCATGTTTCAATGCGCAAATGGTGAACCGCTACGCATTTTTGTTCTATGTAACATTATATGACGTCATGAGAAAATATCACGTGCTTGCTACTCAATTTTCATATTTCCATGGCTAAGAGAGATAACTACTTCATGTCTTTCTTATTAAAGGGGCGTTACTACTTCCGGTCTTTAAAATTTTATTTATTTTAAAAACTTAAAACTATTATGGGTCCTCTAACAGTACTCAAGAGTTTTGGTCATCTTAGACTATAACTTTAGGAACAGAAAATCCCAACTGCACCTCCTATCGGGAGAGGATACGAAACACACCATGGTATGACAAACTCAGCCCTGGGATAAGTGGACAACTCTGCAGCTGAGCAGATCAGGGCACTCATTTGTTCTGACATTCGGAAATTGCTGAGGTAACAGGCCCTCACGTGAATATGGGATTCCAGGGGAAACTATCACATCATCTTTCCAAGACTTCATGACAAAACACATTTCAGAGGCAGTGAACGACGTTAAAGGATGTTTTATGACATCTTTGTCAGGCAGGCACAGTCATGAGTCACAGGTGACACCAGTCTGTCACCGAGCTACTGATGGCAAATGGTAAAATTTGTCAAAAACAAATAAATTATAAATAGGTACATGGAATGTTAGGAAGTTAAATGAGCGTGAATGTTGAACAATGTCTTAAGTGAAATGGAAAACATGAAAATGAATCTCATAGGCAGAAGAGAGATGAGATGGAAGGCATCGGACAAAATTATAACCGACAAACACACAATAATTAATTCTGAAGGGGATGCACACGAAAAAGGAGTAAGACTAATATTTGATTAAAAACAGAAAAAGAAACAACAACCATGTCAATTAATGGTTACTGGAGTATTTCAGATACAGTTATTATGGTCAACTTCAAAGGCAAACCAAGTAGAAATGGTAGTGTCTTAAATTAGATCAAGAAAAAGAAATAAAAATAATAATAGGAGACTTTAATGCTAAAGTAGAAACGAGAAAAATGGAGGATATGGTGGGGTATTATCGTTTAAGTTCAAACAATGAAAGAGGAGAGAGACTAATAGAATGGGCAAATATCGAAGATATGATAATTGGAAACACTTGGTTTAAACATAACAAAAGACGACTTTACACATGGAAAAACCTTGATAAGAAAATACGCAACCAACCTGACTACATAATTGTTAATAAAAGGTTTAGAAATGCGCTCATTAATGTAAAGACAATGCCTGGCGCTAACTATAATAGTGATAATGTACCACTATGTGGATTAATAAAAGTAAGACTGCAGAGAGAAGAAAAGTAGTAAAAACATTAGAATTAATAATGAGGTTTGGAGGGTAGATAAAACAATTCAAAAACAATACAGGGTGACTTTGAAAAACAGGAACAATATAATAGTAAAATAGAGTATAAACTAACAGTAGGAAATGTTAAGGGGCTCCATTCATCAAACGAGCAAAGAAATTTTACAGGAGAGAAGCCAAAAACCTTTGGGAAAAAAGTATCGATGACGGAAGAAATCTTAAGGTTGATAGACTAAAGAAAAAAGCGTAACAATGACAAACAAGAATACGGTAAGATAAATAAAGAAATAAGAGATAAAAATGCGAATGCAAAAGGAAGTTGTTTAATTGAGCAGTGCAATAAAATTTATTTAACTTCTATTATTAAAGATACAAAGAATATGCTCAGGCAAATCACTGAGCTCACGGGAAGAAAAATAATAATTAATACAAGAAGTTTAAAATATAAAAAAGGAAAGATATTATTGGAGGAAGGTGCCATAATGAAGAGATGGAATTAGCATATAAGAGAATTATATGATAGAGAAAGGGAAGAATTAACAAAAGAAAGTAACTTAGTAGGTCCAGCTATTCTAAAAGAAGAAGCCGCTGACAATGTCAAACATATGAAGAAAGGAATAACAGCTGTGCATAATGGAATCACAATAGAAGAATTAGAAGTACTGGGAGAATTTGGAGTAGATAAAGTAACAAAATATTGAATAATATTTACAGCAGTAGATATCTACTGAGCGATGAGCTGAAATATGTATTTATAGCTATACCAAATGGAAAAAGAACAGGAGCAATTGAATGCGAAGATTTTCGTACAATTAACCTCATAAACCATGTCACTAAGCTTCTACTCCGAATTATAATGAGAAGAACATGAAAGAAAATTAAACAATCGAAACGATGCAATATATACATTACAGACACTAAAAGAAAGATCACTAGAGACACAGAAAGACATATATTTGTGCTTCATAGATAATACTAAAGCATTTGATAAAGTAAAACATGATGAACTGATTAAACTGTTGCAAGATATAAACATTACGGAAACGATCTCAGAATAACAAAGAATATTTACTGGAGCCAAGTGGCAGAAATTAAAATGGGAAATAAAGAGGGCAATTATGAACAAATAAAGCTAGGCGTACACGACAGGGATGTGTTTTGTCACCGGACCTCTTCTCCCTCTATAGCGAAGTGATAATTGAGGGAGGTGGAAAAGAAGCTAGGAATACTAATCGGAGGTTATAATATAAATAATATACGCCTTGCTGATGACTCAGTATTGGTGGCGGATAATGCAAAAGATTTACAACAATTGATGGACATTGTAGTAAGATAAAGCGCATAGAAAGGACTCTCTTTGAATATCAAGAAAACAGTAACAATGGTGCTATCAAAAAAAAAAAAAAAAGGTGACACCAAAATGTGAAATATGAATAGAAAGGAAAATTCTTAACCAAGTGGATAATTTTAAATACCCAGGAGCATTTATAACAGCAGATGGAAGGTACACAACACAGATAAAGAGCAGAATAGATTAAGCAAACACAACGTTTCAGAAAATGAGGCGTATCCTATGCACTAAGTCACTATCATTGAATATAAGACAGAAAGTGCTGAAATGATATATAGAAACTGTTTGTTGTATGGCGGTGAATCTTGAAATGTAAATGAACAAATTACGAAGAACTTGGAAGCAATAGAGATGTGGTGCCTGAGACGAATGTTGCAAATTCCTTGGACTGCCAGAGTAACCACCAACGACTGCCTACAGAGGTTATTGAAACTAGATCATTATATACAACAATAAGAAAAAAAAGATACAAACATAATTCTTTAGTCATAAGATGAGAAGACAGTCATTGGAGAACATTGTGACAACTGGAAAGATCAATGGGAAAAGCGGCAGAGACAGACCGAGAAATGTGATTCTGGCTGGACTTAGACGTTGACATGAAGGAACATCATCAGGAGAGTGAAACCGCAATGCCAAAGACCGAAATCTGTTAATAGACAAAAATGCCTAAGTCTTTTGGCAGGGCACTTGTTGGTGATGATGAATGTTGATTGTGGTGCAGTAATATAGTATACAAATGTAGTGTAACCAGTAAAAACATATCTAACATGGTAACTGATGAGTTATTTACAGTAGTAGAGTAGACAAGCATAGCATTATCTTTCTTGTTGGTGTCACTTCACTTGAACTTTAACACTAATTGTAAACCACTTTACAGATCATATGCCAGATTCGTGGTGGCAAACTGGCCGAGGTCTCATCAGAACAAGAGAACAATTTTCTGAAATCTATGGCCAGGCAGAAACGTGGTAAGAAGAATGGTTTATGTGAAGAGATTTTTGAGAGATAAAAATGACTATCACAAGCGTTTGTTTGGACAAACACCGGCTGCATTCCACACATTTAACAAATTGTATGAGCACTAGTTAGCCGGTCTTCCTGGCCAAGGATTTAACTCTTTCGCTACCAAGGGCTCATCTGGTGCCACAATGGATCCGCTGTGGTGGCAATTGGTACTTTTATTGCCACAAAATGACCAGTGGTTTATTTGATACATTTCTGCTCCGTTTCGGAATTTTAAGTTACAGTAAACTGAAAATTTATATGGCCTGAACATATCTTTATCATCATTGTGCGGTAAAACATTTGCATTTTATAACATTATTGTCACACACCCCTACTTCCAGTTTTCTGCCATTATTTTGTTTCATTCTTTGTGAAGAAGACATGGTTCAGAATATGCAGCAAAACTTCCTTTTGGTTAATTTTAATGAGCAATACTGTTTATATTCTTGAAGACATGTGGTGTTTGTTTGATTATTCAGTAAATTAACCATGATTAGCAATATAGGAGTATAGAAAACATATTCTAGTTTGTATTTCTTCCCTTATGATGTTGGAGCAGTTGAAGATTGTACCCAGGTATTTGTATGTTTCCGTTCTTTTAATGGTCATATTATCTATTTGTATGTGGCCAGAGTTTTTAGCCATTCCGTCTCTTGAAATTACCATATATTCTGTCTTATCTTGGTTGATAATCAGCCCCATCTGTTGGGCTTTTTCCTTTAAGTGAGTCAATATTTCCAATGTCTTTTGTTCACTTTGCCCTATAATATCTATATCATCTGCATAACCAAGCAGCTTGGATGATCCTCCAATATCACATTCCGCCTTTACCTTCCTTACAACTTTCTCTAGAGCCAGATTGAAGAGTAGCGGCGATAGTGCATCACCCTGTTTCAAGCCAGATGTTATTTGGAAGGGGTCTGATTTCCTGCCTTTATATGTTACTATATTATAAGTATCTTCCATGCATAGTCCGGTCATGTTGATTAACTTCCTTGGTATTCCAAATTCCTGCATAGCATTCCATAGACTATTCCTATGGACACTATCATAAGCCTTTTTAAAATCCACAAAATTGTTATGGAGATATCTTTTATATTCCCAATGTTTCTCGGCTATTTGTAGTAAGATAATTTTCTGATCTATTGTTGATCTGTTTTGTCTAAAACCCGCCTGGTAGTCACCCAATATGTCTTCTGAATATGGTTTTAGTCTATTTAGTAATACTGCGGATAGTATCTTATAGCTTGTGGACAGTAGTGATATTCCTCTATAATTTCCACATTGGAACTTGTCTCCTTTCTTAAAGATAGGTATCAATAATGACTCTTTCCAGTCATGGGGTAATTCTTCTGTCCTCCAGATTTTTATTATTAGTTCGTATAGCTTTAGATGTAATGCATGGCAACCTGCCTTTATAAATTCAGCAGCAATTCCATCAGTCCCAGTTGCCTTATTGTTTTTAAGACGTGTGATTACATATAGGATTTCTTCAAATGTAGGTTCTTCAATTTGTGGTTCGCATGTTAGAACCTCTTCCTGTGGGAAAATGTTACTTGGAGCTTCACAATTTAGTAATTCAATAAAATATTCTTTCCATGTGTTGCACATTTCCTCATTGGTATTTATCATATTCCAATTTTTGTCTTTTAAACCATATGTGTTTTGTTGGTGCCCTCGTTTCATTGACTTCAGTTCTGTAAAAAAATTTCTGGATTCATTTTTCTGGTGATTAGTTTCCATATCTTTGGTTATACTACTCATATATTCTCGCTTCTGCTGTCTGACTATTTTTGTAGCCTCTTTACATTCATTTCTATAATGCTTTTCCTTTTGGATGTTATTGATGTCATTTAACGATACATGTCTGGCATTCTTCTTCCTAATGACTGCTTCTTCACATTTTTGATTGAACCATCTGTTCTTTCTATGCGTGGTTAACACACCGAGACATTCTTCTGCAGTAGATTGAATTGTATTCTTGATGTTCAACCAAGTTTGGTCAACGCTTTCCTCCAAAGGGTTTTGCAAAGGTTCAAGTTTACATTTTATTTCATCTGTAAATTTCTCTTTGACTGTAATGTCTTGTAGTTTTTCTCTGTTATATGTTGGGTGTAATCTTTGTAATTTAGTATAGAAAGCTCTCTTAAGTTTTATTTTAAATTTTGCTCCAACGAAGAAGTGGTCACTGTGGCACTCAGCTCCTCTATAACTTCTGACTTGCTGTATGTTTGATGCATTTCTGTTGTTAATTAAAATGTGATCTATTTGATTATAGGTTCTCTTGTCACATGATTTCCAAGTTTGTTTGTGTATATCCTTTCTTTGTAGTCTGGTACTGCTAATCTGCAGTCCTTTGGCTTCTGCCAGGTTGATGACTTTCCATCCATTATCATTTGAAGTTGTATGTAGTCTTTCCATACCGGCCACTTTTTTATTAGTTTGCTCTCTACCTATTTTTGCATTGAAGTCTCCCAGTACAATCAGGATGTCCTGTTTGGGGGTTTCTTCTATGACATCTTCCAGATCATTATAAAAGTCTTCTTTAATATCATCTTCTTTCTCTTCAGTAGGTGCATGTACATTAATCATCGTTATATTTTTCCATTTACCTTTTATTCGTATATACTAATCCTGTCATTAAAAGCTTTAAAGTTTAAAACATTCCCCCATAACTCTTTTTTGATGACAAATCCTGTTCCTAATTCATGTTTATTTTGGGTGTTTCCTCCATATATTATAATCATTCCATTTTGCTCTAAAGTACCCTCTCCTGGCCACCTTATTTCTTGAATTGCTGTTATATCCATTTGATATTCAACCAGCTCCCGGGTTAGTTCTTCGGCCGCTCCAGCTCGATATAGTGTCCGTACATTCCATGTTCCAAATCTCAAAAGTCCTTTAACGTTCCAAGGTCGTTGTCCAGATAAGTCAGTCCGATATCGAGGCTCATGTATTTGTTTCGTAACAAAGAAAGGTTTTTACAAAGGTGGGGATGTTAACCCCACGCTTCAACCCCCAACCTGGAGGACCAGGGTGTTTCTCTTTGTCTGTTCTCTACCCTTTGACCTGTCCGGCTTGGGAGGCCCTGCTGGTAGTTACGCTACCACCGGCATAGCTCTCAGGGTCATTGAGAAACTCAAGCTCCCCCCACCACGACAAGGTGGAAACACCATCGGGGGAGGCTTTCACTGATACACCAGTAAATTGTACAGTAAATGAAAAGTAGGGTCAACTTAAGGAAACTCTTTATAAAACTGCCGTAGGGGTTTACGGCACTGTGGATCATAAGAGGTAGGACTGGTTTGCGTCAAAGAGAGAGACTGTGCAGCCCTTGATTGATAAGAAGAAGATAGCTCTCTTCAGAAACAAGGAAAGATCAACACGTATCACTCTGAGTGAGCTAAGGCAAGCTAGGAAGGATGTACAAAAGGCAGCAAGGCAGTGTGCAAATGATTATTGGATCAAGTTATGTGAGTCCATTCAAATCGCAAGTGATAAGGGAAACATCAGAAGCACGTATGGAGGAATAAAGAAAGCCTGTGGTCCAATGATAAAAAGGAGTAGTGCACAATTGAAAACCTTGACTGGAGAAATCATAACTGATAAGAAACAGCAGATGGACAGATGGGTAGAGCACTATTTGGAGCTTTACTCAAGTGAGACCAAACTAACGGATGATGCCCTCAACGCCATAGAGGCTCTACCAACTCTTGACCACCTGGACACACTTCTCACCATAACAGAAGTTAAGTGTGCTATAAATGAACTTGCATCTTGCAAGGCTCCAGGTAAGGATGAGATTGCTATAGAGGTCATCAGGAGTGGGCAAGACAAACTCACTCTACAGATCCACCAGCTAAAAGAGCTAAGCTGGCCAGAAGGACTTCAAAGATTCAAGCATTATAACACTGTACAAGAACAAGGGCGATCGGAGCGACTGCAAAGTCTATAGGTGTATCTCACTTCTGTGTATTGTTGGAAAAGTATTTGTCACAATTGTTTTGCGCAGACTTCAAGTCCTAGGAGAACAAGTCTACCCCGAATTACAGTGTGGCTTTCGACAGAACCGGTCTACCATTGATATGATATTCTCATTGCGACAGATGTAAGAAAAATACCGTGAACAGAATCAACCACTGTTTATTGCCTTCATCGACCTCATAAGGGCATATGATTCGGTCAGTCGTGAGGGTCTGGTCAAGGCACTAAAGAAGATTGGCTGCCCACCAACTCTTCTGTCCAATGTGGAATCATTCCACACAGGCATGAAGGGTATAATCAAGTTTGATTGTGCAACGTCTGAAGAGTTTGAAATCAAGAGTGGAGTTAAGCAAGGTTGTGTACTAGCTCCCACCCTCTTTGGAACATACTTTTCACTTCTACTGAAATATGCCTTTCGTGATCAGGATGGTGGTATATACATTCACTCACGCTCAGATGGCGGCCTCTACAATGCTCAGAGATTAAAGGCCAAGACCAAAATTAGGAGGGTACTGATCAGAGAGTTGCTTTTTGCAGTTGATGCTGCAGTTACGACCCACTCTGAGGAAGAATTGCAATGTCTGCTACCTGCATTCTCCAATGCTTGTTCTGACTTTGGTTTAACAATTTGCAAAAAGAAGACACAGATTATGTCACAAGGTTCACATGAGGTACCGTAAATCTTTATTGACGACGCCGAACTAGAGATGGTAGAACATGTTACATATCTAGGATCAGGGATAAATAGCAAATTATCCTTAGATCAGGAAATCAACATCCTGATTGGTAAGGCAGCAACAACAATGAGCAGAGTCTGGGAGAACAGGAAGCTTACTGCCAAAACAAAAGTCCTTGTCTATCAAGCCTGTGTCCTTAATACTCTTCTTTATGGCAGTGAAACTTGGACAACTTACTCACACCAAGAGAAACCTTTAAACAGCTTTCATATGCGGTGTCTGCGAAGAATTTTTGGTATTAAGTGGCAAGACAAAATCACAAATACTGAAGTATTGGAAAGATCAGGTTGTGTGACGGTTTATTCCATGCTCAGTCTTCGTAGACTTAGATGGGTAGGACATCTTAGAAGGATGGATGATGGTAAAATACCAAAGGACATCTTTTTTGGTGAATTACAGATGGGTAAGAAATCTCAGAGTCGGCCTCACCTACGATACAAAGATGTGTGTAAGCGGGACATGATTGATACAGGCATTGATAATGTACATTGGGAGCAAGTCGCCGCTGAACGTGTTGCATGGAGGGCAAACATCAGAAATGGAATAAAGGCAAAGGAGAAAATTATTGCAGATAAGTCACACACCGAGCGTGTGAGACGTAAGATGGTGCATGATGGTGGAAATGACCACGTGTTCACATGCACCCACTGTGAACGGACATTTACAGCGCGAATTGGCCTTATCAGTCACATTCGCTACCGACATAGGTAAAAGTTATTATGCCTTTTTAAAGCACAAACTATTGTCTTTCAAGACGGCAAGGTGTCAATGACTGACTGACTGAATGAGTGCACTTTTGTGAAAGTTAACAGAAGTTAATGTAACTGCGATTACGATAAGACTGTCCTCATCAACCATGACAACGCGGGAAACATGAAAATTAAACTAAACAAATTGTTAATGTTTTGTACAAATACGAGAACTGAACTCTTATCGCAGTTATGGTGTGGACAACCTGTCTTATGCAAATGGTATAGACAATGTGCATGTACTCCAAATATTGATATCGATACCTGATAATCAAGTTTAATGTGATACTCCGTGGCGAAGTGGTATAGCCACGTTCCTAGCTCTCCGAAGGTTGTGACTTCGATTTCGAACTCCGTCACTTGGTTCGAGAGTTCAATATTCTCAGGGGCTCCTGGGAGTCGTCGCTGGAGCTACGGATTTCGTGTTTTGTGCAACGCTTGTGACAAGCCACCCTGCTAAAAGAGACCGAGCCATAAGGTTAAAATAACCTTTTGCCTGTAAACATCTTTACATCTGCTAATTAAATGTATTATTATACCTGCTTCCAATTTCAGACTCCTGTGTGTGGCTTGGCGGAGATGACATCTTCCACGAAGGAACCTGGGAATGGTCAAGCACATCTAAGACCTTCAGTGCGTTCAGAAACTGGAATCATGATCAACCAAACAATTATGGAGGTGGTAGGTTGTCATACACTGGCCAGGTCTGAATGCTGTGACTGAATAGTTTAGTGTGACGGAAGCAAAGAGGCCCTCGTACCCCTTGAGGCCATATGTGCTGGCTTTATATTTTTAAGGACAAGAAGACACTTACTTTCTCCGAAATCCCGTATACTCTCGTGAGTACGTGAAGTGCGTGAGAATCGGTAGCGGTACGGTTTTGTGAGCGGGTCGCTCAGAAAGCAATGGCAAACTACTAATCTCGCCAAGAAATCAACAATCAGCTGAAAGATGCTGATGTTGACAGTGATGTCCTGTAAAGGATATGCGAATAAAAAACAAAACAAAAAAAGAAGAAGAAGAATACACTTAATGCGTGGCAAGGTAAAAATATCACATCGCCTTCACGTCCCATAATATTTTGTAGTACCTATTTTAGACCCATTTTACCACATGGGATGGTCGGGACAAGACCACAGAGCTGATCCCCGACTTTAGTGATATTGTGAGATGGCGAAACATGGCCGCCCGCGCTTACCGGCCTAGCACATGATGCTGACTTTAGCCTGTGTCAAACTTGATGTCCAGGACAATAAAGAAAACGTGCCAATGGGATTTCAACACACGACCATCGTTCCGGCGGGCCAAATTGCTAGCTAATGCGCCATCGCCTTTCTACACAGTTGCATGTGTCAGGTCTTAGATATGACTGAGCTACTGAATGACAGTAGACGGTACTACTTGCTTTCTGTTAGCGCCGAATGTTGGGTGGCGCTTACCAAACCCGACACACCGCCTTGTGCCAACGAGCGCAACTGGGAGGGTACAAACCTTATCCCGGTGCGAGGCAAACCAACCTAAAGACTAAATTCATGGAAAGGCAGACCAGGCCCTAGGCCTTGGGTGGCAGCTAGTCTAAGATCGAAGCTACTAAAGGCGGACAGTTAGAGCATTGCTTTGCTGACCCGGTAGCTTCTGTAGCTTGTCTTGTTCCATGTGCATTTGTGTTAGCTTTCCTCTGGAGTGAAGTTGGCAGGCCAAGAGAGGGATTAAGCTGCATGGGCAACACGTGGTCTCTATAATTCAGCTTTGTGCTATGCAGAGTTATAACTCCATCCCAGCTCTTAACCGCTCTCGGGATCAAAGCGAGAGGTAGCAGTTACGGGTTATAAGTCCTTGACAATTTGCGTAGACATGGGGCGCCATGGGTTGCCTCTCTCATCTCTCTCTCATCTCTCATCATGTTCCTCTTGTACCTTGCGGTGTCGAGGTGAAGTATAAACTTCGTGAGAGTGCCCGGTTATGGGCTTCGTATATCGACATTCCCGTGGATTCTGTTATTCCCTCCGTCCAACGTTTACGTGGTCGGCCTCTT
The DNA here is from genome assembly GCA_963921405.1 of Cepaea hortensis. NCBI lineage: Eukaryota > Metazoa > Mollusca > Gastropoda > Stylommatophora > Helicidae > Cepaea > Cepaea hortensis. The sequence goes on along the minus strand of CAWUFQ010000207.1, from coordinate 208,321 downwards.
CCTCTGTTTCCATCTGGTCTGTACATCATTGCTTGTTGTGGCATGCTGTTGACTGGTAGCCTACTTGCATGGCCAAACCATTTGACTTGCTGCTTTCTAATAAAATCTAGAGCAGCTTTAACCCCCACTTTAGTCCTGATTTCTTCATTTCTGATCTTATCTCTTCTTGATACGTTGAGTATTCTTCTCAGGAACCTCATTTCTGTTGTTGTGATTTTTCTTTTCTCTTTTTCTGTCATTGTCCAGGTTTGGCATTGGCAGCATAGAGTTGGTAGGAAGATTGTGTTGTAAAGTGCTTTCTTAGTAGTTATTGATACATGTTTGTTCTTTAATATTGGTGCCATTTGTCCAATGAGTTGATTTGCCTTATTGCACCTATTTTCGATCTCGTCTTCTGATCTGCTGTTTGATGATATTATACTTCCTAGGTACTTGAAACTCTTTACTTGTTTCAAGGGATGTTCGTTTAGGTGAATTGTTGCTGTTTGTTCTTCTTTAGTTATAGTCATTACCTCTGTTTTGCTTGTGCTAATTTTCATGTTATGTTCCCTACACATTTCGTTTAGACTATTCATGTGGTCTTGTAATTCAGCTTCTGATTTTGCTATTAGTGCTTGGTCGTCCGCAAACAGGAGTTCTCTAGTGGTTAGATTTGCAGATGGTTCTTCTGTGTTCTCGTCTTGCCTCTGACGGTGGGAAACATTACAGGTGTCACTGATCAGCTACCGCCCTCTTCAAGCTGGGCATCCCCAGGGTAATTGGGTGCTGATCCGGCCCAGCCTGCTTGCTTCAATGCGTGTTTGGGGCTAGGAAAAAATCGGAACTGCAGTTTGTAAAACCGTTACACCAGGTACTAAAAAGAAAAAAATAAATAGAAACCCCAAGCTACGACTTGCAACATGGAATATAAGAACCATGTGTCCGGGATTTTCCACTGACATAACGAATATTGACGATGTGAGAATAACTGCTATGATTGATGTCGAACTCAATCGTCTTAACATTGACATTGCTAGCCTGGAGGAAGAACACTCGCCTCGCTGAGTAAGGGTCACACAGGGAAAACTATTTCACCTTATTTTTGGAAAGCTAGACAGCAGGAAGTAAAACGACCACATGGAGTGGGCTTTGCAGTGAAGAATCTACTATTGGGAATGATTAAAATTTCAGCTGGCGTAAATAAAAGATTATTACCCTTGCGTTAGGCAACCATTTGTGGTTTAATAACCATTATTACTGCATATGCACCGACACTCACTTCCTTTGATAATGTGAAGGATTCATTCTATGAGGAGTTAGACTCTGTGATCAAGATAGTACTGCAATCTGACTACATGTATATTCTCGGTGATTTTAATGCTCGTGTGGGTAAAGACTCGAGTTCATGGCCAGTGAGCTTTGGAAAATATAACATCGGTCGCTGAATGACAATGAGTAAAGGCTGTTGGGGCATTGCAACAGAAACGGTCTACAAACTCCTTTATTAAAACAAAAGAGCGGCATAAGGTTACAAGGAAACTTCCGAGACCCGGTCATAGGCATCAGCTGGACTTCATCATCACACGAAGACATTTGAATCAAACATCATTAACTCGAAGTTACCACATAACTGATTGTGATACTGATCATTCCTTAGTTGTTGCAAGGGTTAGACTGAGACCAAATATCTACACGACTAAACACAAATCTAGCCCCATTTAAGCCACCAATCTCCATTTGCTGGGTCGACCATCCCCGACCTAGCGCGTCCACTCGTGGCTGATCGTGGAACGGCCTCTAGATATAGAGGTTAGCTGCGAATATCGAATAAGCAGCCGCGGACCAAATGGCGGTGGGCACAGAGGGCGAGGCGGGATCTCAGGGTGGGATCTTAGTTCCTTAGAAAATACCTCATATGCTCGGGGGCGTGCCTGCCAAGCGAGTCGGGGCGCTCTAGCCCCTCCCCGGGTAGGTGGTACCCGTTAGCTTTGGACAGCAGTCCATCTAGGAGACTGAAAACTCCAAATATAAACCCCCAAGTTCAAGGTGGACCAGCGTGCCGAGGAACTGAATGATCATGGGTTAACTGGTCGAGAACTTTGGACGTCTGGCAGGCGTGCGGGGCGGCACCAGGCGTGTGGACTCCTGCGGGACATCTCCTGCCTCTTCCCTAGCAAGCAGGCATTGCTAGGGTGACCGTTTATTTCCTGCAATATCCAAACTTTGCCTATGGATTTATTTAAACACGGAAACCATCGCCGGAGCTACGGAGCACGTCCTCTGAGCTTGAGACATCCCTCAGAGGCTAGCGAAGAGAGAGTGAGGAGGAGAAGACGAGGAAATGGTGTGAGAAGACGGCATAGAAATAGGAGGGCAGGCGCCAGGAGAACAAGACGAAAAGTGGAGAGACTAGGTTTCAACTATGTAAGAGTGGGATACTGGGATTGTCGCAGTGTCAGACAGAGAGGTCCTGTATTGGAGAGACTAATATATGATTTTGATGTCCTCATGCTCCAGGAGCTAAATGCAGACAAACACCATTGCCCTGGGTACGCCAGTTATATAAACCCTACTGGGCAGAAGAGACATGGACAAGGTCAGGAGCAATTGCATGTGAACAGTTTCGTACATTTAACCTCATAAACCATATCACAAAGCTTCTACTAAGAATTATAATGAGAAGAACCAGAAAGAAAATAAAAATGGAAAGTAGTGAAGGACAGTATGGATTTGTGGAAGGGTACAAACAATGCAATATATACATTACGGACACTAATAGACAGGTAAATAGAGACACAGAAAGACATATATTTGTGCTTCATAGACTATACTAAGCCGGTATCCCTGGCCTAGGTGTTAACGTCTTTCTCCGTAATCCAGTATATTCTCGTGAGTAACGTAACCTGCGCGACAATCGGTAGCGGTTCTCGCCGCGTTGGTAACTTAGGGGTCTGTGAGCAGGCTTCTCGGAAAGCAATGGCAAACTACTAAGCTTAATCTTGCCTAGTACATCAACAGCAGCTGAAAAATGCTGATGTTGACAGCAACGTCCTGTAAGTGATATGCAACAACAAAAAAAGAAAAAGAATATTATACGAAGGTATTTGATAAAGTAAAACATGATGAACTAATACAAATGTTGGAAGATATGGGGAATATTTAAGAATACTAAAGAATATTTACTGGAACCAAGTAGCAGCAATTAAAATTGGGAAATAAAGAGGGTAGTTACAATCACATAACACTAGGAGTACGACAAGGGTGTGTCTTGTCACCAGATCTCTTCTCCATATATAGCGAAGTAATAATGAGAGAGATCAAAGAAGCGCCAGAAATACTAATCGGAGGTTATAATATAATGAATATACGCTATGCAGATGACACAGTACTGGTGTCGGATAATTCAACAGACCTACAAAAAATTATGGACATTGTAATAGCATAGAGTGCACAGAAAGGACTATCCTCAAATATTAATATCAAGAAAACCGTAACAATGGTGATATCAAAGAAAGTTGTGACACCAAAACGTCACATAGAAATGGAAGGGAACATTCTTAACCAAGTGGATAATTTTAAATACCTACGGGCATTTATGCAGGTCTCCCTGGCCTAGGTGTTAAACGACTTTCACCTCGATCACGTTTATTCACGTAAGGTAACGCAGCGCGCGGGAATTGGTAGCGGTTCTCGCCACGTCGGTGACTTAGGGATAAGTGAGCCGGCCGCTCAGAAAACATTTGCCAACTACTGAGCGTAAAATTGCCTAGAAATCAACAACAGCGATAAAATGCTGGTGTTGACAGTGATGTCCTGTAAAGGATATGCGAAAAAAGGGGGCATTTATAACATCAGATGGAAGATGTACAGCGGAGATTAAGAGCAGCATAGGCAAGCAAAAGCTGCATTTAAGAAAATTAAGAGTATTTTATGCAATAAGTCAATATCACTGAATATAGGAAAGAGAGTGCTGAAATGCTTTATAGAACCAGTTTTGCTGTATTGGCAGTGAATCTTGGAATGTAAATGAACGAATTAAGAAAAAATTAGAAGCAACAGATATGTGGTTCCTGAGACGAATGTTGCGAATTACTTGGACTGCCAGAGTAACTATCACGACTGCCTGAAACAGGCTAAAGAAATTAGAACACTGTATGCTGCAGTAAGAAAGAGACAAACATCTTTCTTCGGTCATATGATGAGAAGAGAGGCATTGGAGAATGTCGTGACAACTGGAAAGAGCGAGGGGAAGAGAGGCAGAGGTATACCAAAAGAAAATAGGTCGATTGAGACTTTGGAATGGAGGAATATCTACAGCAGAGTTGATCCAGAACACCAAAGACTGACATCTGTGGAGAGCCATGAAAGCCTAAGCTAGCTGGCACTTGATGATGATGCGTATTATTTGTATTCCTTCTGATCTAATTTGAAAAAAATAGCCTCGTCTACTTCATCTTAAAAGTGTTGTGTTTCTTCGTCACTACTGCATGTTGTTGGTACAAATTCTTGTATAATATTTATATCTGTTGTTTTTCCTTTAATTTTGACCATAATACCTCTATCTGATATACACCAGTAATCATTAATTGACTTGACTGTTATTTTATTTAATCAAATAGTAATCCCCTGCCATTTTCGAGTGTATCCCCTCCAGAATACATTATTGTGTGTTCGTCGTTTATAATTTTACTCGATCCCTTCCATGGCATCTCACTTATGGCTAGGATATTCATTTTCATGCTGTCCATTTTTCTAATGACATTGTTCAACTTTCCCAACTCATGCAATGTTCCAACATTCCATGTTCCTTTATTATTTTTATTTATTGTTTCGTCATCAGTAGCTGGATGACGGTCTGGTATCACATGTGGCTCATGACTGTCCTTACCGGACGAGGATGTCCTAAGACTGCCGCCTTTCACTGTCTCTGAAATATATATAGTCATGAAGTCTTGGGTGTATAATGGGCTGGTTTCCCCATGCTTTCCACATCCATATGTGGGTGGGGGGGGGGGTTAATCTCTGCAAGGTCTTTTACCTCTGAAACTGACAGCCAATTCTGACTGTTAGAACACGTGAGTGCCCTGCTCTGCTCAGCTTTTTTTTTTTTTTTTTTGCATATCCTTTACAGGACATCGCTGTCAACACCAGCATCTTTCAGCTGAATGTTGATTTCTTGGCAAGATTAAGCTCAGTAGTTTGCCATTGCTTTCTGAGCGGCCGGCTCACATACCCCGTAAGTTACCGTAAGTAATGCGATTCTAACCACTGCTGAATCTAACCACTGCTTATTCTCACCGTCATCACGTTACCGACGAGAGTATACGAGATTACGGAGAAAAGTCATAACCACTAAGCCACGAAGCCGGCCTGCTCAGCTTTAGAGTTTATTTATCCCCGTGGATACTCTGTCCCCGGGACTGCGTTTGCCACACCGTGGTGTTTCCCATCCTATACCACTTGGGAGTGGGATTGTCCTTTCCTGAAGTACTCCAATACTTTTAGAGGACCGTATTTATATATACATATATAAATGTGTGACGTCGTTCGGTACGACATAACATAACCATGGATGTCAAAGTAAAAAAACAAACCAAATTAAACAGAATTAAAACTCTTTATACATACAAGGAAATAGAGTCAGCATTCTCTCTGTTACAGATCAAGATTGTCTAAGCCTGTACCGTCCGTTCAACTACACCTGGGATGACGAGTCTTGCCTTTACTCATGCAACTTCATCTGCTCCACACCGTAAGTTCCCTTACCTGCTTGTTTTCAGAAACTCTGTTCGTATTACGTAAGACTGAACATGGACAGTTGTGACGTGAGTGGGTACCGAGTATAGATAACTCTCTCTTGTAGGGACTTTTTTCCCCATATCCCTTACAGGACATCGCTGTCAACACCAGCATTTTACCACTGTCGTTGATTTCTTGGCAAAATTACGCTCAGTAGTTTGCCATTGCTTTCTGAGCGGCCGGCTCACTTATCACGTAAGTTACCAACGAGGCGAGAACTGCTTCCAATTCTCGCGCGCTGCGTTACTCTACGTGGATAAACGGGATTACGGAGTAAGTCGTTTAACCCTTGGTGTCAAGGAGGTGGTTTTAGGGACTTACAAGGATATAATGTGAGGGTCATGCTGGGGTCAGAGGTTAACAGCCAGTGGGATTGGTTGGATTCGGAAGCGCCAGCGGTTGGAAAACTCAACATGGACAAGGCAGAGACGCTGAAGACTGTCTATGAACGATTAGCGGTTAATGTGACAAAAACTCCGACGTGGAGCAAACATGACCAGAGACTTCTGATCGTCAGATGATTTCCCCTTCCCACAATGTTTCGGCCCTTTACCTCCTTGACACCCTGTGGCGTAGGACAAGATACGGTCACTTTTGGAAGAACATATTCAAGGATTTGAATAACGAAGACACACACGCAATAGATTGCACGATTTATTGCCTAGCATATTTCGCTGCATCTCGTCAGTTATATACTGCATAATTCACACGACATAAAGTACAATAACTAGATACATCCTTCAAGCTGGAATATACACATGTTCGCACAGTAATGTCAATTGTCTATCACGGTAATTTTAAACAGATTATTATGTCTTTCTGTTTGCACAAAACTGGCCTACGTAGATTAATACTGATGGCATCTGCAAACTTTAAGAAGCGACTATTTTGTGTATTAAACAAACCGCGAAACGGACTGTCTCTATCAATCACATGATCGATTTCCAAAACGTGCCGTGGAATCGTAATTATACAATGTCTTTGTCGTCGTCAATCAAATCTTTACTCGGGCGTCCACTTGCTCTCGTAGATCTCCTGTGATGTAGCGCCGGTGCTGGAAGTTGATGGTGTCATATTCATATCAGGACAAGATAAGTGTCATTTCATCAGCAGTCTTATGGAGCTAGTGGAAGTCGAACAGATATAAAAAGGCTGCAAACAGCGCAAGGACAGAAACAAAGAAATGAACAATTACAGCAACGGAAATTAGATTACTTAGAAGATTACTTACTGCAACACAGAGACAGAGAATCAGAATTGATTAAATCAGGACTAAAGTGTGGGTAAAAGAAGCGCTAGATTTTATTAACAACAGCAGATGAAATGGCTGGGCCACATAATTTGGCTACCAGTTGACAGTATGCCACAACAAGCAATGATGAACAGACCAAATACGATCAGAAAAAGAAGCCTTCCATATAAACGATAGGCAGAGATAATATATATATATATATATATATATATATATATATATATATATATATATATATTGAAAAATAATATGTATATAATATAATAATAATAACAATAATAAAAAAATAATAATATAATAATAAGACTGCTGATGAAATGACACTTATCTTGTCCTGATATGAATATGACACCATCAACTTCCAGCAATGGCGCTACATCACAGGAGATCTACGAAAGCAAGTGGACGACCGAGTCAAGACTTGATTGATATATAAATATATGTGTGTGTGTGTGTGTCTGTGTGTGTGTGTGTGCATGCGCATGTGTGTGTGTATGTGTGTGTGTGTGTGTGTGTTTGTGTGTGTGTGTGTGTGTGTGTGAACAAAACAGAGGAATACATCCCATGAATGTTGCTCAATCCAGGAGACTGTGCCCCTGATTTTTCACCTGTCATTTTACCAGTCCAACAGTGGCAGTCATCATCATGACTTATCTTTATTCACTCAGTGGGACGCAGGGGTGTTTCCAAGGCACCAGGGCTGGGTTCTATACTGGCCAAGACATATTGATGCGTCCTCGCCGAGCGTCCTGGGCAACAGGTCTCTTGGGGACACCAATAAGTCAGACATGGGACAACGGTTACTCACGCAAACCTCAGGTCCTGTATGACATTACACTGATGTTGAACAACAGGATGTCTTCATCCGACATACAGGACTTCACGCTGGAGATCACAGGCAGCGAACACAAGCAAGAAAGCCATTCATTCAGTCGTGTGGTATTTCCGTCCATTGTATCCTGTTCAGAATCTGAAAATTGTTACCCATTCTAATCGATGGAGAAGGCATTATGCAATATCGTTCTGGTGGCCTGGATGTTCTTATTCAAACTTGGTTATTTCTGATAAATCTCGTGGACTCATCATAGGTTGTCTATATCAAGCTGAGGTAGTCTTCCACCTTCCTCTGTAAATGTGTCTGTCTTCTCATGTGCAGGTATATAGCGGGGTGAAGGCATCTATTGTGTCAGAACACTTTTGGATTTCTAACATAATTCATGAAGTGCTGCTCTTAGGTCTGCTAGTTCTACGCTGTTTCCGCTCGTCAGTATTGAATCAACATGAAGTGCTGCTCTTAGGTCCACTAGTTCTACATTGTTTCCACTCGTCAGTATTGAATCAACATGAAGTGCTGCTCTTAGGTCTGCTAGTTCTACGCTGTTTCCGCTCGTCAGTATTGAACCAACATGAAGTGCTGCTCTTAGGTCTGCTAGTTCTACGCTGTTTCCGCTCGTCAGTATTGAACCAACATAAACTGCTGCTCTTAGGTCTGCTAGTTCGACGCTGTTTCCGCTCGTCAGTATTGAACCAACATGAAGTGCTGCTCTTATGTCCACTAGTTCTACGCTGTTTCCGCTCGTCAGTATTGAACCAACATGAAGTGCTGCTCTTAGGTCTGCTAGTTCTACGCTGTTTCCGCTCGTCAGTATTGAACCAACATGAAGTGCTGCTCTTAGGTCTGCTAGTTCTACGCTGTTTCCGCTCGTCAGTATTGAACCAACATGAAGTGCTGCTCTTAGGTCTGCTAGTTCTACGCTGTTTCCGCTCGTCAGTATTGAATCAACATAAACTGCTGCTCTTAGGTCTGCTAGTTCTACGCTGTTTCCGCTCGTCAGTATTGAACCAACATAAACTGCTGCTCTTAGGTCTGCTAGTTCTACGCTGTTTCCGCTCGTCAGTATTGAACCAACATGAAGTGCTGCTCTTATGTCCACTAGTTCTACGCTGTTTCCGCTCGTCAGTATTGAATCAACATAAACTGCTGCTCTTAGGTCTGCTAGTTCTACGCTGTTTCCGCTCGTCAGTATTGAACCAACATGAAGTGCTGCTCTTATGTCCACTAGTTCTACGCTGTTTCCGCTCGTCAGTATTGAACCAACATAAACTTCTGCTCTTAGGTCTGCTAGTTGTTCGCTGGTTCCGCTCGTCAGTATTGAACTAACATGAAGTGCTGCTCTTAGATCTGCTAGTTCTATGCTGTTTCCGCTCGTCAGTATTGAACCAACATAAACTGCTGCTCTTAGGTCTGCTAGTTGTTCGCTGTTTCCGCTCGTCAGTATTGAACTAACATGAAGTGCTGCTCTTAGATCTGCTAGTTCTACGCTGTTTCCGCTCGTCAGTATTGAATCAACATGAAGTGCTGCTCTTAGGTCCACTAGTTCTACATTGTTTCCACTCGTCAGTATTGAATCAACATGAAGTGCTGCTCTTAGGTCTGCTAGTTCTACGCTGTTTCCGCTCGTCAGTATTGAACCAACATAAACTGCTGCTCTTAGGTCTGCTAGTTCTACGCTGTTTCCGCTCGTCAGTATTGAACCAACATGAAGTGCTGCTCTTATGTCCACTAGTTCTACGCTGTTTCCGCTCGTCAGTATTGAACCAACATGAAGTGCTGCTCTTAGGTCTGCTAGTTCTACGCTGTTTCCGCTCGTCAGTATTGAACCAACATGAAGTGCTGCTCTTAGGTCTGCTAGTTCTACGCTGTTTCCGCTCGTCAGTATTGAACCAACATGAAGTGCTGCTCTTAGGTCTGCTAGTTCTACGCTGTTTCCGCTCGTCAGTATTGAACCAACATGAAGTGCTGCTCTTAGGTCTGCTAGTTCTACGCTGTTTCCGCTCGTCAGTATTGAACCAACATAAACTGCTGCTCTTAGGTCTGCTAGTTCTACGCTGTTTCCGCTCGTCAGTATTGAACCAACATAAACTTCTGCTCTTAGGTCTGCTAGTTGTTCGCTGGTTCCGCTCGTCAGTATTGAACTAACATGAAGTGCTGCTCTTAGATCTGCTAGTTCTATGCTGTTTCCGCTCGTCAGTATTGAACCAACATAAACTGCTGCTCTTAGGTCTGCTAGTTGTTCGCTGTTTCCGCTCGTCAGTATTGAACTAACATGAAGTGCTGCTCTTAGATCTGCTAGTTCTACGCTGTTTCCGCTCGTCAGTATTGAACCAACATAAACTTCTGCTCTTAGGTCTGCTAGTTGTTCGCTGTTTCCGCTCGTCAGTATTGAACTAACATGAAGTGCTGCTCTTAGATCTGCTAGTTCTACAATATTTCCGCTCGTCAGTATTGAACCAACAGGTCTGCTAGTTCTATGCTGTTTCCGCTCGTCAGTATTGAACCAACAGACTTCGCATCAATAAAGACAGCGGAGGTCAGCATGGCCGAATGGATAAGAGAGCTTGTTGTTAAGCATACGGTGTATTGGTGCCGAGGTAGCGGGTTACACCCCTTTACCTGTCAGCTGGAATATAATGTTGACTTCTCGTCCTATCACCTAAAAATGTAAATTACAAGTACCCCTGAAGTCAGCATAGTTTTGCATGATGGCGATTGACACTGGTAATAGGGAAATCTAATCCCCACAAACAAATTAGTAAAGTGCATTATAAACAGTGGTACGTGTTTATACTAAGCCTGAATTCAAAGGGAGCGAACGCAAACAAAAAAATAGAAGTAAAGAGACCAACGTGGTTGTCTATTCTTTTTTCTTCTCTGTCAATAGAATTTCCGCTGCAGTTCTCAAGGACTCTGAAGTTACTTAAGAATATTCAAGCTGCCACTGACGGCTTCGAATTTACAGTTTGTCATCATTCCTTTTCGATATCAAACAAGATTCCAAGCATCCATATTTCCGGCAACAAGCTTAAATAAGCAGACAAGACGTATTAATTATGCACAAAGATCATATATTCTTCTTACAGTCCACGCTCTACGGAGCTAGTGATCAAGCCTGCCCACAGCCTTCTGTCTCGTGTACTGTCAATCATTTCTGACACTGATGTTCCTCCATGCCATGATGTCAAACTGTCCAGCACCTTCTCTTAGTCTCCCCCTGCTTCTCTTCTCCTCCAACATTCCCGTTTTGACAACATACTCCAGCTTCCCCCTTCTCATGACGTGCCCAAACAATATGGACCGCCTTCGTCTGGTGCCAGTAACCAGTTATCTCTGTGTGTGTTAATTTCTTCTGGTGCCAGTAACCAGTTATCTCTGTGTGTGTTAATTTCTTCTGGTGCCAGTAACCAGTTGTCTGTGTGTGTTAACTTCTTCCAGATATCTTTCTTCTGGTGCCAGTAACCAGTTGTCTGTGTGTGTTCACTTCTTCCAGATATCTGTCTTCTGGTGCCAGTAACCAGTTGTCTGTGTGTGTTCACTTCTTCCAGATATCTGTCTTCTGGTGCCAGTAACCAGTTGTCTGTGTGTGTTCACTTCTTCCAGATATCTGCATTAATCTTTCTATCTATCTGCTGTGTTCTCACCATTCTTCTATAAAACCACATCCCCGCAGCTTCCATGTAATCCTCATTTGTCTGCTAATTGTCCATGGTTCTCTTCCGTACATCAGGACTGGCTCAGTATATCTCTTTCTCTTAAGAAGATTTCCCTTCGGCTCGATTGACAAAATAATTTGCAGAGATTATTCTACATCTTGTGAAATGTTGCCTGGACTATTCTACATTTAACTTCATTAATATATCTTGTGACAGCAGTTCTTAAAGTAACAACAAACATACATTGACTTGTTTCAACCGGTTCCGTTCACTTTACTGTTACAGAGATCACATATATGTTGTATATAATCCAACCACTTTCGCCCATACGTGCACACATGACATGACGCATGCCTTCTTCTCTCTCTTGCAGGAGCAATGGCACAGACGTGGCGATTGCTAAATAAAATGACTAACGCCTGTATGGACACAGGTCTACACTACTACAGAACAGCACTGAGTAAATCAAGAAAAATGGAAAGTCAGCTTTACAAGAATACATTCACCACTCAGAAAATGAACGTTGCGACTTGGAAGCATTCGAAAGCGCACTTATAAAACAAACAATATAAAATAACACAAAGTAATGCAGCTTTACAGAACAGAATTACGAAACATACAGGACTTTGCGGCGGTATTAATGACGTTAAATGTAGAATAGTCCAGGCAGCATTTCACTATATGTAGAATATTCTCTGCAATTTATCTTTGTCAATCGATCCGAGGGGAAAATTCTTAAGAGATATATTTAGCCAGTCCTGATGCCCGGAAGCGAATCATGGACAATTAGCAGACAAATGAGGATTATATGGACGCTGCGGAGATGTAGATTTATAGAAGAATTGTGAGAGAACGGCGGATAAATAGAAAGAGCAATACAGATGAATTGAAGAAGTTAATGCACTCAGATAGCTGGCTAGTCGCACCAGAAGAAGTTAACACACATAGATAGCTGGCTAATCGCACCAGAAGAAGTTAACACACACAGATAGCTGGCTAGTCGCACCAGAAGAAGTTAACACACACAGATAGCTGGCTAATCGCACCAGAAGAAGTTAACACACACAGATAGCTGGCTAGTCGCACCAGAAGTAGCTAGTCCATATTGTTTGGAACTTTTCGAATATCTAGGATCATTGATTACCAACAATTGTGACACAATAAAAGAAATTAAAAGACAAATATTTAAGAGCATGCATCTTTCTCATTGCAACATACGCCTGTGAGACCTGGACACATACTAAACAAGCCTTTGAATATAAATGTTATAGACGAGTTCTAAGAATATCTCGGATGAAGTAAAAAACAAATGCATCCATACTTCAAGAGCTGAATATTGAAGAAGGTTGTCTATTAAAGACGATAAAACAAAGAAAACTGACATATTTTGGTCACTTGTAACGTCACGGAAGTTTGGACAGAACAATAACGGAGGGGTGTATGCCTGGGAAGAGAGGAAGAGGAAGGCCAAAGAGAAGAAGGGTGCAGGGATGTAGTAGATGATCTTCAGATGGGTGTATCGGACGTAGGACATCTTGCTTATATCGAGAAGTTTTCTGTAAGGTTGTTATGGGAGCGAGGTTGTGCAAAGGACATGCTACTGAATGAATGAAAGCTGCATTACTTTGTGTTATTTTATTTTATTTTTTTTTTTTAACATTTCCACAGCTTTGGCGCAGTTCCACAAAATTTTATTCATATCTATTAACAAACACACGTCTACAATTACATGCAATTAAAATACAGTAAAACCTCTGTTTTTGCTGTCTTCAGTTATCGTTGGTTTCAGTTTACATCGATTCTTTCCACGAAAAAAATGTCTCGGTTTTCGTCTTTTGTCTCGGATTTCATCGGCGTGCCCAAATGACCTCGCTGGTAATCATGCGAAAACAAAGGGACCTGCCCTTTCATCTAGTCAGTTTAGCATTGTCTTTCCTTGTGTGAGCATCACTGGCTAATAATAAAATACGGGAGCGGTGTATACCAGTGTATATGAACACGCAAGTCAGGTTTTAGTTGACAGTATAAAGTTTATTTGTACTTGATGACCAAGGGTTGATGTTAGCTTCCACTCAAGTCAAAGGCCGGATCTTAACTGCCCTTGCCAACACAATACGTCACGATTGAGCATCTCTCACCCTTTCACTCTCAATGCTCAATCGTGCTATATCTATTTCCCACTAGATCCTAATAATACCCCAGTACTCTATTACTGTTACACCTCCCCATGTTACTTAAAGAATTTTTCCTATAAAAGGAAAAAATCTTTACTCCTAATCCCCTTACTCTATTCCCTCCTTTTCTTTATCTCTCACAGTTCCCCTAATCTTCCCCAAAGCAACTCTATCTTAGTGAATATTCTATTTCTTTAAGTCTTCCCCTGCTATATATATATATATATATATCAACCCACTTCTTCTTCGTTTCTGGCTCTTCAAACAACCATAACATATTTACATATCTTTAATAACAATTCAATATCAACTTTATAAAATACATTATAACACATCTTCTTAAATATTACTTTTCCACTTCATAAGCATTCCGCTTACTATTTCAAACGCTGATACCATTCTCCACTTTCGACTAACTTGAAATCACTTTCACACGATAGAAAGATAAAGAATCGGTGGCCACCGGAATTTAAAGAAGAAGTACACTCTTTCGCCCTAAGATCACACTCATCTAAATCACACACCCCTTTACACCCCTATGTTCTTTTGAGACTTTATGTAATAAAGTCTAAAATCACACACCCCCTTACCACTCATTATGGTAAACGTTTACGCTGCTATCTACAGCATCAAATACCAACCATTAAAAATATTCTTCACTTCTAAGTGTCTATATATTACAGACACTACTTTATCTCAATCTCACATTGTAATGTTAACCACAAAACACATCCCGAGGACACAATTAAAAAGGTCTATTATCCCTTAAGACCTCCTCCAACCTTATAGACATCACCTCTCATAACCACATCACCTCGTATAACTAATCTTCTCCTATACCTCAGTTAAAAATTATCTCTTAATGTCCATTTCTTATGGGCATATCTACTAAAACCTCCACTTATGCACTTATGCCGTTATCTACAGCAACTTAGTAACTTCGAAATCTCCCGTTAAATGTCTATTTATTACAGACACCAGTAACTTCGGAATGTTAACCATTTAACACAACATCGTAATCTGACCATTATATACCCTACTCCAGCAACCCACTTATTATTCTATCTCTGAAGCTTAATACACCCAAAGGGATAAACATTTACATCCTGCCCAGGCCATGTAAGCCAATGCCTCTCTAACATCTTCCACCTCTCAATTTATAATTCGTGCCGTAACCCACAGCAGCAAAAATAACCACTCATGTCTGTGACTGCTTGCAATCAACTTTATCTCAGTGCCTTTCTTACGGACCTACAAACACCCCAAGTCACTATGTCTCCCCTATGTTCATTTCTCATCAACACACTTACACCCCTTTATTATTATACTGTTATCCACAGTGTCTAGTCAAACATGGATCCAATTCATGTTTACTCTCTGGGGTAATTTTCTTATTCTTCTATAACCCAGCATTCTCGTGTATATCATGGCTCTTCTGACCTCCCGGAAACTATGTTTATAACTTTCCCTCATTTACTCTACTGCTGTATTCATTAATCTTTTCTTCTCCCATGTGGCTTCCAATCCTATATTTTTTTCTAATTAATGCTGACTTTAGTGTATCTCTAAACTTTCCCACAACCATTTTACTTGTGTAGTAACCCCGTCTTATGTTTCCAACCCTTCATAGCCATATTAACTATTAACCTCTCTACGCTGATTATCACAGCAATAAAATACCCATGAACTTACTCTTTACAAAGAGAATGTGTCTCTCTATTAGTTCTCAGTAGTTTTATTAACTCTTTTCTGAACGAAGGGTCCTAATTAAACCCCATATATTGTCTTTATTCTAGACAAAACCCTGTAATTTAAACATAACTTAATTAACTACTATTTAACATACAAAACAGCGAAATAAAATCACAACAGGACATCAAACCCCCCCCCCCCCCCCCCAAATTTTTGTAACAATCATTTATGTTTCCCCGCAACTCAACTAAAGGTATGATGATGATGGTGATGATGATGGTGATGATGATACAACATACATCCTATTCTATTTTTACCTACTACTACTGGTCTCTTTTACGGACCAGTAGTTTACACACAAAAGTCTACAAACACAATAATCCTATTCTAAAATAATAACAATCACTTTACAGGACCAAATCAAGCAAAAAAAAATATATTATATATGAGGCATTAAAAGTCAGAGTCTATAAAACAATTGTCTTCTCTCTAAAGAGAAGGTTTTCAAAATAATTACAACTCCCTTCAAATTACTACGTACAGTGGCCCATCAACCTTGGCCTCTCATACGACTTAACAAAACACCTCACTGCTACGTATGTATATCTGTTAACTGCAGACTAACTTCTTTAATCTAGAACAATATTTGTTCTCCTCAACCACAATCACCACTCCACAATTGACCGTTCCATTTTCTGGAAGTCAAACTAACTCCTTACACATCATATTATTTGTAATTCCATCACTGTAAACTACAGGTCAACTCATTTCACCTATTATTATCTCAATGTTACCTCAAAGTACCAGTGGTCAATTATTTCCCTTGGATTTATTCCAAGTATTTCTACAACTAACTATTTTTATTACCGTTAACCACGGTATCTCTAACCTTCTAACCTCTTACGTCTAACAAAACTTTGTCTCTCACCAATACAACCAACTCTACTTTTTAAGTTTCTCGTCTATCCGACGCAATTTACTTAAACACATCATTTTCTTCCAACATCTCACCACGACTACTCTAAGCTATCCTCAGGTCTCTCCTAGCATTCTTGTATCGTGACGATAATCAAACTGGTCATCCTTGTCGGAACACATTCTCCAACATTCATTTAACCAACCTTGTTTACCTCTGTACCTTTCACTCCATTTCCTATTTATCGGGACTCTTCCAGAACAGCAACCCACTCCACTTATAACTGACAGCAGAGCTCACTTTTAGGCATTCTTGCTTCGATGCATCCCTGTCAACAATACTAAACATATTTTATGAAACATCATTCAGAATGTTAACACTGTTTCCGTCAACCCACTTCTTCTTTAATTTCTTTCCAACGTCAGATATTCTAACGAAAGGACATCACAATTCTCTAATCACGTTCTTTCTATCTCTCAATTTTCGCATACTCTATTTTCATTTATCAACCAGTCTTCGTATATTCACACGGACAATGATACACAACCTCGCACTCATTTCACAACTACTCTCGCATCGCGACAACCTAACGTGTCTATACTATTACTACAAAGACAATTTAGACGCCAATTCAACATTCCAGCAATCACTCAGCACAATCTAAGCGTATTGATCTCCTCCACACACATTGACACAAGATATATCATCGCAACATTACATTTTATCTATGTATTACACTTAAGTGACGTTATCACAGCTCTATCCTGCTTTACTCATCACGACGAACACCTGTTTGACTACAGTTATACTCACGTATGAACAACGCATAACCAGACGAATTTCTCCACAGGACTTTCACAATTCACTTCTTCCTTATTTCTACTTTACTCAATCATTCACTCCCATACGAAGGTCAGACGCTGCCTCTCACAACTTATATCGCTTTCACAGCACTATCTACTATCTTTTCAAAACAAACTTCATTCCGCTTTCTATATTTCTCCACACAATAACTTTCTCAGACTTAATCAACTCTTCCTTCTCCACAAGTACGACGTAACTCGTATTCTTCAAGTATCAACTTCTGCAGTCTTTTACTCTTAATACTCTTCGCGTTCAACTGACTATTTTACTCACAGGATACTTAATTCCTCCTCAATCTATTTCTCCTCACCAGACATTCTCGGTTCAGCTGTCATACAATACTATTCTTTCTTCTCAAACCAACAAGCAAAACTATCTCAGACATCACGTCATAGCTCTGAGTCAAACCATTTATCTCTCACCCTCTACTAATTCTGTGCACACCATTTATACATCACTCAACGTGATTAACTCTCTGTTCCTATCCCTTCCGGACAAACTTATTTTATCTAGTTTACTCTCCCTACACCGAAATCAAAAACCAGATATCCTGTACTACGTATCCACGTAAAATATCAACAACTCCATCGCCTACCCTATACCATGCGATGCTACACCAAACAAAATTCATCTGCCTATTCCAGACAGCTCCCATATCTATATGCTCAAATCTCAATTCTTCTCATAAACTATTCCATTTTCCTTCCTCACTCAAGGAATTTTAACCGTTATAGAGTGTGTCCAAGTTAAACATTTCGTTGTCTCTCAATATATTAACCCGTCTTTCTCTTATTATGTCCTCTTCACTATCTGTTGTCAACCTGTTAAAGTACTCAGGTCTTAATTCTCTGAGTTTTCTTATGTTATCTTCTGTTGTCGCGGAGTAATTTCGCGCTATCTGTCTATCGCCATTCTTCTTCTTAAATGTTTTCTTCTTATTTCCTTTATTTGCGTCGGTCTGCTCACTGTTCCCTGTGTACCTTACGTACCGCTTGTATCTTCCCATCTCGTCTTCAGATGACACACTGACAACAGTTCCTTCCTCAGACCCATAGCCCAATGCAAACACGTCTACACTATTCTCACAGTCGCCTTTAGTACATCTGACTTTCTTTCTCTTTCTCGGTCTTCGTCCCTTAGCCTTTCCTACTTTCTTGTCACATAAGCTGGTATCTAATTCCAAAGTTCCGTTCACTTGTCTACCAGGAACTACATCGTATGAGGAAATCTCACTCTTCAATTCAGGATCTGCTCGTAGTGCAATTCTCTCATTCTCTGAATCATCAGTATTAATATCTGTTTCAGCATCACTATAATTCGCGGCTGTAAGAATATCTGCTCCGTAACCTGAACTTTGACAGCTAATATTCCTACACCATTTGGGAATTAGTTTCCTGTCTATCGCTGAGGAACTTGACATAGTACTACCTCTATTAACAATCATACTATTCCTTTCCTTAATACTTTTCTTCCTTGGCTTTCTTTCGTCCTTGGTTCTCGTATGTCTGTCTTTCTTACCTTCAACCTTGTCTCCCTTAGTCAAATGAGTTGGTTTTGACTGAGTTTCTATTAAGTCAGTTTGACTTCCCTTTGTTATCTTGCTGGCTGGTTGTACCTGAGTCTGCGTACTACTTTCCATCGTATTACCTGTCTGCGTCTGTGTCTCTCGGTTTATTTTCCTTACTAACACCGTCGTCTTCTTTTCCTGTTCCATACTAATGTTGGCAAGTACTTTAGGTGTCGTTGAATTCTTATCTTTGTGTTCCACTCTGTCTTTCGATCCTGACTTCAAATATTGTCTTTGTCTCTTTTCAAACCAGTCGTTACGTCTTTTTCTGGCGGTTGCACTGTGAGAGGGCCAGTCCCACGATTTCTTTGCAAGGTTTCTCTCACGCCCAGTACTATACCAGTCTGACCTTTCACTATTACGACTGTTCTTCTTACCGTCTCTTACCCTATAAGCATTTGGACTTGGTTCGTCATAACCAGCCGCATACATAGAATCATATCGTCTTCTGTCTTCATTAAGCACTGGCTGTCTCCTGTTATTCCCTCCTACTCTGTTGCCTTGTACATTAAATCTATAGGTCTCTAGTTCATTTGTTCTTCTTCTTAACCTTTCTACAAAATTATTTACCTCATCGACCGCTACTTTCAATTCTTGCAACCATGCAGTCACGCGTCCTAATTCCTTATCCATATTTATCCAGTATGTTGTATGTTGACAATGTTCGGCAATGTAATCCAATCCACTATACACTACCATGTACCTGTCCTAACAAATATCTAGGGTCTCCATATTGTAGATCTGAAATATGAAATACCCCCGTACAACACAAAATTGCAATATATATATATCACTATATTAGTATAATATTAATCTTATTCCAAGTTCATTATTATAAGACAACATGTATATGTCCGAGGTGTCCTGTTCCGCTGAAATATACTTTAACAAAGCAAGCAAAGAAGCACACAATTTCAATTTCTTAATTTAAGGAATACACTCACTTGTTTCGTAAAACCACAGTTAGTTTCTAGGTTTGGGAACCACACAATTTTACCCTGATTTTGTTTCCTGACTCAAGCAGGTACTTTCTTCGACTCGGCGTCAGATTTCGTTCGATCACCAGGAGCCTGTGTCAGCTGAAAATCAGTCGCGGAGTTCAGGTAGTCTGTCTCTTCTCCCAAGTAATTTCGTCACTTCTCTAGGGATGCCGGGATAATCTTCAACCCCTGGTCGGGTCCCATCTGAGATATCTAGCCTTTGTTTTCACCCCGGTTGGGGCACATCATCGACGTCTTGAGATAGCGACAACGTAAGCGGCGATTTGAAATTAGCAAAACTCAGGCTATGGTAAGCCCTTTTTGAAACGCTAGAGTTCAGACAACGGCTATGACCAGCCCCTTGATAACGCTGAAGTTCAGACAACGGCTATGACCAGCCCCTTGATAACGCTGAAGTTCAGACAACGGCTATGACCAGCCCCTTGATAACGCCAAAGTTCAGACAACGGCTATGACCAGCCCCTTGATAACGCCAAAGTTCAGACAACGGCTATGACCAGCCCCTTGATAACGCCAAAGTTCAGACAACGGCTATGACCAGCCCCTTGATAACGCCAAAGTTCAGACAACGGATATGACCAGCCCCTTGATAACGCCAAAGTTCAGACAACGGCTATGACCAGCCCCTTGATAACGCCAAAGTTCAGACAACGGCTATGACCAGCCCCTTGATAACGCCAAAGTTCAGACAACGGCTATGACCAGCCCCTTGATAACGCTGAAGTTCAGACAACGGCTATGACCAGCCCCTTGATAACGCCAAAGTTCAGACAACGGCCATGACCAGCCCCTTGATAACGCCGAAGTTCAGACAACGGCTATGACCAGCCTCTGTATTTGCAGATTACTGAACTGATTACTGAATTTTACTGGGCATCACTTCACACCACGTGCCGAGACTGTTTCTAGGAGTTATTTGACCGGAGCATGGAACAATAACAAGCGTCTCCCGACCTTGACAAAACCGATTCGAGAAAACGTCTGTTCTAAATACCTTCTTGTTTAGGCAGTCTGGTCTGGATCCTTTGAAGGTTTCCTAGTACTTCGCGTGGTGGCCGGGACGGCCAAATCCAGTATCGTGGTTAGACGGCACCATTTCGTGTCCTATACCAGTGTATATGAACACGCAAGTCAGGTTTTAGTTGACAGTATAAAGTTTATTTGTACTTGATGACCAAGGGTTGATGTTAGCTTCCACTCAAGTCAAAGGCCGGATCTTAACTGCCCTTGCCAACCCAATACGTCACGATTGAGCATCTCTCACCCTTTCACTCTCAATGCTCAATCGTGCTATATCTATTTCCCACTAGATCCTAATAATACCCCAGTACTCTATTACTGTTACAGGTGTTAGGATTGCTAAATTCGTATGCATTTACAGGAAGTCGCCAACCATAATAAGTTCCACTGTAACGAAAATGGAAGCAATAAAAGAGGCTAATATAGCTAAAGACATAAATGTACCAACGAAACAGAGATCGCAAACAACTTAAGGTGTAGAACAATTGTTTTATTAATCTTTTTCGGCCAAACACACACACACACACACACACACACTCACACGCGCGCGCGCGACTAAGAGCAGGACATGAAAGGGGGGAAAAAATTATAAAATAAAAGAAAAAGAAGGAAAATAAAAAGGACAGGAAAGAAAATTATAGGAAAGAAATGACAAGAAAACAACTTTAAATTGAGGAACCTGCTTTGGTCTGTGGACTGTGGACTATAAACTTGTGTAGATCTGAATGTCCGGATGAATAGGTGCTAGTCTTCCTCAATGTTTGAGGACAAAGAAAGGAGGAAAGAAAGAAAGATGAGGACAAGAAATGAGGAAAGAAAGGAAGAAAGAAAGAAAGAAAGAAAGAAAGAAAGAAAGAAAGAAAGAAAGAAAGAAAGAAAACTGGTTCCGAAGCATTTTTCTGCTATGGGTTTTGAGATGTGATAAGACCATCGCCTATTTTAGGCCTGAATGCACGGGGGAATAAATGGTAGCAGGCTACGAGCCCGAACGTGGAACCCTCGTCCGACTGTGCTCTGTGGATTATCAGCGGAGTTCCCCCATTAATTTGTTAACGTGCCCCGCTATTGATAATTCTAGCGAGTGAACATTCGCTTCACGTGTGATCATTCAAACTAAACAATGACAATTTCTTCACTGAAATACTTGGCCCCAACGAGTTCCAGCTCTATAACACAAGAAGGAGCTAAGATATTACAGAGCTTGAAATACAGCACCTTACTCTATGCATATGACTTTGTACTGTTACGGTTGTGATAATGTTAAAAGTGGTCTTTGGTAAAAACACACCAGAGAAAATGGGTAAGCGAAGAGGAGAGTGGGTGAGAAAATCAAGAGTGGAAAAATAAGATAAGTCAAGACAAGATGAACAAGGCAGGATGGACAAGACAAAGCGCTAAAAGATAAAACAAGGTGAGACAAGGCATGAATCGGATCGATGAGACACGAGTGAAAAGGGAAGACAATAGTGGACAAGACAAAATAAGACAAGACAAGAATGGATAAGACACAACAAAACGAGATAAGAGTGAACCACGTAATGACAAATTGAGGCAAGTCGAGATAAGACAGGACGAAACTAGGAAAAAGTGGACAAGAAGACATAAGAGGGGACGTGACAAGACGAGGCAATGTTGAACATGAAAAAAAAAGAAAAGAAAACACACACACACACACACACACACACACACACACACACACACACACACAACGACACTAGACAAGACACGCGAGACAAGACAATAGTGGACAAGACAAAACAAGACAGGTGTTACACATCACATCTAAACATAAATATAAACCCGCAAGCCCAGGAACAATTTACTGCCAGGTTTGTTTTATCAAATAGACAGCATCTCCACACTCATCTCTTCTCGAAGATTCCATGAACATGGACTATAGCAAATAAATAACTTCTATATATGAACATGATTATTTCATCCGATACGTCGATTACAGAAAACCAAAATCGTGAAATGTAATTGCAAAATATGATTACACCATAAATAAACACGCGTCTACATCTTTAAGAAAAGGATGTCACTTCAGAACTTCTTG
This sequence comes from Cepaea hortensis, assembly GCA_963921405.1. NCBI lineage: Eukaryota > Metazoa > Mollusca > Gastropoda > Stylommatophora > Helicidae > Cepaea > Cepaea hortensis. The sequence goes on along the minus strand of CAWUFQ010000207.1, from coordinate 185,510 downwards.
CTTGCTCAGAGATATCGAAGAATGATCAGCTAACAACAACAACAATTCATTTTACAATGCACTTGCTGGTATGTCTGATCAAACTAAGAACACCAACAGACAATCACCCGTTTCTTGTATTTTACTGATACAGTGCCAAAAAGTAGATTTAGACACAATATGATTGTCGTGGAATACTGAGAGTTAATGATTCCCAGATAGACGACCTTATAAACCGACTAACCAGGTAGGAGAAGGGTTAACAAACAAAACAGTAAGGATAACTAACCACGGTGTGACCGGAGTCAATGACCCCCAATGTTAACGGATTGAACTGTTAACGTAGAAATAACAGCGGCACAGGTCGACGAGAGTGTAGGATGACGAGGTTAAGACACTGGTCACAAACATCACGAAATGTCGGGTTGAGTGACCAGGCGCATGTGTTTATAGGTCAAGATACGGAAGTGCCCGCAGACAGCACAGGTAAACTGTCGCGTGGACAAATAGGTTTGCGACAAAGGCAGACAGCACTGTTGGACAGTATCGCGGTCAGGTGATAAAGACAGGATTGAAAAACCCAGATAGTGTCAGGTGTGTGTGGAGAGGGAGTCAGCGCTGATTACGCGGATGGTGAACTACCGGGAACAGAGTTAAAAGAGCCGCCAGAGTTGGGGCTGATAAGGAAGTGTGGAGATTGGTTACTGAGGAAAATTTCCACAGCATATTGCGGTCGAGATGACTCAGAGTGAAGGAACAAAACAATGAGGGTTTTATAAATAACGGAAAAGTTTCAGATCAGTAATTTTCCACTAACGGTGATAATGAGGTATTGACTTGAGGTGTCAAGCCAGGTCAAGGACTATGCGGCAAAAATGACCTATAAAGAGTGGCCACTTCTTTGTGGAAGTTTAGTGTGATTCTGGATTTCCATGAGACAAGGGAGTATGAAAAGGGTGGTGCTGCGTTCGGAGGAACGTTTGTGTATCTATTGTGCATTAGTACTCCCAATTCAGACAAGGATAATTATAAGGTAAATCACAGTGAAGTAATCTTCTAGCATAGGGGAAAAGATGATGCTTAGCGTGTACAAGTAAATACTAGTAGGAATAGTATAGACGTTAGGTGAATCTTCTATCTTATGTCAGAGTGGGTTTTTTCGGAAGCCTTTTCATTTCGGCTGGAGGAAAGGACACTCACATAGGAAAGAATATTAAGCAGACACAGCTCTCATTATTAAATCTTTATTACACAGGTTCCAATACCAGTGCGGGACATATCAACGAAGACATAACACAGATGGCTGTGGTAAAGATCAATCAGTGTTGATAACCCCAAAGAAAGCACTTTCAAATAATAAAGCACGACACTTGTGCATAAGAAAGGAGAGAAAAGAAGTGTCATCGTAAAAAAGTAAGGATGACAGAGAACGGAAAATAGAAGACCCTGTAACATAATACAAAGACTCAAATGACTCAGTATCGAAGAGTTGCAAGGCGCATACCAAGTGTCTATACAAATTAAGGACTATCCAGTGTAGAACTTTTACAGGACAACATAGAAAATACTAGAAAATCGATGTTGTTTCCAGGATGGAATTAGGAACGTTATAAAAAAGCAAAGAACATTCAGTATATAGTGATCAGTTTAAGTACAGTGATACAGTGGTGAACAATTTTTCTTACAAAAAACGGATATATCTACAGACTCAAGCAGACGGAGCATTCAGGGTGAGATCGTTCCTTTGTATCTATGTACTGTCCTGTACTTTAGCCGAGAGAAGAGACGAGAGAAGACACGGAGACTATCTATCAACATCTTATCTGGCATCCACACTAGAAGAACATACCAACTACATAGACACTATCCATACCTACACCATACATACCTTTAATTAATAAATCTTTTATTAATTGTGGAAAGTAATGTTGTCGGTGTATGTGAGAGAGAGGGGGGGGGGAGGGGAATAAGTGAGAGTGAGATATTGTGAAGAGTAGACAGAACGGAGGAGTGTAGACATATGTCAGGCAATATATTAGAAGTAGAAAGGATAAATATATAGGGTGTGCTTGTGGAGTCCACCTTCCTCCAAGGACAACGAGCTACATTAATTGGTGGAGCAGCGGTGTACAACATAATACCTACATTAACTGGAGTGCAAGCTGGACACCTACCCAGCGAGGTACTTCAAATACATATTGCTGACTTTTACTAGAAGGACGTCCACTGGGTATATGGTGCTATTACCTTTATGTTGGGGACCTTACAGGGTGAAAGATCTGGACAGGGTGAATGTGGATAGGTGATAAGACACATTACATATCTAAGTCACACAGTTACACGTCTACATAAGTCTAGATCCTATATCTCCTTTTGTGGATGAGAGAGTGGTTGTGATGTACTGTGTGGTATAGTAGATAAATACTTAATTATTAGATAGACATAAGGAAATTGATATATATATATATAGATATATATTTAACTTATATTAGGAGTAATACTTTACTGTCGAGTCGTGTCCTTATTCTACCTACTGACGTACTTTCTGTAACGATGGCCACTCCTAAATTAACTACAGCAGAACTTAGGGCCAAAGGAGAAGAAATAGGTTTGGCGGGTTCGGCCTTAACGGACTATGTTCAGGAGGTGGAGAGGGAGTTTCGTCAAGCAGAAAGTGAGGATAGAAAAGCTGAGTTAGAATTGAAGAAATTTGAAGCTGAGCAGGCGGCCAAGAAATTTGAATCTGAGCAAGCAGCTAAGAAATGGGAGGCAGAGCAAGAAGCTCAGAAAAGGGAGCACGAGTACCGGATGCGGGAACTTGAGCTCAAGATGCAATCTAGTGGAGAAACGGAGGGAGCAGTGGGAAGTTCCACTCTCCCTGGTTCAACACCAGTAGGGGGACATAGCTACCATGCTATGAAGTTCCCTCTAGCGATCTACGAAGAGGGCAAAGAGAAAATTGATCAATATCTTCAACGCTTTCAGACAATGGCAATCGCTATGGGACTGGATAGGAGTAAATGGGCTCTTAAGATATCCCAGGGACTCAGGGGTTCGGGTTTCGTAGTGTACACACGCCTACCACCTGGTCAGGAAAACAACTACGACGAGCTAAACGCCGCGTTAATGAAACATTACGAATCACAGCACAAACATATAGGAAGAAGTTTAGACCGTCCAGACGAGAGCCGGGAGAGCTATTCGCTGCCTATAGTTTAAGGCTGAAAGCCTACCTCCAAAAATGGATAGATTTGGCTGAATTCAAGAGGAGGGACTATGCGTGTCTGGAAGAGATGATGGTAGTCGACCAGATGCGCAAGCAAATGTCGAAACCTCTCAGAACCGTCTTGGGAGAACAAGGGGCGGAACGGATTGAGACTGTGACTAAGCTGGCGGAAAAGTTCGTGGAAGTACATGGTGAAGCTGCGGAACTAAGTACGCCCACAAAAGGTCAGGAAAAACAAGACCGAAAGAAATCGAAGAACGGAAAAGAAACCAAAGTGGAACCTTATAAAAAGACGTCAACAGAGAGTTCCGAGAAGGTGAAGAAAGGAACCAAGAACACCTTGAATTCTCCCGCAAAACGACCGTGGTCGGAGAAGTGGTGCTCGTTTTGCAAGTCGCCCTCTCACAATACCAAAGACTGCAGATCGAAACCGAAAAATCATTACTTCGCGGCATGCCAAGTGAATCATAAGAAGGTGATCACAGACAAGGTTGAGGTCGGCGAAGAAGCTCGGACAAAAGAGAGCACCCGGAAAGCATGGAAGGGAACATGGTGCACACACTGCAGGTCGAAAACCCATACGACTGCAGAATGCCGAGGCAAGGCAAATGACGGTCCCTTCGAAACACGCCTCGAGGAACCCATTGAGGATTCCCAGGGAAAAGTCGAGGAGGGGGAAGACATTCCGGACCAAGGAAGACCCTCGGTGGTGGAATTGATTGAGGTGAATGGACAACCAGTCAAATGTTTATATGATACTGGACTGGATGGGGAAGCGGTGATTTCTGCGGATCTAGTATCCCCAGAACAACTCAAAGGGGAGACCATGGAGATACAGCCTGCGACTAAGAGTGCTGTGGCCATGAGGTTACCCATTGCTCAAGTGGAGATTCGGTCAAGATACGTCACCAGCACAATCAAGGCCGCTGTATTGACTGATCCCATATTTCCAGTCATCCTAGGTTGCCGGTATGTCTTTTTGGGAATGCCAAAGGAACCAATTCACATGGGAGCTATGCAGACACGCTCTCAGAAGGAAACGGATCAGGCAGAGACTAGGATCTCAAACCCAATGCTAGGGGAGTTACGAACTGCCCAGAGTGAGGATGATAATTTACCTCCTTGCTATAAGAAGTTGCAGAAGAGTGCTGTTCCACCCAAACGAGGACAGTACTACATGAAGAATCGGCTACTCTACCGGAGAGCCGGAAGGGGAGACAACTTACACGGTCAATTGGTAGTCCCGAAGGCCTACCGTTCCCAAATTCTTCAGATGGGGCATATCATTTCGTTCAGCGGACACATGGGTATCGCCGTCACCATGCAGCGGATTTCTTGTCATTATTATTGGCCAGGATTGACGGGAGATGTGAGTCGGTATGTAAAGTCATGCCCAGAGTGCCAGGGTGGCACCGAAACACTGGACAGCGCCGGTGGTGTTAGGTGAAATGCCCATTATGAACTCTCCTTTCGAGAGGGTAGCTATCGACATCGTGGGTCCTCTTCCTAGGACCAAGAAGAGGAACATGTATATCCTCACCATGGTGGATTGCTGTTCAATGTGGAGTGAAGCCATACCATTGTCAACCATTGACTCGAAAAGAGTGGCTGATGCATTGATGGAGGCTTTTACCAGATTAGGCTTCCCTAATCAGATTCTGACGGATAATGGGTCACAGTTTTGTGGGAAACTCATGGAGGAGGTATTTGGGGTGTTTCACTCCAACCATATACATACCAGTCCTTACCACCCTCAAGCTAATGGACAAGTAGAGCGTTTCAACGGCACGTTGATGACAATGCTCAGGAAATTGGCCCAGGAAAAACCTGATAGGTGGGATGAATACATCCCGGCAGCCCTTTTTGCTTATAGGGAAGTGCCACATGGCTCAACAGGAGTACCGCCAGCAACTCTGCTGTTTGGTCGACCAATCAAGGGACCATTGGAAGCTTTATTGAGGAGTTGAACGGAGGAAGAAACTTCAGAAGAGGTGATCTCCTCGTACAAATACGTGGAGGAACTGAAGGAAAAACTTCACATGGGCTGGGCGCTGGCGACTCGAAACTTGAGAAAGGCCAGAAAGAGACATGCGGAGTACTATAACCGTAGGTCTAGAGACAGAGCTCTTGCGGTGGGAGACAAAGTCTTGTTGTTACTCCCAACGGGAACCAACAAACTGGAGATAGGATGGCAAGGACCATTTCCCGTGGAAAGGATGGTATCCAGAACCAACTATCAAATACGGATCCGGGGAAAGTCGAAGATTTTTCATATTAATCTCTTGAGAAAATATGAAGAAAGAACCGGGGAAGGAGCAGCCCATCTCATGGCAATGGCGGTAGCAGTGGAGACTGAAACCGGTCCAGATGAGGGGAGGGAGTATCCTCTAATAAACCAGGAAACTTATCGGGAAGTACAGGTGAACCCTGATCTGACTCTCCAAGAGAGGGAAGAGATTGCCCAGGTTCTCAAATCCCATAAGCAGATCCTGACGGATAAACCAGGACGGACGGAGCTGGTCGAGTTCGAGATGACCTTAACCACGCAGGATCCGGTCCGCCAAAAAATCTACCCAGTTCCCTTTGCTAAAGAGAAGGCGTTTGAGGAGGAGATACAGAAACTGTTGGAGGATGAGGTGATTGCACCATCCACATCCCCATATAATGCTGGAGTGGTGTTGTTACGCAAACCGAGTGGAGAACACCGGTTGTGTATTGACAATAGACTTTTGAATAGTCATACCCAGTTCCAAGTGGAACCGTTGCCGAATCCAACCCAATTGTTCGCCAGGCTCCATAAGGCCAAGTACTTCTCTAAAGTAGATCTGAGTAGGGGTTATTATCAGATCCCGGTCAAACCAGAAGTTCGACCTCTGCTGGCTTTCAGTACACCTAAGGGACACTATGAGTTCAATGTCATGCCTTTTGGACTCAGTAATGCGCCTAGTGTGTTTACTCGTATGATGAGAGCGTTGTTAGATCCTCTACGTGACCCGGCCATTATCTCATTCATGGATGATATACTTATTGCCTGTGACAGATTAGATGACCATTTGGGATCCTTAGAGAGAGTTTTCGATAGGCTCCGGGAAGCAGGGCTTACCGCGCGACCAACCAGTGCATGATTGGTTACCAAACTCTTGAATTTCTAGGTCATACCATCACTCCCGGGAAAATTGTCCCGGAGGAGAAGAACCTGGAAAAAGTCAGGCGAGCTTCGAGGCCTAAAACAAAGAAAGATATAAGATCCTTCCTATCATTGTGTGGATTTTATCAAAAGTTCATTCCTCATTTTACCGAACTGGGAAATCCATTAACAGAAACCTTAAAAAAGGGACTTCCAGATACAGTTATATGGACGCCAGAATGTGAGGAGGCCTACAGTCAATTAAAGGAGGCGTTGGTGAACAAGCCAGTTCTACAACTCCCAGACCTCACAAAGCCATTTGTGCTAAGAACAGATGCAAGTGGGATCGGAATTGGAGCAGCCTTATTACAAGAAGGAATAGACGATGCTTCAGTTTTGAAACCTATAGCTTATGCCAGTAAGAAACTTCTACCGGCAGAGAAAAATTATTCTACTGTTGAAAGAGAGTGCTTGTCACTCGTATGGGCCGTACAAAAAAATCAACCATTCTCGTACGGAGTACAGTTTAGGGTCCAGTCAGATCATCAACCCTTGATGTTCCTAGCTACGTCGCAGAAACTCAATGCCAGGTTGATGAGATGGTCATTGTTGCTGCAACCATACCACTTCACCGTGGAATACATCCCTGGAAAGGAGAATGTAGGAGCGGATTTCCTATCCAGACATCCAGCTCCGGAGGAAGAAGACTAGGGTTGTGGATCAGGGGAATCAAATCTACAGTGAGAAAGATTCGACGCGGTCTAATCTCTTAAGAGGGGGCCTATGTCGTGGAATACTGAGACTTAATGATTCCCAGATAGACGACCTTATAAACCGACTAACCAGGTAGGAGAAGGGTTAACAAACAAAACAGTAAGGATAACTAACCACGGTGTGACCGGAGTCAATGACCCCCAATGTTAACGGATTGAACTGTTAACGTAGAAATAACAGCGGCACAGGTCGACGAGAGTGTAGGATGACGAGGTTAAGTCACTGGTCACAAACATCACGAAATGTCGGGTTGAGTGACCAGGCGCATGTGTCTATAGGTCAAGATACGGAAGTGCCCGCAGACAGCACAGGTAAACTGTCGCGTGGACAAATAGGTTTGCGACAAAGGCAGACAGCACTATTGGACAGTATCGCGGTCAGGTGATAAAGACAGGATTGAAAAACCCAGATAGTGTCAGGTGTGTGTGGAGAGGGAGTCAGCGCTGATTACGCGGATGGTGAACTACCGGGAACAGAGTTAAAAGAGCCGCCAGAGTTGGGACTGATAAGGAGGTGTGGAGATTGGTTACTGAGGAAAATTTCCACAGCATATTGCAGTCGAGATGACTCAGAGTGAAGGAACAAAACAATGAGGGCTTTATAAATAACGGAAAAGTTTCAGATCAGTAATTTTCCACTAACGGTGATAATGAGGTATTGACTTGAGGTGTCAAGCCAGGTCAAGGACTATGCGGCAAAAATGACCTATAAAGAGTGGCCACTTCTTTGTGGAAGTTTAGTGTGATTCTGGATTTCCATGAGACAAGGGAGTATGAAAAGGGTGGTGCTGCGTTCGGAGGAACGTTTGTGTATCTATTGTGCATTAGTACTCCCAATTCAGACAAGGATAATTATAAGGTAAATCACAGTGAAGTAATCTTCTAGCATAGGGGAATAGATGATGCTTAGCGTGTACAAGTAAATACTAGTAGGAATAGTATAGACGTTAGGTGAATCTTCTATCTTATGTCAGAGTGGGTTTTTTCGGAAGCCTTTTCATTTCGGCTGGAGGAAAAGACACTCACATAGGAAAGAATATTAAGCAGACACAGCTCTCATTATTAAATCTTTATTACACAGGGTCCAATACCAGTGCGGGACATATCAACGAAGATATAACACAGATGGCTGTGGTAAAGATCAATCAGTGTTGATAACCACAAAGAAAGCACTTTCAAATAATAAAGCACGACACTTGTGCATAAGAAAGGAGAGAAAAGAAGTGTCATCGTAAAAAGTAAGGATGACAGAGAACGGAAAATAGAAGACCTTGTAACATAATAGAAAGACTCAAATGACTCAGTATCGAAGAGTTGCAAGGCGCATACCAAGTGTCTATACAAATTAAGGACTATCCAGTGTAGAACTTTTACAGGACAACATAGAAAATACTAGAAAATCGATGTTGTTTCCAGGATGGAATTAGGAACGTTATAAAAAAGCAAAGAACATTCAGTATAAGCTGACAATATATAGTGATCGGTTTAAGTACAGTGATACGGTGGTGAACAATTTTTCTTACAAAAAACGGATATATCTACAGACTCAAGCAGACGGAGCATTCAGGGTGAGATCGTTCCTTTGTATCTATGTACTGTCCTGTACTTTAGCCGAGAGAAGAGACGAGAGAAGACACGGAGACTATCTATCAACATCTTATCTGGCATCCACACTATAAGAACATACCAACTACATAGACACTATCCATACCTACACCATACATACCTTTAATTAATACATCTTTTATTAATTGTGGAAAGTAATGTTGTCGGTGTATGTGAGAGAGAGGGGGGGGGGGAATAAGTGAGAGTGAGATATTGTGAAGAGTAGACAGAACGGAGGAGTGTAGACATATGTCAGGCAATATAATAGAAGTAGAAAGGATAAATAGGATAAATATATATGTGGAGTCCACCTTCCTCCAAGGACAACGAGCTACAATGATACACAATCAAAGGGTCAAGTATTATAAAGGAAAATTTAGTTCACTAAGCTTTTAATTTGCGTAAGATACCACTTAACAAAACAAATAACATGATGACCCTAGTATTGCGATCTATCGTCCTTCTGTCCAAATGGGACGATATATTATCCTTCAGCACTTAATCAGTTAAGTACCAGGGGCTTCAAAGCAAAGCCTTACAAGTGTGATAGAAATTACAATAACCATGCCATTGTCTTCAAACCTGTCAACATTTTTTTAAGGATGCCAAGAGTATTAAGCATGACATCACGGTGCAGGCGAACACGGTGACGTCATAATGACAGTTTAAAGATGGCAGCCCCACTTTTGACATGCACCAACGAGGAGCAACGTTCTGTAATCCGCTTTTTGATCAGTGAAGGGGTGAAACCTATAGAAATTCATGGAGAATGACAGTCCATTTTGTTGATGCATGCCTGTCAGTCCAGCAAGTGTATGAGTGAAATAGGAAATTGTAAAACGTTTCGGTCTAATGAAGAGCTACAGTAGGTGGTGCATGAGTGGTTACACATCCGACTAAAATACTTTTTGTTTTCCTTCAGGAATCCAAGCACTTTATCGGCGATGGAGGACGTGCAGTGAACTCAATCAATCAATCAATAATGTGCCATGCCGGAAAGCGTGGGCGGTCATGACTCGCCATTTCACACGATCACCAGAGTTGTAGATCAGTGTTGCTGTCTCGTCCTTGCCATGTGGCCAAGCCATCCAGGTATTTTCCTCTCGGTCTTCTTCTTGGTCTGTTCCCTTCGATCTTGCCAGTTGTCACAAAGTTCTCCAATCCATTTCTTCTCATAAAATGTCCAAAAAATGTCGACTGTCTACGTCTAATTTCTCTAATCAATTTACGACTTTCATTTCACTCCTGCAGTACTAGGTCATTGGTTTTTCTGTCTGTCCATGGTGTTCTTTGCATTGAACTGTGGGGACTACATCGAAAAATGATACATTTATTCCTTACATTGACTTAGTCACTTAGGGATAGCAACCAAGATGGCGGTGTAAACTTTCGCTTCGATTCGGAGAATTAATTATGTGTTCTGTGCGTGTTTCTTAACATCAATCTGTTCAAATAAGGATGAACCTACGACATGTCTAGCAAACTGGTAGGGAGTTTATTTGTTCAAGACCTATTGCTCGAGAATTAATGAGGAAATTGAAAGAAAAACGCAACTCTATCAGCGTTAACGCCGGAAACACACCAAAGCTGAACAACGAGCAACATCCTGTAAACAACAAGCGACCAACAACAGCTACATTTCGAAGCAGACAGGAGACATTCGGGACTTGGAATGTTACGGGTCTAGGAAACAAGGAACCAGCTCTCGTAGAATTTATGAACAAATCAAACATACAAATATTAGGACCCGCAGATACTAGGACAAAGGGGCAGAACTCGAAACGCACACATGAAGGTTACTTTCTTATATGGAGTGGCGTCGACCAGCGAGCTACAGCTAAACATGGAGTGGGTTTTTTGTTTCATCCAGAAACAGCGAAAGCCATTATCAACACTAAATTTATATCGGAAAGGATAATACTAGTACAGATCAAAGAAGGAAATAGAACAACAACTTGTATACAAACATACGCCCCATGTAACGACACTTACAGTGACGAAGACAAAGACGAGTATTTTTATAAACTTGCAGACACGTTAAATAATGTCAGGGAGACAGATGAACTTATTGTAATGGGTGATTTTAACGGAAGAATAGGCACACGAAGAACACCGTGGAATGAATGCATGGGGCCATTCGGCGACACAGAGACTGACTGTAACTGCAATGGTCAACATCTACTCAACATATGCTCCGAACACGGACTAATAATAGTAAATAGTTTTTTCAACATCGTCGTAGCCACACCAAGACCTGGTATAAATGGAATGACATAGACCAAGCATCTCAAATTGACTTTATTCTAATTAGGAAATCAGACAGAGGACTACTATTAGATTCTAGAGCACTCCCGAATACAGACGTTGATACTGATCACAAACCAGTCATAATAAAACAGATTCCAACATACAGGAAAATAAGAAACAAAAAGGTAACAACACATTTCATCTATTATAGGAGGCTTCAGGAAAATACAGTTAAAGACGAATTCAATCAAGAAATAAAAAATCTACATAAGAACATCCCTGACGACTACTCAAACGTAGATAAGTAATGGACAATCTTCAAGGCTGCCATGCTCGACACACTGGGAAATAAATGTGGAACAAAGAAAGTAGGGCAGGACAAGATTTCGAACAGCTTGGTGGAACAACGAAGTTAAAGATAGCATATTCAAAAAGAAGGTAGCGTTCAAAAAATGGATCACAACCAAATCTGAACAAGACTATGTTATTATAGAATTGCACGACGAAATGCCAAACGAACACTAGAACATCTAAAGATGAATCCTGGAGAATCTACGGTGAACAGGTGGCGACCCTTAGCAAAGACTACCCAAGAGAATTTTATAAATGTGTCAATGCAATGAGAAACAGAGATGCATGCACCCAACCACCATCATAAACAGCAAAAGAGGTATACCAATATTTAATCCACATCAAAAACTAGCAAGGTGGGCAGAATACTTTCAAGAACTACTTAACCCCACACATAACATAGAAAATATATCTTTTGTGCCTAAAAGTCATGGACAATAAGAACCAAATTTTATACCTGCAAAAGTCAAAGCAGTTATACAGAAAAGACCTAAAAACAAATCGCTGGATCCAGATGAAATAACCACAGAAGCTATTCAGGCCTCTGGGAAAACAGGAGTTAAATGGCTAACAAGACTTTTCAATATAGCTGTCATATATTTTTGAAGGGAGTGGGAGATCACTGTAGTGCATGCCCCATTTCCAACAAAAGAAGTAGAGCCCCATCCTCTTCTATCTTCAATAACCCCAGAATATGAACCTTGAGTTATCTGCAGGCCTCGTTCTGTTCAACAAGATACATCGGGAGAACCACATGGAGACATAAAGACTGCTGAAAATCGGAAATGGATGAAACAACGGTCGAGACGTGCTGACAACCAACATGTACAGACAGCACGACCTGACTGTACACATATTATACTAGGCGATTCCTTAATGAAAGGTTTATACAGCGACAGGATGGCCACATCAGACAAAGACATTGTTTCAATAATCCCACTGCCTGGGGCTGGTGTAGACCGGCTAACAGACAAGATTAGCAGGTTGGCTGTTAATCATAGCGTCAGACGGGCAAGCGTACATATTGGCATCACCGACACCATGAACAACCAACAAATCACAGGGTCTCAACTGCTGGCACTCTTGAACGGATTACGTCACACTTTTCCTAACTCATCCATTTTCTTCTCCTCCATCATATCACCGAGTTATGGACACCAGCGCCGTCTAGCTGACATAAATAACAACATGTTGCAGAAGTTCTGTTCTCAAAACAAGATACAATTCATCAACAATACAGCATCATTCACTTCACAGGCTGGTGCACCAAAAAAGAGTCTTTACAAGGATCAAATACATTTATCTACATTGGGCACCAGTTTTCTCGCCAAGAATTTAAAATATCCAGAACGGACATACCATACATCCAATACGGGATCGCGCCGGACACTTTTAGCTACTCCTGAAACTCAAGCCAGACGACATACTCCCGTCACATCAAGTACCAATAGGACAGAAGTGTGCAGACCACTCATAATCACTGCACCTGAAATCCAAGCCAGACGGGACACTACCACAACACCAAGTCCGTTAAATACGTCGTCTTTCACACAGGAGGGTAATAATTACGAAGATATGATTCCTATTCTCCCCAGAAAGGATCCGACTCTCAGCAACAACGACATGCCAGCACAACATCCTGTTAGCCACCAACCAGAGGCTCTAGTTGGTAGTCATTACATACCCATGAGACATCATCAGTACCCATTTAATTGTAATCCAGAATGGTTGCACCTCACACGGTATAGCCCAGCTACACTTCGTCAAGCACTTATAATGTCGCTATACCAACAACCAACACAACCTGGTATTTACTAGCAACTTAGGACAAAGCTACACCGGAACTCGGTACAAGAAAGAGCCTCTCCTTAAACGTTTATCTGCATATTTGGTTATAACTTGATCTAGTAACGTATTAGGTTATAAGTTATTACAAACATTGACTGGTTCTGACTTTATATTAATTGATAGTACTTAGCTGTATAGCTTTTATAATAATTCTAATTGTGTTTTCACGGTGAGTGAGGGGGTCTTCACTGCTCTTCCTTACGGATCTGTGTACGTATTTTTATATATTTACAGAGATATTACTGTTTCTCTGTACTTTAGAGTGTGTTTTGTAATAAGGGACGTAAGTTGTATCCACTTTGTGTGTGTGTGTTTTGCTATTAAACTTGTGATTACGCATTGTTGAAATGTCTAATAAGTACGAACACTGGCTCAGGAATAATGGGCTCAGAATCGGGCATGTAAACATATGCGATCTATTAGGGAAGCTGCCCGAACTATCACTTATACTTAATCAAAATTGTCACATGTTTGGCGTTAGCGAAAGTCGATTAAATGGCAACATCTCAGATGATGACATCGCTATCAGAGGTTTTAAAACCATTAGAAGAGATCCCTATCAGAAACAAGAGACGGGTATTGCAGTTTATATTTCCAACTCGCTTAACGCCCACCGCAGGCTAGACTTTGAAACCTGTGAGATTGAGTGTGTATGGATAGAGGTTAAACTTCAAAATTACATACCGCTAGTAGTTGGCTATCTTTATCGAAACCCCAGTGCAGGAAATATCTGGTATGAAAACTTCACCACTATGATGGATGTAGTCTTTAGTAATGCTAGGGAAATAATATTGCTAGGTGACTTCAACATAGACGCTAACAAATCAAACAAAACATGGGAAAACATAATAGAGTCATATAATTTCCAACAGTTAGTCAAACAAGCCACTAGAATCACTAAATCATCTGCAACACTTATAGATCATATTTATACTACGTGTGCTGATAACATCACAGAATGTAGTGTACCTATCAATGCAATGAGCGATCACTATCCAGTATGTTGCACGTGGTCGAAAAGGGGCACCAAAACTCCCAAACACAAACATATACGCATAAAATATAGAAATTACAAAAATTTCAATCGAGACGTCTTCTTACAAGATTTGGTCAACTCATCTCTAGATTATGTTTACCAGCTTTCTGACCCAGACGATGCTCTGGACCACTGGCTAAAGACCTTTCTAAGTATATTTGATAAACATGTTCCATTTAAGGAAGTTCGTGTTAAACATCACACAAAGCCCCCGTGGATCACACAGGAGGTAGTTGAACTTATGAGAGATCGCGACAGGGCTCACAAAAATAGAGATCTAACTATGTACCGTAGTCTGAGAAACAAAGTTCAATATGTTATTCGGAAGGAAAAGAAAAACTATTTTAAGAACATAGTAATGGATAAAACCAACACTAAAGATATATGGAAAGCAATTAATACCTTGACAAACAAACACAAATCATCACAATCATTACCATCAAATCAGGTTACATGTGATCAATTCAGTAGATACTTTCAGTCCGACATAAACCAACTGAAGGCTGCAATACCAGATGCACCTCATGACATATCTTTATTATCACCATTCTGTGAGAACAAATGCTATGGACACATTTCCTCCAACATACCGCTAATGACGACAACTGAAGTATTTACTCATCTCCGTAATCTAAAAAACAATAACTCATCAGGACTAGATGGAATTAGTAGTCGGATCCTTCGCTATGCTGCACCGGCGATCTGCGAGTCACTAACTTTTATATATAATCAATGTCTAACCAGAGGTCACTTCCCATCAGCCCTTAAAATCTCTAAAGTGTATCCTCATTTAAAAGCTGGTCCTCTAGACGATCGTCTCATGAGTAATTATAGACCAATTTCCATATTATCCTCATTATCCAAACCGATAGAAAAGCACATCCACAAAACAACACTAGATCACTTAGTTCGCCATAAACTGATAGTTGACAGTCAATCAGGATTTCGGCCAAAATATTCTTGCCATACGGCACTAACAAACATGACAGAAAACTGGCATCAAAATATTAACAACAATACTCTATGTGGAGCGGTGTTTATAGACTTTAGGAAAGCATTCGATATGATAGATCATACTATTCTAATTAAAAAACTAGAAACAATGAAAGTAAGTTTTAATATAGTGACATTAATAAAATCATTCTTATTAGACAGAAAGCAAGTAGTATCACACACTAAAGTTTTATCTCAAGCCATTACCATTAATATTGGAGTACCTCAGGGGTCTATTCTTGGCCCTCTATTATTTGCCATTTATAAAAATGATCTTCCATTAAATCTGTCGTCGTCCTGCGATCTATTTGCTGATGACTGCACAGTATATACAAACGCTGTTGATCGTAATGTGCTAGAATTATCCTTGCAACAGGAAATAAATAGTGTAGTTAACTGGAGTCATGCAAACCGCATGCAAATTAACATTACTAAAACAAAGTCTATGTTAATAGGAACCAGGCAAAGACTTCACACTCTAAACTCGCAGAGAACTCTTCAGCTGCACATTGGCAGCACGCCTGTAGAAAGTGTCACCGAGCACAAGACACTGGGTGTTATCATAGATCAAAATCTAACTTTTAACTCACATGTTCATGCTCTGGTTAAACAAATAGCCAAAAAAGTATACCAACTTGCCAAAATTAAAAATTTCCTTGACGAAAACACAAGAAAGATATTGTATACTTCTCATATACAAACACATATTGATTACTGCTCCACAGTCTGGGATGGATGCTCCAAATCAATAACAAAACGCCTATATTCACTCCAGAAAAGGGCAATGCGTTTAATAAATGGTGAAAAGCTTACCGACAATTCTAACCTATATAAACGTCTCCGGTTACTGCCACTCCACAAGCGTCTGCTTTTTAATAAGACCAAACTAATTCACAAAATCCTATTTCAAAATGCTCCAAGCTACCTTTGGCCATTGTTTAAATATAACGCTAGACATAGCGAACGACTAAATATACTTCATGTCCCTAAACCTAGGATAGACTTATATAAAACAAGCTTAGCATACTCTGCCGCTCAGTTGTGGAACAATCTTCCACAAGAAATCAAAGACACCACCAATCATGATACATACATTCGCAACCTGTTTGAACACTACCTTAGTACAGACTACATGCCCCCATAACAAATAACACAAAAAAGACAATAATGGTAACTTATCTCAAACGGCAACTAGCCAAAAAACATTCCCTTATGTATGGCACGTTACACCCTCCTTAGGTATTTATAATGCCCATGTTAAACACTGCCTCAGTGAGTCATTTGTTATTGATTATTTTTCATGCGTTTTAATGTTCTTTTGTTGTCAAAAGTTGCTTCATAAGTGATGTTGAATGAAAGAATGTATGAGAGGAAATAGAGAAGAAGGGCAGAATGTCAGACGGGCATGCGTGCCCAATTCTTAACCCTTTGAAAATAAAGACTTATTATTATTATTATTATTATTATATTATAAGTAGTCTAGGAGATATAGATTATGGCCCTGGTGAGAATAATGATTACTAACTGGGATTCTGCCCCTTCTCCAAGGATTCTGTAGCTCTGGAGCCCCCCTTTTTTTTGTTTATCCAATCTGAGGAAAGTCTGGAGAATTTTCTGAGCCTGATTTAGATGAATAAATCATGGATATTGAGCAGTTGATAGATCTACAGTCTTCTCTCCCCCATTTTAGTAAGTCTTTATGAGTGGATTTATTTTTAATCAATCAAACACATAATCAATCACATTAGATTCTGACAACATGATGTACAAAGAAGCTGTTGACTCACAGATAGGTTTGATCTGATAGATTAACAGAAGGTCAATTCATGTTAATCATTTATTGACTGGGCCTGAGCCTTCTGGCCAGTACATACATCTCTATTGTGATTTACACAAGATATATTAGAAAAGTTGCACATTGGTCCATTGTCACAGGTCATTAATAAACAAGCATCAATACATGAGAGGTCAACAAGTGTGAAAACATAGTAAACATTTTGATGTTGCACATGTTAAGTGTGAAAATGATTCAACAATTAAATATCAGTTTCCTGAAATTGGGTGTGGTGTCTACCAATTAGAAAGGTAACCTGGTGACTGGAAGATTTGGTAAGCCAGGGTCCATTGACTGATGGATCTACTTCAGGTCTGCCCGTATAGCTCCTCTGAAGGCCTCCCCATACTTTGCTCATGGCCAAGTCATCTTCCATCTCACTTGTGGTTCATCTCTTTCTCTCGGCTTCCCTCTTTCAGGTCTGATTTAGGTGGTTAGTTTGCTGATGTGTTGGGTGGTTGTTGGTATGTAGCTACCAAGAATCACTGATGAATATTCACATATATATGTACATTCCTACCAATACAATATTCTAAAAGTAGGTCAGAAGAAATCTAAATTCCTGAAGTAGGAACTAGTTCCCCTCCCCTCTTTTTTCTCTAATCTAGTGTTGGGTTAATTTGGGGTGGTCAGAGTTTATCACACTGTGTACTCCTTGTATCAACTTGTTCCTGCTGTATGTAAGTTCTCATTTGACCTGGGGTCAGTGAACGTGTACAGTAAGACAGTGACAAGAGTGAGAAGGTGTCAAGATGCATGTAAATAAATGACATACATTTATAACATTTCTCCCACTCAATGGTGTTTATAATGTGTATAAATAATTCTCTGTGTTTTCCCAATTAACCAACTTCTTCTTCTTCTGTGTCTAATAACTCTCTCCCATTATCTGTTGTTGTTGTGATGTTGAGTGTTTGGTTGTGTGGTGATGAGTGGTGTTGAGTGGTGTTGTGTTTTAAGTTATGTTGAGTAATGAGCTAAGTTCACTTCGTGTGATGGAGTTCCACGAAGCTCAACTCTTCTGATGTAATGCAGTTCATAAGTGCTCTTATCTAATTAAAATTTGACATAAATATAAATATTTATCCTTCAAACCCTATCCATTCAATAGATGAAGCAGAAAGAAAAGATTGGATTTCTCTCTCAACTTTCTAAATTGAAAATAGACATAGATAAGTCTGTTTTAAAACAAGGCACTTATTCTAGTACACGAACTGTCATTTTAGCTGTAGGTAGTGATAGCATCTTTTATCCGTGTTTCTGGTGAAATGCACAAGATTGCTTTAGAATCATCACTTCGTACAGTTGTTCAGAATAGAATGGAGTAGTATAATGCACTTCTTAAAGTTAATAATTATCTTTAAGAATATCAGAGATTGCAGTTTCATCGAAGAGAATATTAGAGTGTCAGTTTGCCCTGGAACGGCTCTGCGTCGTCAGAATCTACAGTCGAGCATTTTTACATTTCAGAGGTTTTAATTAATAATAATACATTTCAATTGACATTACAAACACTGGATACCATTTCTTGATACCTGATACATCGGGTTCTTAGTCTAATCTCGGGAATTACAAGCTTACCTCGGATCTAGACACTCCGCAATCCCATGTTTGAAAATTTGGTCACACTAGCTTCTCACGTCTATTCATCAGGCTGGTTGCAGGAAAAGTGCGGGCTTACCATATTCTGATGAAATATTATCATATGCAAAACATGCGTTGGCGCGAAAGCGGGGTCACATGTATATTTCGTCCAATGGTCTTCCGAGCTTTGTCTGATGAAATCTTTCTAAGAATCCACGTCATCTGTCACTTATGCAGTTCCAGTTTCGATGTTAAGTTTTAAGTCCTAGTTCCAGTTTGCGGTTGTGAAGTCATTTGTTTCATTATTTCCTCTTCTTGGCTTGCGGTATTTGGTAAATGAATAATGGTGGTTAGCGTTATGCCACAATAGCATGGGAAGAAAGAAAAATCCCAGATGAATGGCAGAAGGCAATGATAGTACCAATATGGAAAAAGAAAGGCAATATGAGAGAGTGTGAAACATACAGAGGTATATCACTCCTGAGCCATATAGAGAAATGTACGCAAAACTATTGGAACAAAGAGCTAGACCCATAGTTGAACAACAGTTAAGCAAAGTACAATTCGGTTTTCGGAAAGGTAAAAGTTGCACTGATGCACTATTTACACTTAGACAAATATGTGAAAAAAACTATCTAATATAGTGACCAGCAGAATATTGTGTTTGTAGATCAGGAAAACGATTTCGATAGAGTAGACAGATACAAATTATGGACCATCCTTGAAAACTATGGGATACAAGGGCAACTGCTAGAAAACATAGCCACGTAAAACTCGAGCCGAAGTGCAGTAAGAACACAAGAAGGAATATCAGATATGTTTACAGTCAATACAGGAGTGAGACATGGATGTGTGCTGTCTCCTCTGCGATTTAATGTCTACATCCATAAGATCCGGAGTACGACAAGGTTGTGTTCTGTCCCCTCTCTTGTGTATAACATATATAGACAACATATTAAAGAAACCAGCCAAACGGAGACTGCGAGAACACCGCACGATGAGAACATAGAAGAAGAACCATCTGCAAATCTAACTATTAGAGAACTCCTGTTTGCGGACGACCAAGCACTAATAGCAAAATCAGAAGCTGAATTACAAGACCACATGAATAGTCTTAACGAAATGTGTAGGGAACATAACAGAAAATTAGCACAAGTAAAACTGAGGTATTGACTATAGCTAAAGAAGATAAAACAACAACGATTCAACTAAACGAACATCCCTTGAAACAAGTAAAGAGTTTCAAGTACCTAGGAAGTATAATATCATCAAATGGAAAATCAGAAGACGAGATCGAAAATAGATGCAATAAGGCAAACCAAGTCATTGGACATATCGCACCAATACTAATGAACAAACATGTATCAATAACTACTAAGAAAACACTTTACAGCACAATTTTCCTACCAACTCTATGTTACCAATGCCAAACCTGGACAGTGACAGAAAAAGAGAAAAGAAACATCACAACAACATAAATGAGATTCCTGAGAAGAATACTCAATGTATCAAGAAGAGATAAGATCAGAAATGAAGAAATCAAGACTAAAATGGAGGTTATAGTTGCACTAGATTTTATTAGAAAGCAGCAAGT
This sequence comes from Cepaea hortensis, assembly GCA_963921405.1. Taxonomy (NCBI): domain Eukaryota; kingdom Metazoa; phylum Mollusca; class Gastropoda; order Stylommatophora; family Helicidae; genus Cepaea; species Cepaea hortensis. The sequence continues at coordinate 165,313 of CAWUFQ010000207.1, read as the reverse complement.
CAAATGGTTTGGCAATGCAAGTAGGTTACCAACTAACAATATACCACAACAAGCAATGATGTACAGACCAGAGGGAAGCAGAGGAAGAGGCAGACCACGTAAACGATGGACGTAGGAAATATCAGAGTCCATGGGAATGTCGATACATGAAGCCCATAAGTGGGCACTTTCCCGCTGTTTATACTTCACCTCGACACCGCGAGGTACAAGAGGAACATGATGAGATGAGATGAGATGAGATGAGATGAGATGATATGGAAAGAATATCTAAAGAAGCAAGTCTTGACAGAACAGATTCAGACAATTTAGAACTCTTTACTCCAGATGAAACAACTGATCCACAGGAAATAAATGAACTTCTATTTGCAGACGATCAGTGCCTGTTTTACAGCCATGAGGGCAGACTGCAACATCATATTAATAATCTGAGTTCAACCTGTAGCAGATACAATATGAGTATAAACACAGCCAAAACCGAAGTAATGCAAGTTAGGAGATAGCCGGGCCCACTAAGTATACAAATAAATAGCACAACTCTCAAACAAGTTAAAGAATTCAAATATCTTGGAAGTATAATCACAGAAGATGGCAGATTGGACAGAGAAATCGAAATCAGATGTCAAAAAGCTAGTACACTTACATATCAACTATCACCTTTACTAAAACATCCAAATATACCCATGTCCGCAAAACGACAGATAATAAATAGCATATTCACACCAACTCTATGCTACCAATCTCAAACCTGAACTTTATCCAAATCACACCTTCGCAAAATCAACACCTGAGAGATGAGATGCCCGAGGAGAGCTGCCAACTTAACAATCCGAGGCCAAGTAAGAAATGCTGTTATCAGACAGACTGCGGGACCAACACCTTGTGCCACGTAACCTGAAAGACAGAAGATCAAGTGGTTTGGCCATGTCTCTAGAATGCAACACCAACAACTACCATCACTGGCCTTACATCAAAGATCATCTGCGACGAGACCATGAGGACGTCCAAGAAGAAAATGGATTGACGACATCAAAGACATTGTGCAGCCACACGGAATGATACTATCCAGTGCCGCCCATCGGGTGCTGGAACGCAAATTATTTCTCCCCACGCTGCTTGATAGCAGAAGTGGAAGATTATGATGATGATGATGATGATGATGATGATGATGATGATGATGATGATGATGATGATGATGATGATGATGATGATGATGATGATGATGATGATGGTGATGATGATGATGATGATGATGATGATGATTCCTTACATTTTCAGAATATATTCAACAAAACAAAACAACACAAAAACATTTAATGTTTTTATTTAAAGCCCACACGGAGATGCTTGCTTGTTTTGTCCAAGCATAGATTAGTCATGTTAGGTAGATGTGACATCAAACACCCCGCTTAGGTTTTAAGCTGTGCTGGCACTGCAACAGAGAATACACCCAGCGATGTATAGACTCTAGCATGTAAGCGTATAAGTACTTATCTAGCTAGCTCGTGAGGATAATGTTATGCTGACAACACAGAAGTGTCGTAGCAGGAACAAACTGTGGGTGTTTGAAGTGTTGGGACCATCACAGTTTGTGCGCAGAGGGAAGCAGATGTCAAGTATTTCCCTCCTGTAGCGAACGTCCAGCACCAGCAACGATTACTAGTCATACTCCGCTGAAGCCATTGCCTGCGTTAATTTCTTCATCGCTGCAACCAACGCGCCCACTCATACGACAGTATATAGAAGGGGTTTACAGGCGAAAGGATCGCTTCACTGCCCGGGGTTTATCCTATATGGCTCGGTTTCTTTCAGCAGTTTGGCCTGCAAGAAGCTTCGCACAGAGCACGAACTCCGTAGCTCTAGAAACAGAGGTGTCTCCGAGAAAACTGCACTCGTGGACCGAATGACGAAGCCTAGAATCGAACCCACAACCTTCAGAGGGCGAGGCAGGCGGCCCAACCACTTCGCCACGAAGACCCAAATTATATATCACATTTAAAACATGGACTGGATGACAAAACACTGTTTATGTAGTGATGGAATTATCACAATTATATGATGAGTAAAGAGAATGCTTCATGATAAATTATGGTGAATATGTGGTGGACAATAGTGGATAAGGCAAGATGAGGTATGACGAAACGAGACATGAGTGAACAATACAAGACGAGACAAGACAAGAGTGGACAAAATTTGACAAGGCATGACAATGCAAGACGAGACAAGACAAAAGTGGATAAGATAAGAGTGGACAAGACAAGAGAAGACAATATAAGACGAGGCAAGACAAGAGTGAATGAGATAAGAGTGGACACGATAAAAGTGGACAAGATAAGAGTGGACAAGACATGAAAGGGCAAGGCAAGACAGGGTAAGAACAAAGTGGACAAGGTATGATAAGGCAAGACGAGACAAAACACGCCAAGACAAGACAAGACAGACAAGAGACGAGTGGGCACTACGAGACAATAAAGAATGGACAATACCAGACAACAAAGGGTGGACAATACAATGCAAAACAGGACAAGACAAGACAAAACATATCAAGATAAGCCACGATGAAACAAGGCAAGAGTGACAAGACAAGATTGGACAAGACGCGTTTACATGACAAGACGAGGCAATGTGGAACATGACACGACAATACAGTGCTAGACAAGGGGAGACAACGTCAACATGACATGCTAGGTGAAGTATCACAATTACACGACGAGTGAAGAGGATGCAACCCGATAAACAGCATCAATTGGAGAATATATGGGAGTATTCCAGCCAGTTTTGAGCAAACGGAAATATTCCGTTTTAAATGTGAGACTACCTTGGGAATAACAAATGTCCCACATTCTAACAATTCTTGTGTCTATGTGTTTTAAGTACTTCAGCCAAAGTATTACCCAATTCATATGATATATAACTCCGCAGTATAGACTCGACGAGATGCAGCGCAATATTAATTAATTAATCATAACTGTAACGAAGCAGTTTCCTGCTATGGATATATGACGTGACAGCGACGTAACATTTTGTAGGCTTGAGAACGAGTAGGAGCAGGCGGCCAATCTTTCTTCCACTATGGCAAGCGACGAGCCCAGGCGTCGAACCCGCGTCCAACCGTGTACATGTCATTTCCAGTGCAATTCCATATCAACTTCGTTAGCGCTACCGCTGCAGCGAAATATATCAGACAATAAATCCGACAGAAATATCAAATGGGGAATCCTTAGAGGCCATTAAGACAGTTCATTCATAAACACACTTATATTTCTTCTACCTCTATAAGAGCCATGTGTGTTTATTAATTTTTTTTTTTTTTTTGAATTCGCATATCCTTTTACAGGACATCGCTGTCAACAGCAGCATCTTTCAGCTGTCTGTTGATTTCTTGGCAAGATTACGCTCAGACGTTTGCCATTGCTTTCTGAGCGGCCGGCTCAGTTATCCCGCAAGTCACCAGCGGGGGGACGAACCGCTCCCAGTTCTCGCCCGCTACGAGACTCTGCGTGATAAACGGGATTACGGAGAAAGTGGTGTAACCCCTCGGCCAGAGAGACCGGCGTTTATTAATTAACTAGCTGACCCGGCTCGGCTTCGCCAAGGCCCCGGCGGGGATCTATCTATCTATCTATCTATCTATCTATCTATCTATCTATCTATCTATCTATCTATCTATCTATCTATCTATCTATCTATCTATCTATCTATCTGTCTGTCTGTCTGTCTGTCTGACTGTCTGTCTGTCTGTCTGTCCGTCTGTCCGTCTGTCTGTCTGTCTGTCTGTCTGTCTGTCTGCTTGCCTGTCTGTCTGTCTGTCTGTCTGACCCGGCCCGGCTTCGCCCAGCTCCTGGTGGGGAGCATCTCATTTAATTCATATAAGTAGTCAAATAAGCTCCCGTTCCCGTTCCCGACTGTCTGTCTGTCTGTCTGTCTGTCTGTCTGTCTGTCTGTCTGTCTGTCTGTCTGACCCGGCCCGGCTTCGCCAAGGCCCTGGTAGGGAGCATCTCATTTAATTCATATGAGTAGTCATATAAGCTCCCGTTCCCGATCCCGATATCTGTCTGTCTGTCTGTCTGTCTGTCTGTCTGTCTGTCTGTCTGTCTATTAATCTATCTATCTATGTTCTGCCCGTTCCCCTTAAAAATATAGATAGAATAGAAGAATAGATAGATTGATAGTAGAAAATATGATTGTAAGAGATCTATAGTAACCTTACCAAGATATCACGAACAGCCAATAAATGGTGGGCGGTGGGTTAACTGCAGAGTACTGCAAACGATATGCAAATAACTTTCTCTCACAAAAAATTACTTTTTTTTTAAACGAACGAAAATCTTTATTTTCAAAGGGTTAAGAATTGGGCACGCAGGCCCGTCCTACATTCTGCCCTTCTTCTCTATTTCCTCTCATACATTCTTTCATTCAACATCTCTTATGAAGCAATTCTTTGACAACAAAAGAACAATAAGCATTAAAATGCATGAAAAGTAACTCGTTGAGGAAATGTTTAACATGGACATCATAAATACCCAACGTGGGTGTAACCCGCCATACATATGAGAATGTTAAAAAAAAAAATTAATGTGCTGTTGAAGAAAAATAAAAAGATGAGTTAAAAGATTTTCACAATTTAAATAGATGCAATATTTTTATGAAAACTATGAAAATGCCTTCAAGATTATATCATTATTTATTATAACTCATATGCCTGTAAATAACTGTAGACAAAGAGTTTATACATCTTTGAAAACAATGCAACAATCTATATATATAAAATGTATAGCTATGCTATTAAAAGTTATGCCCCTTGAAATAACTTTTCTTAAGTTAAGTCCCCTCGCTATATATAAATGAATATGATATTAAAATATTAAATTTTAGTAAGTAAATAGCTGATTGTACACTAACAAACTATGACAGTTGGCTGCACGGGAATGAAAAGACAACATGTAGAAAATTTCATCTCAATCGGATGGACCGTTATCGAACGCATAAAAAACGGACATACATACATCGCCTTTTATATATATAGATAAATTATATTGCTTGTCTTTTGTGTTTAAATTGGGGCTCTGTTGTTGTTTTTGTTGTTGTTGTTGTTGTTGCATGGGAGTTAAGGTGCCTGAACCCTGTAAGGATCTATACCTATCGGAGAGAAGCTTTCCTATTGACCTAGTACCAAAGTAGTGTATGTATATAGAATGTGTTGCAGAGATCTCCTTACCTTCTCCCAGACTCAGAAAGCATCTGGGTAGGCAAGACCAGCACTGGAACTTCAATATTAGTAAGAAGAAGAAGAAGAAGAAGAAGAAGAAGAAGAAGAAGAAGAAGAAGAAGAAGAAGAAGAAGAAGAAGAAGAAGAAGAAGAAGAAGAAGAAGAAGAAGAAGAAGAAGAAGAAGAAGAAGAAGAAGAAGAAGAAGAAGAAAAAGAAGAAGAAGAAGAAGAAGAAGAAGAAGAAGAAGAAGAAGAAGAAGAAGAAGAAGAAGAAGAAGAAGAAGAAGAAGAAGAAGAAGAAGAAGAAGAAGAAGAAGAAGAAGAAGAAGAAGAAGAAGAAGAACAACAACAACAACAACAACAACAACAACAGGGAAAAACAGCAACAATTAAGAACTACAACAAGGAAGAAGAATGCAAGTGTTGCCCTAGGCATAACTATGTCAATTCTTTCACTTACTCAAACATGTTTTGAAACACTGAACTAAACACTCAACAGCACAGTCTGCTATATAAAGCTTATGTTAACATGTTCTGACAGACGAAAGCGGACACAAGTTGAACTCGAATTTGTTGACGTGACATCGAAGTTACAATATTCGTAGTTATAGAATGAAGCCTCTAGCAAGCCTCTTGTTTGTTACGGTGATTATTTTAGGTGAATTAACGTTTCGTATAATTTAAATTCTGTTTGTGTGGTTTATTAATTCTTTTATTACTACTTGTATTATTACCCCGATATATTACTATAAATTTAAGGACTGCTTAACAAACATTAAGGTATTACATGTTTATGGTGTTAATAAATCACTCAGGATCATAATAATCAGCATCTTTCACTTTTGCCGTCAAGAGTCGTGGGGAGAAATAGTTGACCTTCCAGCGCACTATGGGTGGCACTGAAGAGTGTCATTCCATGTGATGTCATCAATCCATTCACTTCTCAGGCGTCCTCTTGTTCGCTAAGCACATCGTCTTTGATATAGTACAAGTGCTGATAGTTGATACAGTTGAATTCTAACGAGATTGCCGAAACATTTGATCGTCGGCCTGTCAATGTATGTAGCACAAGGTGTTGATCGTACGGTCTTGTGATACCTCATCCAATCCATATTTATGAGATCCTTTGCAGAACCTGGAAGACGCCACCGAAAAAATTCTCGTTCCTTTGTCAGGTACCCATTTTCGTTGACTTTCAAGACAAAGGTGTCCTCAATGTCCTTTGCCCATCTCCGTGATGGTCGCCCCTGACTCTTTTCGCAGTAATCATTCCTTCCACTATTGTTCTTTTCATATCATTGTTTCATTTAATGTGGCCAAAGCATTTACGTCATCGTGAAATGATGGCGGTTATAAATCTTATTTCTTTGTGTTTTAATGTTTTTTTTTTTTTTTTTTAAATTCAATCAATGTGTCTTATACTATAATTCCATCATGTATATTTCATAATTCTATCGACGTGGTATATTTTATCATTTCATCAACGTGTTGTACGTTATTATTCCATCAACATCTTATATTTTATAATTCCATCAACATGTTATATGTTAACATTCCATCAGTGTGTTATGTTTGCATAACTCCATTATCGTATTACATTGTTTTTTTTTTTAAGTCGCCTTAGAGTCGACAGGATCGACTTCTTTACACCGGGTTTTTGTCCCATATGACGGAAAGCGTCGCACAAAGCACGAATTCCGTAGCTCCAGCGACGACCCTCAGGAGTCTCAGAAAAAAATGCACTCGTGAACCGAAGGCTGCTGCCCGGAATCGAACCCGCAACCTTCGGAGCCCGAGGCAGACGGTTTATATTTTAAAATCCCACCAGCGTGTTACATTTTATAATTCCACCAACGCGTTACATTTTATAATTCCACCAGCGTGTTACATTTTATAATTCCACCAACGTGTTACATTTCATAATTCCATCAACGTGTTACATTTGATAATTCCACCAATGTGTTATATTTTATATTTCCATCAACATGTTATATTTTATATTATCATCAACGTGTTATATTTTATAATTCCATCATGTATATTTTATTATTCTATCAACGTGTTATGTTTTATAATTATATCAACGTGTTATGTTTTAGGTGTGAGCTCTCGATGTCCCCCACACTGGACGTACTTCCAAGGAAATTGTTATCGTTACGCAGACTCAGTCGTTTCCTGGCCAGAGGCCCAGGTATTGTCAGTTATTTACCCTCTTGTGTGGTCAGCATGGCGGAATGGATAATAGCTATTGTTCTTAAACATCCGGTGTGCTGAAGCCTAAGTAGCGGTTTAACTCCTACACCTGTCAACTGGACTAAAATGTTGACCTCTCGTCCTTGACTTAATTATGGAAATTACAAGTGCCAGTGAAGTGGGTGTAGGTTCGCCTGACGGCGAGGGACACCGGTGGTAGGGAAAGCTAATTCACACGCAGAAATCAGTCTAGATATAGTAGTCCTTGTATGAACTACGCGTGAGTTGAAAGCGAGCGAACGTTGTTTGTCTCATATTGCTAAACATTTGTTGCAGAAGCGTCCAACATGCGAAGAACAGAGGGAAATATGTGTAGCAGTAAATCATCGAACGTGAATGAACAAATTAGGAAGAGCTTCCAAGTAATAGAGATGTGGTTCCTGAGACGAATGTTGCGAATTCCTTGAACTGCCAGAGTAACTAACAACTTGCCTACACAACTATAAGACAGAGACAAGGATAATTCTTTGGTCATGCGATGAGAAGGCAGGCATTGGAGAACAATGGGACATCTGGAAAGATCAATGGGAAAATAGGCAGAGGCAGACCACGAGGTGTGATGCTGGCTGGATTGAGATGTTGGCATGGAGGAATATCATCAGCAAAGTTAAATCGTAATGCCAAAAGACCGAGATCTGTGAATAGACATCAACGCCAATGCCAGCTGGCAGGGCAAACGTTGTTGATGATGATGATGGTGGCTTATGGTTTAGTAATATAGTATAGGAAAGTAGTGAGTGAGTGAGCGGCACCTTGCCGTCTTTACAGACGAAAGTGTTTGGATTGGAATTAGGCCAGAATTCCATCGCACAATGCCTTGGCATGGATTCAGAGAACATGTGTTGCCCACGAAGCATGTTCCCTCTCTCGGCCTTGCCTTGTTTACTCCAGAGGACAGGATAACCAGTACGTCTGGAATAAGGTAGGCTGCGGGTGCTGGCATTCTAGCATCAAGCCTCCGAGAGCAGGATATGAATCTCACCTCCAAGAGCAGGAGGTGAGTGGTGGCCAGACCCTCACATCCGGGGGATTTGACTTAGAGAAATCCAGCCATATCCCGCAGCTGAGGGCCTCAAATCAAGTGTCTGGACCTGTATGAGCGTGTACGGATGTCAATCGTAAGTGTTCGGACTAATGTAAGCGTGTACTACCGTCAGACTCCCCGCATGACTCTGTGCGGATCCTGCGACCAACGAGAATCGGCCCGCTTTTGCCCTTTTGCTCTACGCGAGGTTCCCATCCCCGCTGAGCTCGCCTTCGGACACCTGCTTAACCTTTTCACACATGTACCGCCCCATTCAAACTCCCCACCTGACACTGTCTTCAGAGCGGATCGTGGCCGACGACGGGCGCCGGTTGCCGCTTAACTCCAGACGGGAGGGGCTTAAGCCCCGCTCTCAGCTTGACTGAATAAGTAAAGAAACGATAAAAGTAGCGGTATTTCAAATGGTAACTGTTGAATGATAAACGGTAGTGGAATAGTCAAAAATAGCATTATCTCTTTTGTGGGTGTAACTTTAATTCAACTTTTACAGATCATATGTCAGATCCGTGGTGCCAATTTGGCCGAGGTGTCATCACTACAAGAGAACAAGTTTCTGAAATCTATGGCCAGGAAGAAACGCGGTAAGAAGAATGGCTTCTGCGAAGAGATTTTTAAGAGATAAAAATGTCTATCATATTCGTGTGTGTGGACAAATACCGGTTGTAATCCATACATTTTACAACTTGTATAAGCATTATGGATTAGCTTGGCGGGAGGATTAATGCACTTTCGCTTACGCTTTCGGTTGCGCTTATGGCAGGGCATAGGGATCATTCTCCGGTCAATTGCATTTACACTGACTTCTCGTTCAGATAGCAATGGCAAACTACTGAAGGTAAAACTATAAATCAACCCAGTATTGGGGTTCATTGCAACGTCCCGCAAAGGACATGCAACAATGTATTCTAAGCTGTATATACATTAGGGATTCAATTATGATGTGGGATTGTGTTGAAACCGGGGGTACTACAGGGTGTTTGTAAAGTCTCGCTACACCTGGTATAAAGAACAATTTTGAAAAATTAAGTGCATGATGTCATCAAAATCATGCTACACAATTAATTAAATATTACTTAAATTAGTTACAATAGTCACTGCTGTAGTCTAACAAAGTTTTGGGGAAGCTGGAAAGTACAAGTTTAGTGTTCATTATAACATATTCAACAAATTTCTAACCGTAATGTGATGAGGAGGTTGTTTATCAGGAAATCTTGCTATGAATCTTTCAACAACCATCCGTGTGTATCGACCGCCATTTCGAAGCACTTGTTCAACCAAAAATATTCTTTCTTCCGTTGATAACACGGTTCTGTTTGGAGTGCAAAGAATTACTCAAGCAGTCGATATCCATTCGCTGCATATTGCTTTACGTTGGAATGTGGAGCACATTTTTTGATGACGTCATGTACTTAATTCTTCAAAATTGTTCTACATATAAAGTGTAGTGAGACTTTACAAACACCATATATTACGTTACGATGTAATGGACATTGTGGAGACCTCGAGCCATCATAGAACTACATGTGTTTACACATATAATATGTGGATGTTAGCATGGCCGAATGGATAAGAGCGCTCGCTCTGAAGCTTCCTGTGTACTAATGGGTTCAATTCCTACACCGGTTAGTGGGGCTAAATTGTTGACTTCTCGTCATTGACTTGGGGACGTGAATTACAATTACCTCAGAAGTCGGAGTGGGTTAGCCTGATGACGAGGGATACTGATAAAAGGGACAACTAATACAGAGGCAAGAATCAGTCGAGTGCTCCTACTAGAATTAGTAGCTCGTGTCTAGACTACACTTAAGTTCAAGCAAACGCAATAAAATACAATATGTGAAAGCTTCTTCTTCTTCTTCTTCTTCTTCTTCTTCTTCTTCTTCTTCTTCTTCTTCTTCTTCTTCTTCTTCTTCTTCTTCTTCTTCTTCTTCTTCTTCTTCTTCTTCTTCTATTAGCTCTTGTCCTCCTCCCATCCTCCTTCTCAACTATATGGTATAAATAGAAGTTTATGTAACTGTGATCACGATAAGACTGTCCTCATCAATCATGACAACTTAAAATGTAATCTTGAAAATATGAAAATTAAACTAAACAAATTTCTAATATTTTTTACGATAGTGAGAATTGATATCTTATCGCAGTGAACAACCTATACTTTCTTTTGCAAGTGGTACAGACAATGTGTACGTACTTAATATATTGATATCAATACTTTCTAATCAAGTTATCCGTGAGTGTCCGTGGCGAAGTGGTTAAGCCGCATGCCTTGCTCTCCGAAGGTTATGAGTTCGATTCCCCACTTCGACATTCGGTTCACGTGTTCAGTTTTCAGGGAGACTCCTGGTAGTCGTTGCTGGAGCTACGGAGTTCGTGCTGTGTTCGACACTTTCGGTAGGCCGCCCTTCGGAAAGAGCCCGAGCCATGAGGGGAAGACACTCGATATAACAGCACCAGTCCCCTTGCCTGTGAACCTCTTTAAACCTACTAATCAAATGTAATGTTATTCCTGCTTCCAATTTCAGCCTACTGTGTGTGGCTTGGCGGGAATGACATCTTCAAGGAGGGAACCTGGGAATGGGCAAGCACATCGAAGACCTTCAAAGGGGTCAAAAACTGGGCTATTGGTGAACCAAACAACGAGGGAGATGGTAAGTTGTCATATACATATTATGGTTGGGACAAGAACACAGAGCTGATCCACGACTCTGGTGATCGTGTAAGAAGGCGAAACATGATCGCCAACGCTTACCGGCATGGCATATCATGATGAATTTAGACAGGATCGACCTGGGAGTCCAGGAAATTTGGTTTTAAAACAAAGTTTCCAAGAGGATTTCAACAGAATTTATCGTTCATTATAACCATAATACAGAGTAGTAGTGGCTAGACACTTGACTGTCAATGCGATGGTTATGGGTTCGAATGTTCATCGAGGAGTATTTTAAACATTGGCCTGGGCTCCCTGGTCGACCCAGCCTAAACTGGGTACCAGGAAATATCTCGGGAAATAAATGCGCCCGTGGGATACTGATGACATCCCTCACCGAGTGTCGAGTGGTGTGTACACATATCGATCTGGTACCATAAGCTCATATATACATATATATTTCTGATTTTGCTTTGACGTCAATGACAATGTTACTTATGTCGAACGACGTCACTGCACGTTGAATATATATATATATATATATATATATATATATATATATATATATATATATATATATATATATATATATATATATATATATATATACATCTTGGGCTAACATTCTGTGAGTTGGGATTCCTCATTCAAATACACATGGAATGACACACAACAATTACTTAACTAGTAATTAATTATTTGCGCATACCGTGTGTCGAGGCAATATATAATTAATATGTGTCTGTCTGATGATGCTCACTGGATGCCGTTTCCTCCAACTGAATGTCTATCATGTGTCTCTTTTGAGTCTCTATTTTCTATGCACGGGGGAAATATAGGGCGTCACTGTTCATATGTCACCTTCTGGTATCATGAACCTGGACGATCACGCTGGTATGATGAACTCCTCTGCTTCCGCCTATAAGTAAGGGATTTTCTGATGACCACAGGTAACATTGTCATCTGTCACTCCAAACCAACATGATGAACTCGTGTACAACAAGGGAAATATCCCCTCTTGATCATCTCAGGTGATGATGTCACCACTGGAGGTTGAATATGGATGTCCAGCGTTCTGCTGCTGGTGGGACACACTGGCGGGATGGATCTCTGGTGTCTCCATGTCTTGGGAAACAAGGGCAATACATTTTCTGGATGGCCCAAGATGTCGACAAGGCTGAGATTAGTAGGTGGACAGCCTCACAACTGTCCCCTTCAAGAATCAGCAGAACCTGTCTCCTGTACAGCCACAGGCTTGGCTTCATCCGCATATTGGGGTATTGGGATATTGCTCTCTTCTGCTACCCCACTTCAGTTTGCTGGGTATGACGCACTGCATTTGCCAAGTCTTACGTCACCCTATAACATCATCGACAACATGTTCAGCTTTTTGGACAAAGCTTGGCGACCTTTCGTTGGAGTATCTGCGTATACTCATAATTTATACAAGCGGGCCCAGACTGAGCGCCAGCCGAGTGGGAATCTTCGGTTCCCTGGACAAGGAATAAGGTCACCATTAATTTCGACGACTTGAGATGTAGGTGTAGGTCTGGAGGCTCCTCTCTCAATGATTTGCTTCTTTGATACATGGGATGTGTGGGTATATGTGTGAATGGGTGTGTGTGTGTGTGGGTGTGTGGGGTGTGGGTGGGTGCATGTAGGTGGGGTGTGTGGGTAGGGTGTGTCGGTGGGTGGGGATGTGTGTGGGTGGGCGGGGATGTATATGGGTGGGTAAGGGTGTGTGTGTGGGTGGGGTGGGTGGGGGTGTGGGTGGGGGAGTGTGTTGGTGGGTGGAGGGTGTATGTGTATTGGCGAGTGATATGTGTGGGTGAAGTGTGTGGGTGGGGGTTATGTGTGGGTGGGTGGGTGCGGGAAGTGTGTGGGTGAGTGGAGGATGTGTCTCATAACATGATAATATGCCTTATCTTTTCAACATTCATTCCACAATGCATTTTTTTTTCCTTTGTAAATGTTTCATGCACTATTGATGAATGAAAAATGAGTGATTGGAAGGGCCTGCGTGCCCAATTTGTAACCATTTAATAATAAAGTTGAATTGAATTGAATTGAACTGAAAATTGTTATTTGCGCGTCTGCTTACGTTATAAAACAAATTTCAGAAGGGCGAGAAGTACAGAACTATCAAGTATGGAGGGGAAAGCAATATCAAGTAATCGGTTCTTGTATTAACGCGATCTTGAAATAATCTTAATTCCACCTCAGGGGGGGGGGGGGGGGGGTATTCTCCTACAGGGAATTTGCCAGTGATCCTGGTTGGTGGACATAATAAATATAACTTACGTTATTCTAACAACAAAGTCTTAATATCAACAATTCAGAACGATCTACAGGAAATGATAGACACAGTGGTTGTGGAGAGTGAAAGAATAGGGTCTTAGTTTGAATAATAGAAAGACGGAAGCCATGGTGATATCAAAGAAAAAGATTGTATCAAAATGCTAAATTAAAATACAGGACGTTATTTTGGGGCAAGTGTGGAAATTCAGATATCTAGGCACATGGATAACATCAGATGGAAGATGCATAAGTGAGATAAAGAGCAGAATAGGACAAGCAAAAACTGCATTCTATCAAATGAAGAACGTTTTGTGCAATAAGTTTCTGTCCTTGAAAGTCAGAAAACGATTTCTTGCATGTTACATAGAACCAGCTTTGACATACGGCAGTGAGACCTGGACAATTAGTAAACAAGCGAAATAATCCATTGAAGCCTTGGAGATGTGTTTTTAAGGAAGAATGTTGAACATTAATTTGACAGTCAAAAATAGCAATCATGACGTTTTAAGGGAAACTAAATCGCAAAGACAACTTATCCCAAACATCAGAAACAGGCAGTCATCAAAACACAAAATCTGGAACATGTTGTGACAACAGGAAAAATTTACAGGAAGAGAGATCGAGGAAGACAGCGTGAAAGGATCATTGACAGTCTTGTATCATGTCACGGAACGAAGTCCACACGCGATTTGATCCATGACGTCGGAAGTCGTAAGTTGTGGAGAGGCATAATCGCCCTCGGCAGTCGACAAGGCACTGAATGATTATATATATATATATATATATATAGCAGTGAAGAAAGCATAGAGGAATTTTATAATGACGTGGAGTCTGCTTTGAAGAACTGCAAAAAATCGGAAATAAATATCATAATGGGTGATTTCAACGCAAAAATAGGACAGCAAGGCGATGGATGCAGTGTAGGCAACCATGGTTTGGGAGAGAGAAATGAAAGAGGATACAGACTTGTAGAATGGGCAAAAGAACAAGAAATGGTTGTAGGAAACACCTGGTTTAAACAGCATCCTAGAAGATTATGGACATGGAGGAGTCCAGACAGCAGGATTAAAAACCAGATAGATTACATCCTGATTAGCAAAAGATTTCGAAATGCGTTAACAGTCGTAAAAACAGTTCCAAATGCAGACTGTTACAGTGATCACAGATTAATTACAGGCACATTGAGGGTAAAGTTAAAGAAAGTCAAGTATACAGCAGGAAACCCTAAATATGACTTGTGCAAATTGAAAACTGACAAAGAAATACAAGATAATTTTAACATAGAAGTAAAGAACAAATTTGATATATTGTCTGATCTAGAGATCCTGTTTCAAGATGTAGATGATCAATGGGAAACGATGAAGAATTCAATCAGTTGCGCAGCAGAAAAAACTATTCCAAAAGTAAAGAAAGTGGGCCGTAAGACATGGATGACTGAAGAAATTTTACAACTAATGGAAACAAGAAGACAGAACAAAAATAATCCTGCTAAATATGAAGAAATTCACAGAAAAGTGAGAACCTTATGTAAGGAGGCAAAAGAAAAATGGCTTGAGAAAAATTGCAGAGAAATTGAAAAACAACACAACAGTAACAATGCGAAACTAATGCACAAAAGAATTCAGGAGCTTACTAATCAAAGAACACGTACATCAGCAGGCTGCCTAAAGACAAAAGATGGAAGAGTCATAATAGAAAAAGATCAGATATTACATGAATGGTCAGATTACGTGAAAAACCTGTATGACGATAACAGAGACGAACAGTATGATGTTCAAAATAATAATGAAGGACCAGCAATTTTGAAGATGGAGGTTCAGAATGCTCTTAACCATATGAAATCTGGCAAGACCCCCGGTTCAGACAGCGTCACAACAGAAATGATTAATGCTTTAGAAGAATATGGAATAGATCAAGTTACCAGTCTGCTTAATACAATATATGATACTGGAAATATACCTCAGGAGTTATGTAATTCTGTATTTATTGCAATCCCAAAGAAATCAGGAGCCTTGGAATGTGATCAACATCGAACAATTAGTATAATGAGTCACATCACGAAGATTTTGCTAAGAATTATCATGCAAAGAGTTAGGAGGAAAATACAACCTGAAATAGGAGAAGAACAATGTGGGTTTGTGGAAGGCAAGGGTACAGTAAATGCTGTGTATATACTGAGAAACATAATCGAACGTTCTATAGAAGTAAACAAAGATCTACACCTTTGCTTTATTGACTACACAAAGGCTTTTGATAAAGTGAGACATGTCAACATGATAAGGATGCTTGAAGATCTACAAATTGATGGAAAAGATCTTAGACTTGTAAAAAACATATATTGGAAACAACAAGCTGCCATAAGAGTTGATAATGAAGTAAGCCAATATCAGCCTATTAAAAGGGGTGTGAGACAGGGATGTGTAATGTCTCCAGATCTGTTTTCCCTGTACAGTGAAAGTATTTTCAGAAATATTGAAGATATGGAAGGAATCAACATTGGGGGACGATGCATCAATAACATTAGATATGCAGATGATACAGTCTTGATTGCAGACAATGAACAGGACCTGCAAAATTTAGTAGATGCGATTGTTACACACAGTGAACAACTAGGGTTAGAATTAAATTGTAAAAAGACACAGATTATGGTCGTCACTAGGAAGGACGAAATACCACAATGTAATATACAAGTAAATGGGAATATTCTTCAACAAGTGAGCAGGTACAATTATCTCGGAACAGTAATAACATCTGATGGGAGATGCCTTGAAGAGATTAGAACAAGAATCGCCATGGCAAAAGTAGCCTTTAGCAAGATGAAAAACATATTGACCAATAAAAAGATGTCAATTGAAACGAGAAAAAGAGTGTTGAGATGCTACATTGAACCTGTACTTTTGTATGGATGTGAAGCGTGGACAATGAGCAGTCAGGCTGAAAAACATCTGATGGCTGTAGAGATGTGGTTTCTGAGGAAAATGCAAAGAATACCATGGACAGCCAGAAAGACCAATGAACAAGTCCTTCAAGAAACAAATGAAGATCGTAAATTGATTAGAGAAATTAGACGTAGACAGTCAAAATTTTTTGGGCATGTTATGAGAAGAAATGGATTGGAGAATTTGGTGACAACTGGTAAGATCGAGGGGAACAGACCAAGGGGAAGACCTAGAAGCAAGTACCTGGATGGCTTGGCCTTGTGGCATGGTCGAGACAGAAACACGGAGCTGATCCACGACTCTGGTGATCGGGTGAGATGGCAGAACATGACCGCCCACGCTTACCGGCATGGCACATGATGGATGGATATATATATATATATATATATATATATATATAACATGAAAATTAGCACAAGCAAAACAGAGGTAATGACAATAACTAAAGAAGAACAAACAACAACAATTCACCTAAATGAACATCCCTTGAAACAAGTGAAGAGTTTCAAGTACCTGGGAAGTATAATATCATCAAATGGCAGATCAGAAGACGAGATCGAAAATAGGTGCAATAAGGCAAATCAACTCATTGGACAAATGGCACCAATACTAAAGAACAAACATGTATCAGTAACTACTAAGATAGCACTTTACAACACAATTTTCCTACCAACTCTATGCTACCAATGCCAAACCTGGACAATGACAGAAAAAGAGAACAGAAAAATCACAACAGAAATGAGGTTCCTGAGAAGAATACTCAGCGTATAAAGAAGAGATAAGATCAGAAATGAAGAAATCAGGACTAAAGTGGGGGTTAAAGCAGCACTAGATTTTATTAGAAAGCAGCAAGTCAAATGGTTTGGCCATGCAAGTAGGTTACCAGTCAACAGCGTACCACAACAAGCAATGATGTACAGACCAGATGGAAACAGAGGAAGAGGCCGACCACGTAAACGTTGGACGGAGGGAATAGCAGAGCCCATGGGAATATCGATACATGAAGCCCATAAATGGGCACTCTCACGAAGTTTATACTTCACCTCGACACCGCAAGGTACAAGAGGAACATGATGAGATGAGTTCATATATATATATATATATATATATATATATATATATATATATATATATATATATATATATATATGTGTGTGTGTGTGTGTGTGTGTGTGTGTGTGTGTGTGCGCGAGCGCGTGGGTGTGTGTGTGTGTGTCCAGTGTGGTGTGACGTCGTTCGACACAACATATGAGTACAAAATAACAAATTACATAAACAAAATTAACAGGCTCTTTCTTTATACATACAAAGAAATCGCGTCAGTATTTTCTCTCTTACAGATGAAGATTGCCTAAGCCTGTTCATTAAGCACAACTACGCCTGGAATGACGCGCCTTGCACTTTTGGATGCCATTTCATCTGCTCCACACCGTAAGTTCCATTACCTGCTTGTTTTCAGAAACTCCGTCCCTATTACGTAAAATTGAAAATGGACAGTTGTGACTTGAGTGGATACCGAGTATAAATAATTATCTTTTCCGATTCCGATTCGTTGGGGAAAAAAAACAACTTTCCACCACCGTTCAACTAGCTTCTGTGGCGTTAGTTCATGATGCAGGTTAAGTTGCAGAAACCGAGAGAAACTTAAAAAAAAAAAAAAGACCTTTTTTTTTAAAGTTTCTCTCGGTTTCTGCGCCAGTGTTAGCTGGCTTATCGATTTTGTAGACCTTGTGCCAGTGACGTCAACTGGGGGATTGACCAGCGAAATCTTCTTTGTGTCTGTATCCTCTAGAGGTTTCTTTTGTCAGCGTTGGCTTCTGGTTCGTAGTTTTTGTCGTCACCACCGCTAAGTATGTAGGAGTATTTGAATAGATAAAAAGCCTCTCCGCCTTCATGATTCTGATGTGGAGATTTTCCTGTTCCAGCTGCTTCAGGGTCTGGTCATCTGTCAGCTCCACTTGGATACGTTTGACAACCCATCTGATCGTATGTGAGTCGGCGTTTCCAACTCTGGTATCTTTCTCCTCGTTCTTCTTCTCAGCTGTCTTGGCTCTAGTCTGTTGTGGGTTGTCGTCGGTCTTCCTCGTGGAAGCTTCCTTAGAAGTGACTGTAGGTTCTTGTTCTTTACTGCAGCTCGCAGGCAGGTTCTCTACTCACGTCGTCTTTACCGTCTTGGCGGCTTCCATGCTGCTCATATTGTCTTCTGATATTTTTTCTTGGATCGTGCCATTTCCTCCCCCGTATCAGGTGTCTTGAAAAGTTTGGATGACATGTTCTCGATTGCGCTCCGCAAGTGGCGAATTCTCTCTTGTAGGGACTTACATGGATATAACGTCCGGGTCATGCTGGGGTCAGAGGTAACAGCCAGCGGATTGGTTGAATTCGAAAGCGCCAGTTGTCGGAACACTTATCATGGACAAGGCACACATGCTGATCGATTGGAAGTTGAAGTGGTAAAATTTCCACAGCGGAGCAAGCACGACATGAGGCTTCTGATCGTCAGAGGAGGTCCCTCTTCCCAGAATGTTTCGGCCCATTACCGTCGTGACACTCTCTGTGGTCGGAAAAGACACAGTCACGGACGAAATTACATATTCAAGGATGCCCGAATTAGGAGTCGTATGTCCGCTAGGGCGGGACTATAAGGAGACAAAGTCGACGTGTTTACAACCAGTATGTCAGTGGAATGATTAGCGCCTACATCATATGACATTTTATGCAAGAGACTGAACATATATGGGTTTTTTCCGGAATATTATTTTTCGATTCTTGAATCAATAAATCAATTCTTCAATCAATTATTTCAGAAAACTTTAGCCAAGATGCGTTACGGTCACACGAGTATCTTCTTAGAATGCTAAGAATTCCATAAATAATCACCATGTCTTGTGTGTTGCTCATAGAAGTAGAAGAAAGAGGTAGAAACTAGAGGACACACTAGACAACATACACATGTAAAGTTATAGCCATTAGAGGACACACTAGACAACATACACATGTAAAGTTATAGCCATTAGAGGACACACTAGACAACATACACATGTAAAGTTATAGCCACTAGAGAACACACTAGACAACATACACATGTAAAGTTATAGCCATTAGAGGACACACTAGACAACATACACATGTAAAGCTATAGCCACTAGAGGACACACTAGACAACATACACATGTAAAGTTATAGCCACTAGAGGACACACTAGACAACATACACATGTAAAGCTATAGCCACTAGAGGACACACTAGACAACATACACATGTAAAGTTATAGCCACTAGAGGACACACTAGACAACATACACATGTACAGCTATAGCCACTAGAGGACACACTAGACAACATACACATGTAAAGCTATAGCCACTAGAGGACACACTAGACAACATACACATGTAAAGCTATAGCCACTAGAGGACACACTAGACAACATACACATGTAAAGTTATAGCCACTAGAGGATACACTAGACAACATACACATGTACAGCTATAGCCACTAGAGGACACACTAGACAACATACACATGTAAAGCTATAGCCACTAGAGGACACACTAGACAACATACACATGTAAAGCTATAGCTACTAGAGGACACACTAGACAACATACACATGTAAAGCTATAGCTACTAGAGGACACACTAGACAACATACACATGTAAAGCTATAGCCACTAGAGGACACACTAGACAACATACACATGTAAAGCTATAGCCACTAGAGGACACACTAGACAACATACACATGTAAAGCTATAGCCACTAGAGGACACACTAGACAACATACACATGTAAAGTTATAGCCACTAGAAGACACACTAGACAACATACACATGTACAGCTATAGCCACTAGAGGACACACTAGACAACATACACATGTACAGCTATAGCCACTAGAGGACACACTAGACAACATACACATGTAAAGCTATAGCCACTACAGGACACACTAGACAACATACACATGTAAAGCTATAGCCACTAGAGGACACACTAGACAACATACACATGTAAAGCTATAGCCACTAGAGGACACACTAGACAACATACACATGTAAAGTTATAGCCACTAGAGGACACACTAGACAACATACACATGTAAAGTTATAGCCACTAGAGGACACACTAGACAACATACACATGTACAGCTATAGCCACTAGAGGACACACTAGACAACATACACATGTACAGCTATAGCCACTAGAGGACACACTAGACAACATACACATGTACAGCTATAGCCACTAGAGGACACACTAGACAACATACACATGTAAAGCTATAGCCACTAGAGGACACACTAGACAACATACACATGTAAAGCTATAGCCACTAGAGGACACACTAGACAACATACACATGTAAAGCTATAGCCACTAGAGGACACACTAGACAACATACACATGTAAAGCTATAGCCACTAGAGGACACACTAGACAACATACACATGTAAAGCTATAGCCACTAGAGGACACACTAGACAACATACACATGTAAAGCTATAGCCACTAGAGGACACACTAGACAACATACACATGCAAAGCTATAGCCACTAGAGGACACACTAGACAACATACACATGCAAAGCTATAGTTACTTGAGAACACACTAGACAACATACACATGTAAAGCTATAGCCACTAGAGGACACACTAGACAACATACACATGTAAAGCTATAGCCACTAGAGGACACACTAGACAACATACACATGTAAAGCGATTGCCACTAGAGGACACACTAGACAACATACACATGTAAAGCGATAGCCACTAGAAGACACACTAGACAAAATACACATGTAAAGCGATAGCCACTAGAGGACACACTAGACAATATACACATGTAAAGCTTAGCCACTAGAGGACACACTAGACAACATACACATGTTAAGCTATAGCCACTAGAGGACACACTAGACAACATACACATGTAAAGCTATAGCCACAAGAGGAAACACAAGACAACATACACATGTACAGCTATAACCACTAGAGGACACACTAGACAACATACACATGTACAGCTATAGCCACTAGAGGACACACTAGACAACATACACATGTAAAGTTATAACCACTAGAGGACACACTAGACAACATACACATGTAAAGTTATAACCACTAGAGGACACACTAGACAACATACACATGTAAAGCTATAGCCACTAGAGGACACACTAGACAACATACACATGTAAAGCTATAGCCACTAGAGGACACTCTAGACAACATACACATGTAAAGCTATAGCAACTAGAGGACACCCTAGACAACATACACATGTAAAGCTATAGCAACTAGAGGACACCCTAGACAACATACGCATGTAAAGCTATAGCCACTAGAGGACACACTAGACAACATACGCATGTAAAGCTATAGCCACTAGAGAACACACTAGACAACATACACATGTAATGCTATAGCCACTAGAGGACACACTAGACAACATACACATGAAACGCTATAGCCACTAGAGGACACACTAGACAACATACACATGTAAAGCTATAGCCACTAGAGGACACACTAGACAACATACACATGTTAAGCTATAGCCACTAGAAGACACACTAGACAACATACACATGTAAAGCTATAGCCACTAGAGGACACACTAGACATCATACACATGTAAAGCTATAGCCACTAGAGGACACACTAGACATCATACACATGTAAAGTTATAGCCACTAGAGGACACACTAGACAACATACACATGTAAAGTTATAGCCAATAGAGGACACACTAGACAACATACACATGTACAGCTATAGCCACTAGAGGACACACTAGACAACATACACATGTACAGCTATAGCCACTAGAGGACACACTAGACAACATACACATGTAAAGCTATAGCCACTAGAGGACACACTAGACAACATACACATGTAAAGCTATAGCCACTAGAGGACACACTAGACAACATACACATGTAAAGCTATAGCCACTAGAGGACACACTAGACAACATACACATGTAAAGCTATAGCCACTAGAGGACACACTAGACAACATACACATGTAAAGTTATAGCCACTAGAGGACACACTAGACAACATACACATGTAAAGTTATAGCCACTAGAGGACACACTAGACAACATACACATGTACTGCTATAGCCACTAGAGGACACACTAGACAACATACACATGTACAGCTATAGCCACTAGAGGACACACTAGACAACATACACATGTACAGCTATAGCCACTAGAGGACACACTAGACAACATACACATGTACAGCTATAGCCACTAGAGGACACACTAGACAACATACACATGTAAAGCTATAGCCACTAGAGGACACACTAGACAACATACACATGTAAAGCTATAGCCACTAGAGGACACACTAGACAACATACACATGTAAAGCTATAGCCACTAGAGGACACACTAGACAACATACACATGTAAAGCTATAGCCACTAGAAGACACACTAGACAACGTACACATGTAAAGCTATAGCCACTAGAGGACACACTAGACAACATACACATGTAAAGCTATAGCCACTAGAGGACACACTAGACAACATACACATGTAAAGCTATAGCCACTAGAGGACACACTAGACAACATACACATGTAAAGTTATAGCCACCAGAGGACACACTAGACAACATACACATGTAAAGTTATAGCCACTAGAGGACACACTAGACAACATACACATGTACAGCTATAGCCACTAGAGGACACACTAGACAACATACACATGTACAGCTATAGCCACTAGAGGACACACTAGACAACATACACATGTACAGCTATAGCCACTAGAGGACACACTAGACAACATACACATGTAAAGCTATAGCCACTAGAGGACACACTAGACAACATACACATGTAAAGCTATAGCCACTAGAGGACACACTAGACAACATACACATGTAAAGCTATAGCCAATACAGGACACACTAGACAACATACACATGTAAAGCTATAGCCACTACAGGACACACTAGACAACATACACATGCAAAGCTATAGCCACTAGAGGACACACTAGACAACATACACATGCAAAGCTATAGCCACTAGAGGACACACTAGACAACATACACATGCAAAGCTATAGCCACTAGAGGACACACTAGACAACATACACATGCAAAGCTATAGTTACTTGAGGACACACTAGACAACATACACATGTAAAGCTATAGCCACTAGAGGAAACACTAGACAACATACACATGTAAAGCTATAGCCACTAGAGGACACACTAGACAACATACACATGTAAAGCGATTGCCACTAGAGGACACACTAGACAACATACACATGTAAAGCTATAGCCACTAGAAGACACACTAGACAACATACACATGTAAAGCTATAGCCACTAGAGGACACACTAGACAACATACACATGTAAATCTTAGCCACTAGAGGACACACTAGACAACATACACATGTTATGCTATAGCCACTAGAGGACACACTAGACAACATACACATGTTATGCTATAGCCACTAGAGGACACACTAGACAACATACACATGTAAAGTTATAACCACTAGAGGACACACTAGACAACATACACATGTAAAGCTATAACCACTAGAGGACACACTAGACAACATACACATGTAAAGCTATAGCCACTAGAGGACACACTAGACAACATACACATGTACAGCTATAGCCACTAGAGGACACACTAGACAACATACACATGTACAGCTATAGACACTAGAGGACACACTAGACAACATACACATGTAAAGCTATAGCCACTAGAGGACACACTAGACAACATACACATGTAAAGTTATAACCACTAGAGGACACACTAGACAACATACACATGTAAAGCTATAGTCACTAGAGGACACACTAGACAACATACACATGTAAAGCTATAGCCACTAGAGGACACACTAGACAACATACACATGTAAAGCTATAGCCACTAGAGGACACTCCAGACAACATACACATGTAAAGCTATAGCCACTAGAGGACACACTAGACAACATACACATGTAAAGCTATAGCCACTAGAGGACACACTAGACAACATACACATGTAAAGCTATAACCACTAAAGGACACACTAGACAACATACACATGTTAAGCTATAGCCACTAGAGGACACACTAGACAACATACACATGTAAAGCTGTAACCACTAGAGGACACACTGGACAACATACACATGTAAAGCTATAGCCACTAGAGGACACACTGGACAACATACACATGTAAAGCTATAGCCACTAGAGGACACACTAGACAACATACACATGTAAAGCTATAGCCACTAGAGGACACACTAGACAACATACACATGTAAAGCTATAGCCACTAGAGGACACACTAGACAACATACACATGTAAAGTTATAGCCACTAGAGGACACACTAGACAACATACACATGTAAAGTTATAGCTACTAGAGGACACACTAGACAACATACACATGTACAGCTATAGCCCCTAGAGGACACACTAGACAACATACACACGTACAGCTATAGCCACTAGAGGACACACTAGACAACATACACATGTACAGCTATAGCCACTAGAGGACACACTAGACAACATACACATGTAAAGCTATAGCCACTAGAGGACACACTAGACAACATACACATGCAAAGCTATAGCCACTAGAGGACACACTAGACAACATACACATGCAAAGCTATAGCCACTAGAGGACACACTAGACAACATACACATGCAAAGCTATAGTTACTTGAGGACACACTAGACAACATACACATGTAAAGCTATAACCACTAAAGGACACACTAGACAACATACACATGTTAAGCTATAGCCACTAGAGGACACACTAGACAACATACACATGTAAAGCTGTAACCACTAGAGGACACACTAGACAACATACACATGTAAAGCTATAGCCACTAGAGGACACACTGGACAACATACACATGTAAAGCTATAGCCACTAGAGGACACACTAGACAACATACACATGTAAAGCTATAGCCACTAGAGGACACACTAGACAACATACACATGTAAAGCTATAGCCACTAGAGGACACACTAGACAACATACACATGTAAAGTTATAGCCACTAGAGGACACACTAGACAACATACACATGTAAAGTTATAGCCACTAGAGGACACACTAGACAACATACACATGTACAGCTATAGCCCCTAGAGGACACACTAGACAACATACACACGTACAGCTATAGCCACTAGAGGACACACTAGACAACATACACATGTACAGCTATAGCCACTAGAGGACACACTAGACAACATACACATGCAAAGCTATAGCCACAAGAGGACACACTAGACAACATACACATGCAAAGCTATAGCCACTAGAGGACACACTAGACAACATACACATGCAAAGCTATAGCCACTAGAGGACACACTAGACAACATACACATGCAAAGCTATAGTTACTTGAGGACACACTAGACAACATACACATGTAAAGCTATAGCCACTAGAGGAAACACTAGACAACATACACATGTAAAGCTATAGCCACTAGAGGACACACTAGACAACATACACATGTAAAGCGATTGCCACTAGAGGACACACTAGACAACATACACATGTAAAGCTATAGCCACTAGAAGACACACTAGACAACATACACATGTAAAGCTATAGCCACTAGAGGACACACTAGACAACATACACATGTAAATCTTAGCCACTAGAGGACACACTAGACAACATACACATGTTATGCTATAGCCACTAGAGGACACACTAGACAACATACACATATAAAGTTATAACCACTAGAGGACACACTAGACAACATACACATGTAAAGCTATAACCACTAGAGGACACACTAGACAACATACACATGTAAAGCTATAGCCACTAGAGGACACACTAGACAACATACACATGTACAGCTATAGCCACTAGAGGACACACTAGACAACATACACATGTACAGCTATAGACACTAGAGGACACACTAGACAACATACACATGTAAAGCTATAGCCACTAGAGGACACACTAGACAACATACACATGTAAAGTTATAACCACTAGAGGACACACTAGACAACATACACATGTAAAGCTATAGTCACTAGAGGACACACTAGACAACATACACATGTAAAGCTATAGCCACTAGAGGAAACACTAGACAACATACACATGTAAAGCTATAGCCACTAGAGGACACTCCAGACAACATACACATGTAAAGCTATAGCCACTAGAGGACACACTAGACAACATACACATGTAAAGCTATAACCACTAAAGGACACACTAGACAACATACACATGTTAAGCTATAGCCACTAGAGGACACACTAGACAACATACACATGTAAAGCTGTAACCACTAGAGGACACACTAGACAACATACACATGTAAAGCTATAGCCACTAGAGGACACACTGGACAACATACACATGTAAAGCTATAGCCACTAGAGGACACACTAGACAACATACACATGTAAAGCTATAGCCACTAGAGGACACACTAGACAACATACACATGTAAAGCTATAGCCACTAGAGGACACACTAGACAACATACACATGTAAAGTTATAGCCACTAGAGGACACACTAGACAACATACACATGTAAAGTTATAGCCACTAGAGGACACACTAGACAACATACACATGTACAGCTATAGCCCCTAGAGGACACACTAGACAACATACACACGTACAGCTATAGCCACTAGAGGACACACTAGACAACATACACATGTACAGCTATAGCCACTAGAGGACACACTAGACAACATACACATGTAAAGCTATAGCCACTAGAGGACACACTAGACAACATACACATGTAAAGCTATAGCCACTAGAGGACACACTAGACAACATACACATGTAAAGCTATAGCCACTAGAGGACACACTAGACAACATACACATGTAAAGCGATTGCCACTAGAGGACACACTAGACAACATACACATGTAAAGCTATAGCCACTAGAAGACACACTAGACAACATACACATGTAAAGCTATAGCCACTAGAGGACACACTAGACAACATACACATGTAAATCTTAGCCACTAGAGGACACACTAGACAACATACACATGTTAAGCTATAGCCACTAGAGGACACACTAGACAACATACACATATAAAGTTATAACCACTAGAGGACACACTAGACAACATACACATGTAAAGCTATAACCACTAGAGGACACACTAGACAACATACACATGTAAAGCTATAGCCACTAGAGGACACACTAGACAACATACACATGTACAGCTATAGCCACTAGAGGACACACTAGACAACATACACATGTACAGCTATAGACACTAGAGGACACACTAGACAACATACACATGTAAAGCTATAGCCACTAGAGGACACACTAGACAACATACACATGTAAAGTTATAACCACTAGAGGACACACTAGACAACATACACATGTAAAGCTATAGTCACTAGAGGACACACTAGACAACATACACATGTAAAGCTATAGCCACTAGAGGTAACACTAGACAACATACACATGTAAAGCTATAGCCACTAGAGGACACTCCAGACAACATACACATGTAAAGCTATAGCCACTAGAGGACACACTAGACAACATACACATTTAAAGCTATAACCACTAAAGGACACACTAGACAACATACACATGTTAAGCTATAGCCACTAGAGGACACACTAGACAACATACACATGTAAAGCTGTAACCACTAGAGGACACACTAGACAACATACACATGTAAAGCTATAGCCACTAGAGGACACACTGGACAACATACACATGTAAAGCTATAGCCACTAGAGGACACACTAGACAACATACACATGTAAAGCTATAGCCACTAGAGGACACACTAGACAACATACACATGTAAAGCTATAGCCACTAGAGGACACACTAGACAACATACACATGTAAAGTTATAGCCACTAGAGGACACACTAGACAACATACACATGTAAAGTTATAGCCACTAGAGGACACACTAGACAACATACACATGTACAGCTATAGCCCCTAGAGGACACACTAGACAACATACACATGTAAAGCTATAGCCAATACAGGACACACTAGACAACATACACATGTAAAGCTATAGCCACTACAGGACACACTAGACAACATACACATGCAAAGCTATAGCCACTAGAGGACACACTAGACAACATACACATGCAACGCTATAGCCACTAGAGGACACACTAGACAACATACACATGCAAAGCTATAGCCACTAGAGGACACACTAGACAACATACACATGCAAAGCTATAGTTACTTGAGGACACACTAGACAACATACACATGTAAAGCTATAGCCACTAGAGGACACACTAGACAACATACACATGTAAAGCTATAGCCACTAGAGGACACACTAGACAACATACACATGTAAAGCGATTGCCACTAGAGGACACACTAGACAACATACACATGTAAAGCTATAGCCACTAGAAGACACACTAGACAACATACACATGTAAAGCTATAGCCACTAGAGGACACACTAGACAACATACACATGTAAATCTTAGCCACTAGAGGACACACTAGACAACATACACATGTTAAGCTATAGCCACTAGAGGACACACTAGACAACATACACATGTAAAGTTATAACCACTAGAGGACACACTAGACAACATACACATGTAAAGCTATAACCACTAGAGGACACACTAGACAACATACACATGTACATCTATAGCCACTAGAGGACACACTAGACAACATACACATGTACAGCTATAGCCACTAGAGGACACACTAGACAACATACACATGTACAGCTATAGACACTAGAGGACACACTAGACAACATACACATGTAAAGCTATAGCCACTAGAGGACACACTAGACAACATACACATGTAAAGTTATAACCACTAGAGGACACACTAGACAACATACACATGTAAAGCTATAGCCACTGGAGGACACACTAGACAACATACACATGTACAGCTATAGCCACTAGAGGATACACTAGACAACATACACATGTATAGCTATAGCCACTAAAGGACACACTAGACAACATACACATGTAAAGCTTAGCCACTAAAGGACACACTAGACAACATACACATGTTAAGCTATAGCCACTAGAGGACACACTAGACAACATACACATGTAAAGCTGTAACCACTAGAGGACACACTAGACAACATACACATGTAAAGCTATAACCACTAGAGGACACACTAGACAACATACACATGTACAGCTATAGCCACTAGAGGACACACTAGACAACATACACATGTAAAGCTATAGCCACTAGAGGACACACTAGACAACATACACATGTAAAGCTATAGCCACTAGAGGACACACTAGACAACATACACATGTAAAGTTATAGCCACTAGAGGACACACTAGACAACATACACATGTAAAGTTATAGCCACTAGAGGACACACTAGACAACATACACATGTACAGCTATAGCCCCTAGAGGACACACTAGACAACATACACATGTAAAGCTATAGCCAATACAGGACACACTAGACAACATACACATGTAAAGCTATAGCCACTACAGGACACACTAGACAACATACACATGCAAAGCTATAGCCACTAGAGGACACACTAGACAACATACACATGCAAAGCTATAGCCACTAGAGGACACACTAGACAACATACACATGCAAAGCTATAGCCACTAGAGGACACACTAGACAACATACACATGCAAAGCTATAGTTACTTGAGGACACACTAGACAACATACACATGTAAAGCTATAGCCACTAGAGGACACACTAGACAACATACACATGTAAAGCTATAGCCACTAGAGGACACACTAGACAACATACACATGTAAAGCGATTGCCACTAGAGGACACACTAGACAACATACACATGTAAAGCTATAGCCACTAGAAGACACACTAGACAACATACACATGTAAAGCTATAGCCACTAGAGGACACACTAGACAACATACACATGTAAATCTTAGCCACTAGAGGACACACTAGACAACATACACATGTTAAGCTATAGCCACTAGAGGACACACTAGACAACATACACATGTAAAGTTATAACCACTAGAGGACACACTAGACAACATACACATGTAAAGCTATAACCACTAGAGGACACACTAGACAACATACACATGTACATCTATAGCCACTAGAGGACACACTAGACAACATACACATGTACAGCTATAGCCACTAGAGGACACACTAGACAACATACACATGTACAGCTATAGACACTAGAGGACACACTAGACAACATACACATGTAAAGCTATAGCCACTAGAGGACACACTAGACAACATACACATGTAAAGTTATAACCACTAGAGGACACACTAGACAACATACACATGTAAAGCTATAGCCACTGGAGGACACACTAGACAACATACACATGTACAGCTATAGCCACTAGAGGATACACTAGACAACATACACATGTATAGCTATAGCCACTAAAGGACACACTAGACAACATACACATGTAAAGCTTAGCCACTAAAGGACACACTAGACAACATACACATGTTAAGCTATAGCCACTAGAGGACACACTAGACAACATACACATGTAAAGCTGTAACCACTAGAGGACACACTAGACAACATACACATGTAAAGCTATAACCACTAGAGGACACACTAGACAACATACACATGTACAGCTATAGCCACTAGAGGACACACTAGACAACATACACATGTAAAGCTATAGCCACTAGAGGACACACTAGACAACATACACATGTAAAGCTATAGCCACTAGAGGACACACTAGACAACATACACATGTAAAGCTATAGCCACTAGAGGACACACTAGACAACATACACATGTAAAGCTATAGTCACTAGAGGACACACTAGACAACATACACATGTAAAGCTATAGCCACTAGAGGACACACTAGACAACATACACATGTACAGCTATAGTTACTAGAGGACACACTAGACAACATACACATGTAAAGCTATAGTTACGGGTATTCGAACCTCTCACCTCCAATTTACGACAGCGCCTTACAAATGTACTACGACGCTTGACCAACTAGACATCTCATGTGCCGCTAAGAAAACGAACTTCAACGAACTAAGAGAACGAACTTAAATGGGTCACAAATTGAATACGCATACTTTTCTTACATCCGGATATTCTTGTCACTTATCTTCCACATATCAATTATACATTTTGGTTATAGCATATAACTAATATGTCAAAGATAGCGAAAACGAACATTTAAGTACTGCAAGAGGCCAGTTTTCACAAAAATAGAAACCTTGGACTCTGTTATTCCATCTGTTCATCGTTTACATGGTCATCATTTACTTTGGAAATAGTTCACGAAGTGCTTGCTCTTAGGTCTGCTAGTTCTACGCTGTTTCCGCTCGTCAGTACTGAACCAACATGAACACTTGAGTTCCTAGCGATCCAACGTAAAGAAAAAGTAACAAACTGGTGGTCTTTATTCTTCTCTGCTCACAATATTTCTGCTGCAGTCTTCAATGTCTCTATTTCCTCTCTAAAGATATTTAAGAATATTCCAGTTGACCCTGACGGTTTTGAATTGACATTTTGTGTTCAATCGTTTTTGCTACCAACAAGACAACAAGCATCCAAATTTCCGGAAACAAGCGTAATTACAAGACATCATTATAACGAGCGTAATTATGCACAGAGATCATATCCTCTTCTTGCAGCCCACGTTCTATGGAGCTAGTGATCGTGTCTGTCCACAGCCCTCTGTATCGTGTCATGTCAATCATTTCTGATACTGATGTTCCTCCATGCCATGATGTCAAACTGCCCATCATCTTCTCTCGTGGTCTCCCACTGCCCCTCTTTCCCTCCAACTTTCCTTCTGTGGCGATATACTCCAGCTTTCCCCCTCTCATGACATGCGCAAACAATGTCTGGTGCGAGTAACCAGTTGTCTTTGTGAGTTAACTTCTTCAAAATCTCTGTATTACTCCTTCAAGATGTCTGCACTACTCTTTTTATCTATCTTCTCATCTTTCTTCTGTAAAACTACATATCCACACTTCCATATAATTCCTCATTTGCCTGCTACGTGTCTACATTTTGTTTGGCACTGAATCAGGTAAACTGCAGCTATTAAAGTAACCACAGACATACACTGACTTGTTTCAGACCGGTTTCATTCACTGTATTATTGCAGAAATCACATGTATGTTGTATGTATTCCACTAAATCTTGCCCATACATGCACACATGACATGACGTATGCCTTCTTCTCTCTCTTGCAGGAGCAACGAAATAAACGTGGTGATTGATAAATAAAATGATTATCCCCTGTATGGCCACAAGTCTACATTACTACAGAACAGCAATGAGGAAATCAACAAAAACGGAAAGTCAAGTTGGTCAGCTTTACGAGAATACATTCACCATTCACAGAATGGACGTTGCGCCTTGAAAGACTTCGACGCCACTCTTAACAAACAAACACATTTAATTAAAATATTACCAAAATGTCACCGCCTGAAGAAATACACTTGCCTGATTGGCTATGATGACCAGATTTGATAACTTCCAGATGTATTGTAACATTTGTAAAATGTTATTTTTTTTTAAATATTCACCAAATATGTGATATTTACAAACAAATAAAAATTTAAAAAAAAATAACACAAACAAAAAAATACAACGAACACGTTTATGTGTGAGGCGAACATAATTTAAATTACAATTCATATTACCGTTTTGGCTTATAGTAATTCCTCAAATAAATTTTGACTCTGTCAGAACACACCAAAACTTCTTTTGTTTAATTATTGTTGAATAATTCAGTTAATCTTTTTTTTTTCCTGCAAGAAACACACATACAGAGAGAGAGAGAGAGAGAGAGAGAGAGAGAGAGAGAGAGAGAGAGAGAGAGGAGAGAGAGAGAGAGAGAGAGAGGGTGAGAAGAAGAAGAAGAAGAAGAAAAGACAATAAAACAAGTACAGATTGAAGAACATTCTCTGGTCTGTGGAGTGGAAGGACCATACAATTGTGTAGACCTGAATGTCCGGATGAATAGGTGCAAGTCTTTCTCACTTTAGGGGACAAAGACAGACAAACAGACAGACAGACAAACAGACAAACAGACAGACAGACAGAGAGACAGACAGACAGACAGTGTAAGAAGTGTCAGTCTTTCTCTCTTTCAGCGAAAGAAAGAAAGAAAGAAAGAAAGAAAGAAAGAAAGTAAGAAAGAAAGAAAGAAAGAAAGAAAACTTATCCCGAAACAGTGTAGAAGTGTCAGTCTTTCTCTCTTTTAGCGAAAGAAAGAAAGAAAGAAAGAAGGAAAGAAAGAAAGAAAGAAAGAAAGAAAGAAAGAAAGAAAGAAAGAAAACTTATCCCGAAGCATTTTCCTGCCATGGGTCAGTGATGTGATAAGACCATCACATGTTGTAGGCCTGGATGCACGGAGAAATAGGTGGCCAGTCTTTCCCTCACTTAGCAGGCGATGAGCCCAAGCGTCGAACTCTTCTCCGTCTCTGCTCTTGGTATTATCAGCGCAGCTTCCCCATTAACTGTGTTAACGCACCCCGCTATTGATAATTCTAGCGAGTCAACATTCGCTTTAGGTGTGATCATTCAAACTAAACAATGACAATTCCTTTCACTGCAATAGTAGGTCCCCACGCATTCCAGCTCTGGAACACAAGAATGAGCTAAGATATTGCAGAGTTTGAAATACTGCATGTTCATGGGCGCACAGTAATGTGTACTGTTACGGATGTTTTAATTATAATCGTTGGTGCGAGGATATACAACCTAAAGACAAAATGCCATGGCAGGGCAGATCAGGCCCTAAGTCTTAGTTGACAGTTTGTCTAGGATCGAAGCTCTGACAGGCGGACGGTTAGACCATAGCTTTGCTGATCCAGCAGCTTCTGCAGCTTGTCTTGTTCCAGATGTAGAGATGTTACCATTCCTCTGGAGTGAACTAGGCAGGCCGAGAGAGGAATCATGCTGCATGGGCAACACATGGTTTCTATATTTTAGCCTAGGCATTTTACGATGAAGAGGAAAATGAAGACACATATTATGTCACAAGGTGCACATGGGGTACCATTTATTGACGACGCCGAACTGGAGACAGTAGACCATTTTATACATCTAGGATCGGAGGTAAATAGCAAATTATCCCTCGATCAGGAAATAAACATCAGGATTGGTAAGTCAGCAACGACAATGAACAGGTTAACAAAAAGAGTCTGGGAGAACAGGAAGCTTACTGCCAAAAACAAAAGTCCTTGTCTATCAAGCATGTGTCCTAGTACTCTTCTTTATGGCAGTGAAGCCTGGTCAAGTTACTTACACCAAGAGAAACGTTCACACAACTTTCATATGCGGTGTCTGTGAAGAATACTTGGTATTACGTGGCAAGACAAAATCACAAATACTGAAGTATTGAAAAGATCAGGTTGTGCGACGGTTTATTCCATTCTCAGTCTTCGTACGCTTAAATGGATAGGACACGTTAGGAGGATGGATGATGGTAGAATACCAAAGGGCATCTTTTTCTTGGTGAATATACAGGCGGGTAAGAGATCTCAGGGTCGGCCTCTACTAGAGTACAAAGATGTGTGTAAGTGGGGCATGATTGATACAGGCATTGATAATGCACATTGGGAGGCAGTCGCCGCTGAACGTGTTGCGTGGAGGGCAAATATCAGAAAAGGAATAAATAAAAAGGAGACATTTTTTGCAGAGAAATCACACTCCGAGCGTGCGAGACTAAGATGGTGCATGATGATGGAAATGACCATATGTTCACATGCATCCAATGTGGA
The DNA here is from genome assembly GCA_963921405.1 of Cepaea hortensis. Classification (NCBI taxonomy): domain Eukaryota; kingdom Metazoa; phylum Mollusca; class Gastropoda; order Stylommatophora; family Helicidae; genus Cepaea; species Cepaea hortensis. Next base: position 130,085 of record CAWUFQ010000207.1, on the reverse strand, counting down.
CGAATATTTACAGCTCGAATTGGCCTTATCAGTCACATTCACTACCACAATGGGTTGTATTTATCATGCCTGTTTGAAGCACAAACTCTCGTCTGTCAAGACGACAAGGTGCCAATGAATGCTAATCGTGGTCTTTGATAAAAACACACCAGACGGGAATGGATGAGAAAAGACAAGAGTGGAATTATAAGATAAGTAAAGATAAGATGGACAAGGCATGATGGACAAGACAAGGCGCTAAAAGATAAAAGAAGACGAGACAAGGCATGAATCGAATTCATGAGAAAAGTGTGGAAAAGACACGACAATAAAAGATGGATAAGATGAGACAAGAGTGGACAAGGCAAAATAAGACAAGACAAGATTAGATTAGACACGACAAACCGAGACAACAGTTGACCAGATAGGACGAGTTGAGACAAGTCAAGATAGGACAAGACGAAACTAAGCAAAAGTGGACAAGGCAAAATAAGACAAGACAAGATTAGATTAGACACGAGAAACCGAGATAAGAGTTGACCAGATAGGACGAGTTGAGACAAGTCAAGATAGGACAAGACGAAACTAAGCAAAAGTGGACAAGAAGAAACAAAAGGGGTCACGACAAGATGGGGCAGTGTACAATATGAAATGACAGGACGACACTAGGCAAGACAAGACGAGACAATAGTGGTCAAGACAAAACAAGACAGTTGTTACACATCACATATTAACCTAAATATAAATCCACAAGGCAAGAAGCAATTACTAACAGGTTTATTTTATTTATAAAGTTGACACAATTTCTCCCCACTCAACTATTCTCAAAGATTTACTGAATATGAACAATAGAAAATAAATAACTCCTACATATTAACATTATCTGTCCATCCGTTACGTCAGTTACAGAAACAAACAATTTGGAATGTAATTGCAAAACATATGATTACACCATACATAAACACGTGATTACGTCTCTAAACACAGAAAGAACTTCAGAACTTGCTTCCTGCTAAAAGATACTGAAGAGTGGACAACAATCGACAACAACAATGCATTTTACATTGCGCTTGCTGGTATGTCTGATCAAACTACGGAAGACAGTCAAACAATCACCAATTTCTTATATTTAAGTACGAGGGGGTTTCAAAGCAAACCCTTAAAAGAGTGATAGAAATTGCAATAACCATGCCAGTGTCTTGTAACCTGTCAATATTGTTGTTAACGATGTCAAGAGTGTTGTTGTTAAGGATGTCAAGAGAGTTCAGCATGACATCACGCTACAGACAAACACAGTAAATTCATAAGGACAGTTTAAAGATGGCCGCCCCACTTTTGACATCCACCAAAGAGAAGCAGCATATTAAAATCCGTTTATGTTAATGAGTGAAGGGTTGAAAACTATATACATTCATGGTGAATGACGGTCCAGTATGTTGCTGCATGCATGTCAGACCAGCAAGAGTATGAGTAACGTAGGAAGTTTCAAAACGTATGGGTCATAAGAAGATCTACGGCAGGCGATGCATGAGTGGTTGAACGCAGTGGTGACTACATCGAAAAATGATACATTTGTTCTTTACATTTTCAGAATACATTCATCAAAAACAAAACAAAACAAAAACATGTATCGTTTTCATTAGAAGCCCACACGTAGATGCTTGATTTTTTTATCCATGCAGAGATTAGTCATGTTAGATAGAAAGTGACATCAAACACCCCGCTTAGGTTTTAAGCTGTGCTTTCACTGTAACAGAGAATACATCCAATGATGTATACACTCATTCATGTAAGCGTTTACGTACACATGTAACTAGCTCATAAGGATAATGTTAAATTGAATCACAAAGAACAAAACAACAACAACCACAACAACCACAACAACAACTACAACAACACGAATAAAGAAGTTTCGTAGCAGGAACATACTGTAGGTATGTGAAGTGTTGGGAACATCACATTTTTTGCGCAGAGAGAAACTGATGTCTAGTATTCCCCTCCTGTAGCGAACGTCCGGCACAATTATCGTTCCCTGGTCAGACCCCGCTGATGCCATTGCCTGCGTTAATGTCTTCATCGCTGCACCATACGAGAGTACACAGATGGGTTTTACTGGTAAAAGGATCGCTTCATTGCACCGGGTTTCATCCCATATGGCTCTGTTTCTTTCCGCAGTTTGGCCTGCAAGAAACTTTACAGATGGCAGAAACTCTGTAGCTCAAGAAACAGAGGCGTCTCCGAGAAAAGTGCACGCGTGAACCGAATGATGAAGCCTGGAATCGAACCCACAACCTTCAGAGGGTGAGGTTGACGACCCAACCACTTCGCCACGGAGACCCCATTATATATGACATTAAAAACATGGGCTGGATGACAAAACACTGTTTATATAGTGACAAAATTATCACAATTACATGATGAATAAAGAGAATGCTTCATGATAACAAATGGTAAATATATGGTGGACAATAGTGGACAAGGCACGATAAGGACTGACGAAACAAGACAAGAGTGGACAATACAAGACGAGACAAGACACGAGTGCACAAAATTGGACAAGACAAGATAATGAAAGACGAAACAAGACAATAGTTAACAAGATAAGA
>CAWUFQ010000207.1:97500-125000 GCA_963921405.1 Cepaea hortensis | reverse complement strand
GTGAGCCCTTTCCTGTCACCAATGGAGTGAAGCAAGGATGTGCCCTGGCACCAACACTGTTCAACATCAAGTTGTCAGCTATGCTGACGAATGCCTTCGAGAACAACGGCATTGGAATAAACATCAACTACCGCATGGATGGAAAGCTGTTCATTCTCAGAAGGCTAAAAGCAAAAACCAAAACTAATAGCGACACCGTCAGACAGCTCCTGCTTGCTGATGATTGCGCTCAATATGCCTTCTCAGAGGCAGACATGCAACACAATGTTTCAGCTTTCTCATATGCCTGTGCCAACTTTGGGCTCAATATCAACTTGGAGAAGACTGTAGTTAAGTACCAGCCAGCTCCGGGGATTAATCACACCGTGCCGAATACCAAAGTGAACGGTCATAGACTAAGTGTTGTGGACAAATTCACCTATCTTTGCAGCACTGTGTAACAAGCTGCCATACTTGATGATGAAATGAATGCAAGAATCTCCAAAGCCATTGCGGCCTTTGGCAGACTGTACAAGAATATGTGTGACAGAAATGGAAAGCTGAAAACAAAGCTGAAAGTCTACAAAGCAGTTGTATTATCTACACTGCTATATGCTTGTGAGCCAGTCTCTCTGGCTGAGGGGTTACAACACTTTCTCCGTAATCCCGTTTATCACGCAGAGTCTTGTAGCGGGAGAGAACTGGGAGCGGTTCGACCCCTGCTGGTGACTTGCGGGATAACTGAGCCGGCCGCTCAGAGAGCAATGGCAAACTACTGAGCGTAATCTTGCCAAGAAATCAACAGACAGCTGAAAGATGCTGCTGTTGACAGCGATGTCCTGTAAAGGATATGCAAAAAAAAATTAAAAAAAAATAAAAATATGCTTGTGAAACCTGGACTGTTTATCAGCGACACGCTAGGAAATTAAACCACTTCCACACAGTCTGCCTTAAGAAGCTATTTGAAGATTAAATGGCAAGAGAAGATCCCAGACACTGAAGTAATTGAAGGAGCGTCCATGCCCAGTATCCACACTCTACCAATGAAGAATCAGATTCGCTGGTCTGGTCACTCGATCAATACTCAGCGGAACTTTCGGGCGATGGCTGCGTGTGTATTTTCTAAAAGTAAACATTAGTTCTGAAGTGCTGTGTTGAAATAGAAATATAGGAAAGTCCGTTACGATCGGCATGTGTAGTTATAGTGTGTTTTTTTTTGGTTGCCTCAATATAAAATTCAATATCTCAGTAACGGGCTGAGATAAAATGATGAGATTTAGTATATAACGTTATCATTATGTCCACCCAATAAAACAATTTTTGTTCTGGAGATTTTACAGCAGATTTTAAAGTTAGCTTATATACGGTATATTAATTATGACTTAAAGATTACGACCATGATTTTAACAGTTTTACAGCTTCCCCAAGATTCGACCCAAATTATTCAAAATTTTCACGTGACTTTCGTTTTCAAACAAACAGCGCGAAGATTCAGAGGCGTCTCCAAATGTGGGTTCTTTCATGAAACGTGATTATATAAATAAACTAGCTGACAAGGCCCGGTTTCTGGTGGAAATCAATCAATCAATCAATCAATCTATCTATCTGTCTGTCTGTCTGTCTGTCTGTCTGTCTGTCTGTCTGTCTGTCTGTCTGTCTGTCTGTCTGTCTGTCTGTCTGTCTGTCTGTCTGTCTGTCTGAATGTCTGTCTGAATGTCTGTCTGTCTGAATGTCTGCCGGTCGGCTGACCCATCCACCTACCCACCGACCCACCGACCTACCGATATCTATCTATCTATCTATCTATCTATCTATCTATCTATCTATCTATCTATCTATTCTATCTATCTATCTATCTATCTATCTATCTATCTATCTGCCTGCCTGCCAGCCCGACCACCCACCCACCGACAGACCGACCGACCTACCGATATCTATCTATCTATCTATCTATCTATCTATCTATCTATCTATCTATCTATCTATCTATCTATCTATCTATCTATCTATCTATCTATCTATCTGTCTGTCTGTCTGTCTGTCTGCCTGTCTGCCTGCCGGCCCACCCACCCACCCACCGACCGATCGACCGACGTACCGATATCTATCTATCTATCTATCTATCTATCTATCTATCTATCTATCTATCTATCTATCTATCTATCTATCTATCTATCTATCTATCTAATCTATCTAATCTATATGTCTGTCTGTCTGCCTGCCGGCCGGCGCACCCACCCACATACCGACCGACCGACCGACCGACAGATATCTATCTATCTATCTATATATCTATCTATCTATCTATCTATCTATCTATCTAATATATCTATCTATCTATCTGTCTGTCTGTCTGTCTGCCTGTCTGCCTGCCTGCCTGCCGGCCCACCCACCCACCGACCAACCGACCGACGAACCGATATCTATCTATCTATCTCTATCTATCTATCTATCTATCTATCTATTTATCTATCTATCTATCTATCTATCTATCTATCTATCTATCTATCTATCTATCTATCTATCTATCTATCTAATCTATCTATCTATCTATCTATCTATCTAATCTATCTAATCTATCTAATCTATCTGTCTGTCTGCCTGCCTGCCTGCCGGCCCACCCACCCACATATCGACCGACCGACCGACAGATATCTATCTATCTATCTATCTATCTATCTGTCTATCTATCTATCTATCTATCTATCTATCTATCTATCTATCTATCTATCTATCTATCTATCTATCTATCTATCTATCTATCTATCAATCAATCTATCTATATATCTATCTGTCTGTCTGTCTGTCTGTCTGTATGTCTGTCTGTATGTCTGTCTGTCTCTCTGCCTGCCGGCCGGCCCACCCACCCACATACCGACCGTCCGACCGACAGATATCTATCTATCTATCTATCTATCTATCTATCTATCTATCTATCTATCTATCTATCTATCTATCTATCTATCTATTTATCTATCTATCTAATCTATCTGTCTGTCTGTCTGCCTGACTGCCTGCCTGCCGGCCCACCCACCCACCAACCGACCGACCGACCGACCTACCGATATCTATCTATCTATCTATCTATCTATCTATCTATCTATCTATCTATCTATCTATCTATCTATCTATCTAATCTAATCTAATCTATCTGTCTGTCCTATCTATCTAATCTATCTGTCTGTCCTATCTATCTAATCTATATGTCTGTCTGTCTGCCTGCCTGCCGGCCCACCCACCCATTAACCGACCGACCTACCGATATATATCTATCTATCTATCTATATATCTATCTATCTATCTATCTATCTATCTATCTATCTATCTATCTATCTATCTATCTATCTATCTATTTATCTATCTATCTGCCTGCCTGCCGGCCCGACCACCCACCCACCGACAGACCGACCGACCTACCGATATCAATCTATCTAATCTATCTGTCTGTCCTATCTATCTAATCTATCTGTCTGTCTGTCTGTCTGCCTGCCTGCCCACCCACCCACTAACCGACCGACCTACCGATATCTATCTATCTATCTATCTATCTATCTATCTATCTATCTATCTATCTATCTATCTATCTATCTATCTATCTATCTATCTATCTATCTATCTATCTATCTATCCATCTATCTATCTATCTATCTATCTATCTATCTATCTAATCTATCTGTCTGTCTGCCTGCCTGCCTGCCTGCCGACCCACCCACCCACCCACCGACCGACCGACCCACCGACCGACCGATCCACCCACTCAGCCAGCCAGCCAGCCAGCCATCCATCCACCCACCTATCTTTCTGCCTACCTACCTACCTTTCTGTCTGTCTGTCCGGGCCGCATCATTCATTTTATTCGGAGACTGCCGAGGGTCGTCGCTGGAGCTACGGAGTTCGTGCTTTGTGCGACGCTTTCCGCGCTGCGGAAAGAAACTGAGCCATATGGGATAAAAACCCTGTGCAATGCAGCCGATTCTGTCGACTGTAAGCTACTTCTTTGATTGCACCCACTCCCATACGAATCCAGATACGCCTTTGTTTGTCATCTGAATTTGCAGGTCCTCATTACCGTAAACATAACATTTTTAACAAGAAATCACTAGTTGTTAAGCAAAACATCAAAGGAATGATGCCGCTTTTAATGATTTAAGTTGTTTTGGGACCTATCAAAGACATATTCCTTGGGTGGGGGTAAATATAAGACGGCTGGAAAAATTTCATAACGATGCAACAGATAGTTTTCAAAATAATTGATCTTGAATGACGGCATAAATTTCCGGACAGACTATAGATAAGATATATTCTTTAATGATTTAAGAAAGTGCATTGATTTGTGAGTGCAGTATTGGTGCTATAATATTTATGAAAGCTAGTTCTAGTGGCACGCAAGTAAACCGAGCAAGCTTAAATAAGGCTTGAAGTGTGTTCTTACGATTAGTAATCATTTAGCTAGATTACAGTGGTGTATTCCAGTGACTAGAGTACTCATTTAGGGAAATGTGATGGTGTTGCTACATGATTCTTTGTGAATGTTGTGGTTCCTGATTTCCTAGGAACAATGACGTCATATTCTAGAAGAACGTGCTAATGATGGTTTAGTGACCTTGTGGTGGTGATTTGTGGTCTATGAGGATGTGTTGTGAATATTCCTGGCAATTTCGGATGGGACGACGTGTGATTATACCACGCGAGACCGGATGGGACGACGTGTGATTGTACCGCGCGAGACCGGATGGGATTGCGTGTGCTTTTTGCGTCATGTATTCCACGTGATCGTTCGAACTTGTACGCCACCCGTTACTTATGCGATCCTCTTGGGCCAGGGAATACCTCTACTATATCCCCATGGTCTGGGGACGCCTCTACTATATCCTCTTGGTCTGGGGACGCCTCTACTATATCCTCATGGTCTGGGGACGCCTCTACTATATTCTCATGATCTGGGGACGCCTCTACTATATCCTCATGATCTGGGGACGCCTCTACTATATCCTCATGGTCTGGGGACGCCTCTACTATATCCTCATAGTCTGGGGACGCCTCTACTATATCCTCATGGTCTGGGGACACCTCTACTATATCCTCATGATCTGGGGACACCTCTACTATATTCTCATGGTCTGGGGACACCTCTACTATATCATCAAGGTCTGGGGACGCCTCTACTATATCCTCATGGTCTGGGGAAGCCTCTGCTATATCCTCATGGTCTGGGGACACCTCTACTATATCCTCATGGTCTGGGGACGCCTCTACTATATCCTAATGGTCTGGGGACGCCTCTACTATATCCTCATGGTCTGGGGACGCCTCTACTATATCCTCATGGTCTGGGGACGCCTCTACTATATCCTCATGGTCTGGAGACGCCTCTACTATATCCTCATGGTCTGGGGACGCCTCTAATATATCCTCATGGTCTGGGGACACCTCTACTATATCCTCATGGTCTGGGGACGCCTTTAGTATATCCTCATGGTCTGGAGACGCCTCTACTATATCCTCATGGTCTAAGAACACCTATATTATATCCTCATGGTCTGGGGACACATCTACTATATCCTCATGGTCTGGGGACACCTCTACTATATCCTCATGATCTGGGGACACCTCTACTATATCCTCATGGTCTGTGGACACCTCTACTATATCCTCATGATCTGGGGACACCTCTACTATATTCTCATGGTCAGGGGACACCTCTACTATATCCTCATGATCTGGGGACACCTCAACTATATCCTCATGGTCTGGGGACACCTCTACTATATCCTCATGATCTGGGGACACCTCTACTATATTCTCATGGTCTGGGGACACCTATACTCTATCATCATGATCTGGGGACGCCTCTACTATATCCTCATGGTCTGGGAACGCCTCTACTATATCCTCATGGTCTGGGGACGCCTCTATTATATTCTCATAACCTGGGGACGCCTCTACTATATCCTCATGATCTGGGGACGCCTCTACTATATTCTCATGGTCTTGGGACGCCTCTACTATATCCTCATGATCTGGGGACGTCTCTACTATATTCTCATGGTCTGGGGACGCCTCTACTATATCCTCATGATCTGGGGACGCCTCTACTATATTATCATGGTATGGGGACGCCTCTGCTATATCCTCATGGTCTGGAGACGCCTCTACTATATCCTCATGGTCTGGGGACGTCTCTACTATATCCTCATGATCTGGGGACACCTCTACTATATCCTCATGGTCTGGGGACACCTCTACTATATCCTCATGATCTGGGGACACCTCTACTATATCCTCATGGTCTGGTGACACATATACTCTATCATCATGGTCTGGGGACACCTCTACTATATCCTCATGATCTGGGGACACCTCTACTATATCCTCATGGTCTGGTGACACATATACTCTATCATCATGGTCTGGGGACACCTCTACTATATCCTCATGATCTGGGGACACCTCTACTATATCCTCATGGTCTGGTGACACATATACTCTATCATCATGGTCTGGGGACACCTCTACTATATCCTCATGGTCTTGGGACACCTCTACTATATCCTCATGGTCTTGGGACACCTCTACTATATCCTCATGGTCTTGGGACACCTCTACTATATCCTCATGGTCTTGGGACACCTCTACTATATCCTATGGTCTGGGGGCACCTCTACTATATCCTCATGGTCTGGGGACACCTCTACTATATCCTCATGAACTGGGGGAAACTTATGCTTCATCCTACGTGTGTGGGGACACATATACTAGTGTTATGATGCTAAGGGGGCTGAGTTCTTCTATACCGCACGTGACGAAGTGAATTAGGATGGGACGTGGGATGCAGTCTAAATAGATGTCTGGTCATAACAGGCCAGTGGAACCGTTCACCCTTCTTTGTCCTCAGGGTTAAGAGGAGTTCACAAAGAGACCTTCACTATGATCTGGAATAGGAATTCCAGAGCAGGAGTTTTAGTTTGATTTATTAATTACTTAATTGTAGAATTAATTGATTGAAATAGTTATGAGATATTATGATAAGTGTTTCTTATGATGGTGCAGAAGGAAAACGCTTGTCCGAACGGACAAGGATTACTGAGATAAACCTGTTCAGGGGTATATGATATAGCCAAGTGGTACTTAGTGAAGTCAAGAGCAAGAGAGATGGATAGCAGGAGGAAACAAAATAAGGTGACAGGGGTTCGGGAAGGACACGACCGACACCTCCTGGAACTGTGCCTCCCAGACGAGCTATTCAAGGGGCATTCTGACAACGGAATTGCACCCATACAATACAGCCTCTTATGAGGACACATATCCCATAACCAACTATAATGGTTTATATACTGAAGACATGTTTAGATATTGTGTGCCATTCATTACCGAGACTTTGCCGAGTGCTCTCACTTACTATTCTCCATGCAGATTTTGCCTTTCAGGTATTAGTCAACGTTTGCAGATGGTGTTGCAAGTTAAAGGGTTGCGGCGCACTCCAGCAGACCGCCCATGAGAGAGGCGCAGTTAAGAAACTGGGAGTCCATCATTTCTGTTCAACTAAATAGAAGGCACGATCCATGAAATTCGAGTACCTACTTGCCACTACACCAGAGGTACTTGATTTACCAAGTCCATAGCATCTAGACTTCAAGACTCCGCAGTGGGTCTATTGCTCTAGTTTATGGAGTGATTCTTTGATGAATGTTTACCACGCCTTGTATTCTTCTGAAGCAGACCCAGTTGGGGTCATCAGGTTCAGACTACTTTTGTTAATCTGAAAGTCACTAATTTGATTGTTACCTTAGATCTTCAGACTACAGACGTTAATTCGAATGATTCATAAGCTCGACCACGACGGACAGTCACTCATCTGACTGATACCTCAGTTCTTCAGGCTACATTCGCTAACCCGAGTGGGATTGCCAATCTAACTAGACTCCATTTGCTCATTTGATTGACTTATCTGATATGACAACAATGGAGGATCGGATGAAGACTACAATGAAGTGTATGATCATTACGCCGACCCACTGGATGACAGTCAAACACTTGAGACTGCGTTGACCTAACCAGCTCCAACGTGTGACTTCGTTTCTAGTTCATCGGAGGAAGACGCCTAAGGTCATTAGGGCTCCCTGATAGACTTGACACTAAGATTCCAGAGTGTTTAGGAGGCGTCACCGGGTGACCTTACCTTGCAACCTAGATTATCTATCAACATTGTGTCCTAAATTTTTGAGATGGCTCCTGGCAACCTGCAGTTCTCAGAATCCGTGGAGAAGATTTGAAGTGTCAACAACTATCACGGCAGCTCTCACGAGGAGGGAATCAGTTGAGCGAGATGACAAGACTCGACATGCAAGCCTACCATTCTACCGTGTCTAGTAATGAAATCTGGGACTATGATTCTTCTTGACTCTATCGTCTGTATTGTAAATAGACCTACTTTCTACTCATCTCTTCAACCTTCCCCTTTGGAGGGTATTGTACATTAAACTCGATATTGATGTTAACATATCCTTACTTGAGTATATGTGTGTCGCCCAGAAGGAGCCGCCTGTGGGTGTGTGTCCATAGGTGAGAAGGGAACGACAGGTGGAGTCCTGAATCTGTGGGGGTTCAAGAGAGGGATACTTGTATTGGGGTCAGGACAGGGCGGGAAGTTCGATGTGTAACCTACCTACCATAGCCCCTTAGGGGTAGGGTTACAAGTAGTAGTAGTAGTAGTAGTAGTAGTAGTAGTAGTAGTAGCAGCAGCAGCAGCAGCAGCAGGAGTAGTAGTAGTAGTAGTAGTAGTAGCAGCAGCAGCAGCAGCAGTAGTAGAACCAGCAGTAGTAGTAGTAGTAGTAGTAGTAGTAGTAGTAGTAGTAGTATTAGTAGTAGTAGTAGTAGTAGTAGTAGTAGTAGTAGTAGTAGTAGTAGTAGTAGTAGTAGTAGTAGTAGTTATAGTAGAAGGAGAACAAGGAAGAACAACTCCAATAAAGAACAAAACATGGAAGAACTACAACAATGAAGAACTACAACAAGGGAGCAGAATGCAAGTGTTGCCCTAGGCATAAATATGTCCATTGTTCCTCATACTGTAACATGTTTAGAAACGCTGTACTAAACACTCAACAGCACAATGTGCTATATAAAGTTTATGTCAAAATGTGCTGATAGACGAAAGCGGACACAAGTTGAGCTCGAATTTGTTGACGTGACATCGGAGCTACGATATTCGTAGTTATAGAATGACGCCCCTAGCAAGCTTCTTGTTTGTTGCGGTGATTATTTTAGGTAAATTTACATTTCGTATAATTTAAATTCTGTTTGTGTGGTTTGTTAATTCTGTTATTACTACTGGTATTATTACCCCGATAGATTACCATAAATGTATGACTGTTAAACAAACATTAAAGCATTACATGCTAATGATGTTACTATATCACTCACACTTACTATATCACTCACACACAGCACAGAGGAGCTGCGTGGTCTCAAGGTATGGTGTCCACCTCGAGCGCTGGAGGTCCCGGGTTCAAGCCCCGGTGATGCCGGGATTTTTTCATGTGGACTTCTAGTAATAAATTTCCCCTGATCTATGGGTAGTGAGATCGGACGCCCGTGAGTATTGTTGCGTACGTAAAAAAAAAAATCGCTTGGCAGTTGGAAATCGACAAAGAGTAGCCTAACAGCGCTGCCCGGGCAAAAATTTGAGTTAAAAAGCTACCCAAGTATTTCAGGATCCTCGCCGGTGTTATGGAGTTCGTGCACTGAGCTGAGTTTCTCCAGACTCAAATTTGAGTTAGGACGAAATCGGAGCACTTATGGGTTGCACCCGTGTGCCGTGATGTTGATCCATCGACTAGACTAGTCTAGACTATATCACTCATCATCGTAATCATCAGCATCTTTCTTTTTTGCCGTCAAGCGGCGTGGGCAGGAATAGTTGACCTTCCAGAGCGCTATGGGTAGCATTGAAGAGTGTCATTCCATGTGATGTCGTTAATCCACTTCCTTCTATCGCGTTGTCTTGCTTGTGTAGCAGATCTTCTTTGATGTAGTACAAGTGCTGATAATTGATAGTGTTGAATTCTAATGAGATCGTAGAACCATTTGATCTTCTGCCTTCAATGTATGTAGCACAAGGTGTTGTCCGTACTGTCTGTGATCACTCATAGAATCCATAATTTTGAGGTCCTTTGCAGAAACTCGCATAAAATCGACGCCACCGAAAACATTCTCGTCCCTTTGTCAGTTCCTCTGTCTCGTTGACTTTAATGACAAAAGTGTCTTCAATATCCTCTGTCCATCTCCATGTTATATTATATAATTCCATCAACATGTTGCCGGTCTCCCTGGTCTAGAGGTTACACAACTTTCTCCGTAATCCAGTATACTCTCGTAAGTAACGTGACGTTGCGCTAGAATCAGTAGCGGTTCTCTCCGCATCGGTAACTTACGGGGTATGTGAACTGGTCGCGCAGAAAGCAATGACAAACTACTGAGCGTAATCTTGCCAAGAAATCAACAATCAGCTGAAAGATGCTGATGTTGACAGCGATGTATTGTAAAGGATATGCAAAACATTAAAGTGTTATTTATTTTTATTAAATTCCATCAACGTGGTATATTTTATAATTCCATTAACGTGTTATATATTTTTTTTTAAATTCCATCAACGTGTTATGTTTTATAATTCCATCAACGTGTTATATTTTATAATTTCATCAACGTGTTATATTTTATAATTCCATCAACGTGTTATATTTTATAATTCCATCAACGTGTTATATTTTATAATTCCATCAACGTGTTATATTTTATAAATCCATTAAGGTGTTATATTTTATAATTCCATCAACATGTTATACTTTATAAATCCATTAAGGTGCTATATTTTATAATTCCATCTACGTGCTATAATTCCATCAATGTGTTATATATTGTAAATCCATCAACGCGTTATATTTTATAATTCCATCAGCGTGTTATATTTTAGGTGTGAGCTCTCGATGTCCCCCATACTGGACGTACTTCCAAGGAAACTGTTATCGTTACGGAGACTCAGTCATTTCCTGGCCAGAGGCCCAGGTATTGTGAATTATTTACCCTCCTGTGTAAGGTCTGCATGACCAAATGGATAATAGCTATTGTTCTTAAACATCCGGTGTGCTGAATTCGAGGTTGCGTTTTAACTCCTCCACTGGTCAGTTGGAATAAAATAGTGACTTCTAGTCCTTGACTTTGAGATGTAAATTACAAGTACCTGTAAAGTGGGTGTAGGTTCGCCTGATGGTGAGGGGCACAGGTGGTAGGGAAAGCTAATTCACACGCAGAAATCAGTCTAGAAGTAGTAGTCCTTGTATGAACTACGCTTGAGTTGAAAGTGAGCGAACGTTTTTGTCTGATATTGCCAACCATCTGTTGCAGAAGCGTCCAGCATGCGAAGGACAGAGGGAGCTATGTGTAGCAGTAAATCATCGAACGTGAATGAACAAATTAGGAAGAGCTTCCAAGTAATAGAGATGTGGTTCCCGAGACGAATGCTGCGAATTCCTTGAATTGCTAGAGTAACTAACAACTTGCCTATACAACTATAAGACAGAGACAAGGGTAATTCTTTGGTCATGTGATGAGAAGGCAGGTATGGAGAACAATGGGACATCTGGAAAGATCAATGGGAAAAGAGGCAGAGGCAGAACACGAGATGTGATGCTGGCTGGACTGAGTCGTTGGCATGGAGGAATATCATCAGCAAAGGTATACCACAATACTAAAGGGCCGAGATCTGTGTGTAGACATCAACGCCAATGCCAGCTGCCAGGGCAAACGTTGTTGGTGATGATGATGGTGGCCTACGATGCAGTAATATAGTATAGGAAAGTAGTATTAGCAGTAAAAACATATATAAAATGGTAACTGTTGAACGATACACGGTAGTGGAGTAGCCTAAAATGGCATTTTCATTTTTGTTGGTATAACTTTAATTCAACTTTTACAGTTCATATGTCATACTCGTGGTGCCAAATTGGCCGAGGTGTCATCACCACAAGAGAACAAGTTTCTGAAATCTATGGCCAAGAAGAAACGCGGTAAGAAGAATGGCTTCTGCGGTGAGATTTTTAAGAGATAAAAATGTCTATCATAATCGTGTGTGTGGACAAATACCGGTTGTATTCCATACATTTTACAACTTGTATAAGCATTTGGGATTCGCTTGGTAGGAGGTTTAATGCGCTTGCGCTTAAACTTTCGATGCGCTTATGGTAGGGTATGGGGACTATTCCCCGGTCAGTCGGACTTTACGTTGACTTTTCGTACAGATAGCAATGGCAAACAACTGAAGGTAAAACTATAAATCAACCCGTTATTGGGGTTCATTGCAACGTCCCACAAAGGACGTGCAAACATGCAACACTGTATTCTAAGCTGTATACACATTAGTTATTCATTTATGATGGGGGATTGTGTTGAAGCTGGGAATACTACAGGGCGTCTGTAAAGTCTCACTACACTTTGTACATAGAACAATTTTGAATAATTAAATGCATGATGTCATAAAAATGTGCTAAAGAATTAATTAAATTAGTTACAATTGTCTCTGCTGTTGTCTAGGGATGTTTTGGGGAAACCGGAAGGTACCAGTGAAGTGGTTATTATATCATATTCAACAAATGTATAACCGTAATGTGATGAGGAGGTTGTTTATCTAGAAATCTTGCTATAAATCTTTGAACAACTAACCGTGTGTATCGACAGTCATTTCGAAACACTTGTTCAACCAAAAATATTCTTTCTTCCGGTGATAGCACTTTCTGTTTGGAGTGCAAAGAATTACTCCAGCAGTCGACAGCCATTCGCTCCATATTGTTTTACGTTGGAATGTGGAGCACATTTTTGATGACGTCACGTACTTCATTTTCAAAATTGTTCTACATACAAGCTGTTGTGAGACTTTACAATCACCATATATTATGTTACGATGTGATGAGCATTGTGGAGTTATCTGGAGCCATCATAGAAACACAGGTCTTTACACATATAAGGATGTTAGCATGGCCCAATGGATGATAGCACTCGCTCTTAAGCTTCCGGTGTACTGATACCGAGGTAGTGGGTTCAATCCTACATGAGTAAGAGAGACTAAAATGTTCACTTCTCGTCCTTGACTTGGTGACGTAAATTACAGGTATCTCAGAAGTCGGAGTGGGTTAGCCCGATGACGAGGGATACTGGTAATAGGGAAAACAAATACACACGCAAGAATCAATTCAGTGCTGCTACTAGAAGTAGTAGCTCGTGTCTAGACTACACTTATGTTCAGAGCAGTCAAACGCAATAAAATACAATATGTAAAAGCTTCTTCTTCTTCTTCTTCTTCTTCTTCTTCTTCTTCTTCTTCTTCTTCTTCTTCTTCTCCTTCTCCTTCTTCTTCTTCTTCTTCTTCTTCTTCTTCTTCTTCTTCTTCTTCTTCTTCTTCTTCTTCTTCTTCTTCTTCTTCTTCTTCTTCCTCTTCTCCTTCTTCTTCTTCTTCTTCTTCTTCTTCTTCTTCTTCTTCTTCTTCTTCTTCTTCTTCTTCTTCTTCTTCTTCTTCTTCTTCTTCTTCTTCTTCTTCATCTTCTTCTTCTACTATTACTACTACTACTACTTCTACTATTACTACTACTACTACTACTACTACTACTACTACTACTACTACTACTACTACTACTACTACTACTACTACTACTACTACTACTACTACTACTACTACTACTACCACTACCACTACCACTACCACTACGACTACCACTACCACTACTACTACTACTACTACTACTACTACTACTACTACTACTACTACTAGTTCTTGCCCTTCTCTCCTTCTACTTTCCAACTATATGTTATAATAGAAGAGTATGTAATTGTGATCACGATAAGGCTAGCACCATGGTTCATAACCACGTCAAATGTAATCATAAAAGTATGACAATTAAACTAAACACATTTCTAATCTTGTGTACGATTGTGAGAATTGATCTCTTATGGCAGGTTTCATGTGGGCTACCTATATTTTCAATGCAAGTGGTGCAGACAATGTATATCTACTTAATATATTGATATCAATGCTTGCTAATCAAGTTATCCGTGAGTGTCCTTGACGAAGTGGTTAAGCCGCGTGTCTTATTCTCCTAAGGATATGAGTTCGATTCCGCACTCTGACATTCGGTTCACGTGTTCAGTTTTCTCGGAGACTCCTGGTAGTCGTCGCTGGAGCTACGGAGTTCGTGCTGTGTTCGACACATTCGGTAGGCTGCCCTGCTGTAAGAGGCCGAGCCATGAGGGAAAACCACTCGGTAAAACAACGCCAGTCCCCTTGCCTGTGAACCTCTTTAACCCTGCTAATCAAATGTAATGTTATTCCTGCTTCCAATTTCAGCCTTCTGTGTGTGGCTTGGCGGGAATGACATCTTCCACGAGGGAACCTGGGAATGGGCAAGCACATCGAAGACCTTCAAGGGGGTTAAAAACTGGGCTAATGGTGAACCAAACAACGTGGGAGATGGTAAGTTGTCATATACATGGTATGGTTGGGACAAGAACACAGAGCTGATCCACGACTCTAGTGATCGTGTAAGATGGCGAAACATGACCACCCACGCTTGCCGACATGGCACATGATGATGAATTTAGACTGGGTCGACCTAGGAGACCAAGTCAATTTGGTTTTGAAACAAAGTTCCCAAGGGGATTTTAACACACGAGCAACGGGACGGCAGGCCAGTTTACTAGCTAAGGTGCTACCGATGTTCTGCATAATTACATGACGGATATGGTGATGAGGTATTTATCGTTCAGTATAACCATAATAAAGTGTCGCGGGGCGTAGTTGCTAGAGGCTTGACTGTAAATGCGATGGTTATGGGTTCAAACGCTCATCGAGGAGTATTTTAAAAATCGGCCTGGGTTCCTGGTCGACCCAGCCTATAATGGGTACCGGGAAATTTCTAGGGAAATAAATGCGCCCGTGTGATGTTGTTGTCTGTCCATCAAGAATGATGATGACCATTCATTTCATCCAGTGAGGTTGAAAGTATGGAGCCATGAGTTCTGGCACCTTGCCGTATTGACACAATAGTTTGTGCTTTAAAAAGCCATAATAACTTTTACCTATGACGGTAGCGCATGTGACTGATAAGGCCAATTTGCGCTGTAAATGTCCGTTCACAGTGGGTGCATGTGAACATGTGGTCATTTCCACCATCATGCACCATCTTACGTCTCACACGCTCGGTGTGTGACTTATCTGCAATAATTTTCTCCTTTGTCTTAAATCCATTTCTGATATTTGCCCTCCATGCAACACGTTCAGCGGCGACTTGCTCCCAATGTGCATTATCAATGCCTGTATCAATCATGTCTCGCTTACACACATCTTTGTATCGTAGTAGAGGCCGACCCTGAGATCTCTTACCCATCTGTAATTCACCAAAAATGATATCCTTTGGTATTCTACCATCATCCATCCTCCTAAGATGTCCTATCCATCTAAGTCTACGAAGAATGAGCATGGAATAAACCGTCACACAACCTGATCTTTCCAATACTTCAGTATTTGTGATTTTGTCTTGCCACTTAATACCAAGAATTCTTCGCAGACACCGCATATGAAAGCTGTTTAAACATTTCTCTTGGTGTGAGTAAGTTGCCCAGGTTTCACTGCCATAAAGAAGAGTACTAAGGACACAGACTTGATAGACAAGGACTTTTTTGTTTTGACAGTAAGCTTCCTGTTCTCCCACAATCTTTTTCTTAACCTGTTCATTGTTGTTGCTGCCTTACCAATCCGGATGTTGATTTCCTGATCTAGGAATACTTTGCTATTTACCACTGATCCTAGATATGTAAAATGGTCTACTGTCTCTAGTTCGGCGTCGTCGACAAAGATTGATGGTACCCCATATGCATTTTGTGACATAATCTGTGTCTTCATTTTGCTAATTGTTAAACCAAATTCAGAACAAGCATTGGAAAATGCGGATAGTAGGCATTGCAATTCTTCTTCAGAGTTGGTCGTAACTGCAGCATCATCTGCAAAAAGCAACTCTCTGATCAGTATCCTCCTAATTTTTATCTTGGCCTTCAATCTCTGAGCATTGTAGAGGCCGCCATCTGAGCGCGAGTGGATGTATATACCACCATCCTGATCACGAAAGGCATATTTCAGTAGAAGTGAAAAGTATATTCCAAAGAGGGTGGGAGCTAGTACACAACATTGCTTAACTCCACTCTTGATTTCAAACTCTTCAGATGTTGCACCATCAAACTTGATTATACCCTTCATGCCTGTGTGGAACGATTCCACAATGGGCAAAAGAGTTGGTGGGCAGCCAATCTTCTTTAGTACCTTGAACAGACCCTCACGACTGACCAAATCAAATGCCTTTGTAAGGTCAATGAAGGCAATAAACAGTGGTTGATTCTGTTCACGGCATTTTTCTTGCATCTGTCGCAATGTGAATATCATATCAATGGTAGACCGGTTCTGTCGAAAGCCACACTGTGATTCGGGGTAGACTTAATCTCCTAGGACTTGAAGTCTGCGCAGAACGATTCTGGCAAATACTTTCCCAACAATACACAGAAGTGAGATACCCCTATAGTTGTTGCAGTCGCTCCGATTGCCCATGTTCTTTTACAGTGTTATGATGCTTGAATCTTTGAAATCCTGTGGGACTTGTCCTTCTCGCCAGCATAGCTCTATTAGCTGGTGGATCTGTAGAGTGAGTGTGTCTTGCCCACTCCTGATAACCTCTATTGGAATCCCATCCTTACCTGGAGCCTTGCCAGATGCAAGTTCATTTATAGCACACTTAACTTCTGTTACCCGTGGCACTTCTATTATCTGTGGCATCATCCGCTAGTTTGGTCTCACTTGAGTAAAGCTCCAAATAGTGCTCTACCCATCTGTCCATCTGCTGTTTCTTATCAGTGATGATTTCTCCAGTCAAGGTTTTCAATGGTGCACTTCTTTTGATCACTGGACCATAGGCTTTCTTTATTCCTTAATACATGCTTCTTATGTTTCCCTTATCCCTTGCGATTTGAATGGACTCACATAACTTGATCCAATAGTCATTTGCACACTGCCTGGCATCCTTTTGCACATCCTTCCTAGCTTGCCTTAGCTCACTCAGAGTGTTACGCGTTGGTCTTTCCTTGTTCTTTAAGAGAGCTATCTTCTTCTTATCAATCAAGGGCTGCAGAGTCTGGCTTTTTGCCTCAAACCAGTCCTGCCTCTTATGATCCACAGTGCCGTAAACCCCTATGGCAGTTTTATAAAGAGTTTCCTTAAGTTGACCCCACTTTTCATTTACTGTACAATTTTCTGGTGTATCAGTGAAAGCGTTTTCAAGTTGCTGTTGAAACTGAAAGCACATTTCAGGATCGTGAATGTTAATAATATTAATCCTGGGGCTGGTTTGTGTTTAGGTGTGTAGATTCTCTTTGGTCTCAGTCTAACCCTTGCAACAACCAAAGAATGATCTGTATCACAGTTAGCACTGTGGTAACTTCGAGTCAATGATATATGGTTCAGATGTTGTCTCCGTGTGATGATGAAGTCCATCTAGTACCAATGGCCGGATCTTGAATGATTCCATGTGACCTTATGCATATCTTTTGTTTTAAAAAAGGAGTTTGTAATACATAGGTCATTACTGGTGCAATGCTCCAGTAGCCTTTGCCCATTTTCATTCATGCGACCAATGTTGTATTTTCCAAGGCACACTGGCCATGAACTCGAGTCCTTGCCCACACGAGCATTGAAATCACCGAGCATATAAATGTAGTCAGATTTTGGAACTGCCTTGATCACGGAGTCTAACTCCTCATAGAACGAATCCTTCACATCATCAGAGGAATCGAGTGTCGGTGCATATGCAGTAATAATGGTGGCAAAACCACAAGAGGTTGCAAAGCGCAGGGATAATAGTCTTTCATTTCCTCCTGCTGGAATTTCAATCATTCCCAGTAGCGAATTCTTCACTGCAAAGCCCACACCGTGTTGCCTTTTTTTCTGCCTGAACTCTACCCTTCCACAAAAAGGTGTAATTGTTTTCCCTGAGTGACCCTTCCTCAGCGAGGCGAATCTCCTGCAGGCCAACAATATCAATGATAAGACGATTGAGTTCGGCATCAATCATAGCCGTTTTTCTCACATCGTCAATATTGGTCAAGTCAGTGGAAAATCCTGGACACATGGTTATCACGTTCCAGGTTGCAAGCCGTAGCTTGTGGTTTCTATTTGTATTTTTATTTGTACCTGGTGCATTGGTTTTACAGCCTGCGATTCAGATTTTGTCCTAGCCCCAAGCACCCATTGAAGCAGGCAGGCTGTGGCGGATCAGCACCCAATTGGCCGCGGGCTGCCCAGCTTGAGGCGGGCGGTAGCTGATCAGTGACACCTGTAGGTGTCTCCCACCGCCAGAGGCAACGCGTGGCGCCCCATGTCTACGCCAATTGACAGGGACTTATAACCCGTAACAGTTGCCTCTCGCTTTGATTCCGAGACCAGTTAAGACCAGGGATGGAGATTTTGCCTCTCCATAGCACAAAGCCTGGGCTAAAATACAAAGATCATGAGTTGCACATGCAGCATGATCCCTCTCTCGGCCTGCCTAGTTCACTCCAGAGGAAAGGTAACACCCCTACATCTGGAACAAGACAAGCTGCAGAAGCTGCCGGATCAGCAAAGCAATGCTCTAACTGTCCGCCTCAATGAGTTCTAAGATGGCTGAAAAGGCCTATTTTGGCCCGATATGTTTTTTGACAATGTGGCCAAAGAATGCTTGATGTTCCAGGAGGAGATTCTCATGCAGTGGTTTTTCTGTCCGGCCTTTTCTTCACAGCTCTTGTAGTGCTGGTTGCTTCACATGTGACTGCACCCTTTTGTAATGATGTACGCCACGAATTAGGTGGGCAAACTATTGGCGGGCCGCACATATATATATATATATATATATATATATATATATATATATATATATATATATATATATATATATATATATATATATATCCATTTTGTTTACAGCAACCTATAACAATAAGTAATTATTAATTATTTATAGGTTATTAAGCAATATAACTAACTAATTATTGCAATTTTATTTTACGTATACACTTATACATTATATTTGACAATATGGACAAAAACGTTTACTAATTTGTTAACACGATTTTAAACTTATTACTATAACAAATATTCTTTATTATCTATAAATGGCTTTAATTTAGACACACAGCGACTACATTGTCACTACAGTTGGTGATTTCTAATGAGATGTATGTAACTGCTTGCAATTTTTGACAATATTCTTGAAATCTGGAGCAAGTTTACTTGTTCGAATTCGCATGACAGCATGCAAGTTGCAGTGCGACAATAAAAACCTATTATTAGATTCGTTGATCTTCAAGCAAGAGAATGCTTGTTCGCAAATGTATGTTGATCCAAATAATGATAAAAGTTTAGCTGCAAAGTTTTTAAAGTTGGGAAATGATTCTTGTGATAAAGAGCGATAGAAATCAAGCAAACCATCTGTCTTGAATTTCTCTTTCAGGTCATGATCTGCTTGTAAGTCAAGCAGCTCTGACTGTATATCCTCTGTGGCTGTATCAGCTTCTGCACTAAAAGGTGAACTGAGAATATTGAACTATGGCTCTAATTTCTTGAAATCTTGGAATCTCCATCCAATCAATGCATCTAATTGGGCTTTGTATTTTTCAGTCATTTCACCAGAAATGGTTTCTTGTTTCAGCAAAGGGAAGTGACAAAATCTTTTGTCACTTGCTTGTCTGGAGAACAGTGAGAGTTTTGCCAGAAATGATTTTACATATACATACAATTCATGTGTAAACATACCATTGCCCTGAAGTTTAACATTCAGTTTATTTAACTTTTCCATAATTTCAATGGCAAACATAAAGTCTAACTGCCACTCTTTATTGACAATGTTAGTATTAAAGTCACATGCAATGCCCTTCATCTCTAGAAACATCACTATTTATTCTCTGAGTTCCCACACTCGCCTCAACACCTTGCCGAGACTCAGCCATCGAACATTAGTGTGGTTCAGAACATCGGAATGTTCAGTTTCCAAATAGTCAAGTAATGACTTGAACTGTCTGTGATTAAGTCCTCGTGATCTAATGAGGTTGATGACACTGACAACTGGGTCAATAACATGCTTGATATTCAAAACAGTTTTACACAGACTGTCTTGATGTTTCACGCAGTGAAGTGGTAATAATGTGTGGTCTGGATATTCCGCTTTAATCTTATCACTTATCAACTTTACTAGACCTACACTTTTTCCAGTCAAAGCACGAGCTCCGTCAGTTGTAACACTTGCCATCTTGTTCCAAACCAACCCAGTTCTTTCAATACATTTAGTAACAGCACTGAATATATCATGACCGGTGGTTGTGTCTTTGAGTGACTCAACACTCAGTAACTCTTCAGTGAGTTTGAAAGAAGTGTGTGTTCTACGTATAAATATCAATAACTGTGCAGTATCATGTACATCGGTACTCTCATCCAATGCAAGAGAGTACCACAAAACGTGTTTACTTGCATCTTGAAGTTTATGCATCAAATTGTCACTGATCTTGTCAACACGTCTGAGCACAGTTCTCCTTGATAAAGTAATGTTGTCAAATCTGTTTTTTTTTTTGTTTGTTCTGGACACATAGTGTTTGCTGCATCTAGCAAACATTCCGTCATGAACTCGTAATCAGAAAATGGCTTGTTCTGTTTTACAATTCTGTGTGACAGCACAAGACTAGCTTCAGTTGCAGTATCTTGAATTGAAGGCTGTTTACTGAAAACAGTTTGCCGTTTCTCCAAATATTTCACCAACTCAAGGCATTTCGTTTCCTTCTCTTCGGTCGTTAAATTGTATCCGATATCGGAATGTTTTATTTGATGATGTCTTTTTAAATTGTACTCCTTGAAGACAGCCACTGACTCACGACACAACAAGCAAACTGATTTGCTACCAACTTTTATAAAACAGTACATAGTTGTCCATTCATCATTAAAAACACGGCATTCATCTTCAATCTTACGTTTGTTATTGACACTCATTATAATGGTACATGAAATTCTGTAAAATTCAACAAAATAACTTAAAACCGCATAAAATCACTTGGCGGGCCGTAGTTTGCCCACCCCTGGTCTAAGGTATTTCCCATTAATTTGTAGATCTGCAAACATCTTCATCATTTTGATATGTCTTTTAAAAAAATGCACGCCTTACTGTGGATTAAAACCTGGATCTCCCAAAGGAGACCCCGGCGTTCTTAGCCACTCGGGCAGCCGCTTCCTGCAATAAATATTGCATTACATAATTCCGGAGGTATATCTCCACTGTCATATATTGTGTTCAGCAGTCTGGTGACTTGGTATATTCCACATTCTTCTAAGGCATTGATAATTTCTGTTGTGATGTTGTCTGAGGCCGGGGTCTTGTCTGTTTTCATATGCTTAAGAGCATTTTAAACTTCCATCTTCAAAGTTGAGGGTCCTTTATTATTATTATGAATATCATACTGTTCATCTCTTATATCATCATAAAGGTTTTGCACATAATCTGTCCATGCATGTACATCTGATCTTTTTCTAATATGATTTTTCCATCCAGTTTTCAGGCAGACGGTTGATGTAGGTGTTCTTTTATTAGTAAACTCCTGAATTCTTTTGAGCATTAATTTTGTAAATTTACTGTTGTGTTGTTTTTCAATTTCTATGCAGTTTCTCTCAAGCCATGCTTCCTTTGCTTCTTTACATAATGTTCTGACTTTTCTGTGAATCTCTTCATATTTGTAATGATTACGTTTGTTGTGTCTTTTTGTTTCAATTAATCGTAAAATGTCTTTACTCGTCCATTTCTGTTTTCCAATACACATTCAACCGTAAACTCTTTCAACACTTACTTCATACCGACTATATGCCTCCATAAGTCACCTACTGGTATCATTTTTTTCACTATCATTTTTGACTGTGTGAGTGAGAGAGTGGGTGAGAGAGTGAATGAGAAAGAGTGTGAGTGAGAGAGTGAGTATGAGGCAGAGAAAGTGAGAGAGTATGTATGCGCGTGTGCCTGCGAGAGTGAATGAGTAAGTGAATGTCTGAGAGATTGAGTGAGAGAGTGAGTTAGTGTGAGAGAGAGGTTGTGTTGTGTGTATACCTGTCTGTGTGAGGAGTGAGTAATGAGTGAGTGAGCGTGAGTTAGAGAGCTGCCGAGTGAGTGAGTGAGTAAGGGAGAGTGAGTTAGTGAGTGAGGGGCAGAATTTGTGAGTATGTGTGTATGTGCGTGTGTGAGTGAGTGTGTGAGCGAGTGAGT
Organism: Cepaea hortensis; assembly: GCA_963921405.1. Lineage (NCBI taxonomy): Eukaryota > Metazoa > Mollusca > Gastropoda > Stylommatophora > Helicidae > Cepaea > Cepaea hortensis. Next base: position 102,666 of record CAWUFQ010000207.1, on the reverse strand, counting down.
GTGCAAGAGAGAGAGAGAGACGGTGGATGAGTGAGAGAGTGCATGAGAAGTTAATGAGTGAGAGATAGAGAGATAGAGAGTGGGTGAGTGTGTGTGTGTCTGTGTACTTGTCTGTGCGAGTAAGAGAGTGAGTTAGTGTGGTTTAGAGAGTAAATGAGTGAGTGAGATTATGTGAGGCAGCGTGTATGTGTGAGTAAGTGCGTGGGTGGATGGGTTGGTGTGTCCATATGTGTGTATGCGTGTGTTTATGTGTGTGTATGTGGGTGTATGTGTGTGCACGTCTGGATGTGTGTATGGGTGTGTATGTGTAAGTGTGTGTAAATGTGTGTTTGTGTGTGTGCTTATGTGTAAGTATGTTTATATGTGTGTTTATGTGTGCGTACATGTGTGTGTTTATATGTATGTGCGTGTGTATATGTGTATATGTGCGTGTGTGTATATGTGTATGTTCGTGTATGTATGTGCATATGTTTGTGTGTATGTGTGCATGCATGCAGTGTATGCGAGGGAGTGTGTATGTGTGTGTAAGTATGTGTGTATGGGTGTGGATGTGTGTATGTGTGCGTGGGTATACGTGTGTATTTGAGAGAGAGAGAAAGAGAGAGAGAGAGAGAGAGAGAGAGAGAGAGAGATTTAAGCGCACTCATATCATGTAACATGCTATTCCATAAATTGTGTGTATTCTCATGTTCATATTATCATTTTGAATGCCAATTGATGTTATAATGTATAACAATGTGGGATGTGGATTTTAATTCCTAAGAATAATTCGTTAAAATGTCTAGGGGGTATTATTGATTCTCTGGTCACTGGTTAGAATGCAGGGTGATCAGGGATAGTTACCACAAATCCCAGGAGAAAAGAGTTCAATCCTTGAAACAATGGCATCTGTGTGTAGGTTTCCCTTCCCACTTCATCACCCTTTAAATTAACTATAGTGCTAGAAGGATATTGATTGCTCACAACATATAAACAACCACTTGTTGGACACCACATTTGCTTGATGTACACAACACTTTTGGACAAACAGTTCAGGTATTAACTCAAGATCTGCAATTACATATATAGATGTGTAATAAACACTATGCATTTTCAGACAGGCATGGGAATGATGTGCAGTATTACAACATAGTACCCAGTGACCCCAGGAAAAAACAAAACAATGTTATTACAAACATCACAACAACCACAAATTGGGTCTACTTTCATTTTCCCTCATAATTAAGGCAAGTAAAGATATTAAATAGAACCCAACATAACATGTTTCTGACACCTTTTACCATTCTCTCATTGTTAAAAATAATGAGTTGGTGTCAAAATACTATACCATCTATACCATTGGAAAAAAAACTACTGACCTGTTACCTTCAGAAAAAGCAACAACACATAAACAGCATTTTGTATTACTAATTAAACTAATTAATAGTCATTTATCTCCTGGTGTGCAGTTAAGAGTTCATCTTTGCTGTCGATTAGATCCGTTTCCCATTATCTGGGTACCGAATTAATGCACTCAGTCATGTTCTTACTATTTAGTCACTGGTAATTGGCTGGTGCAAATCATACTTTATAATAGAAATTACACACAATCACAAATCCCTCCGCGGGCTAGAATATTCGAGTACTCTGTTGCAGTAGGCTCGGTGTCTTTTTTTTTTAAATTTGGGGCCTCAGGTTGGTCTAACTTTCCGGAATTTCCACTTAAGCTCTGCAGAAGGTACTTTACCATCTCACCATACATGGTGCCAAGTAGACGTCCATTCAGCTGCTCTGCTTTTAATATCAGAATCCCAAGTAGTTCAACAAAGATTTTACACCCACCAAGTCGCGAGTCTATAACCCATGGCATTTAGGTTGACATTGGACCAGCAAAGAGTTAGTCGTTATCTAGTCCAGTGTAGAACTTTATTTGACTAAGAGGCATCTCATGGTAGTATCTGTGACTAGGGCCACACTTGATCTATACCTACATATATCCACAGATGAATAAATCCAGCACAGTAACAGGTTTGCAAACAATTGGATGATTCCTCTTGTTGCAGATATAGAGACATTTAGCTGCTTTCATGTGGTCTTTTATCTGATGGTGTTCAGGGTTTGGAACCTTGAGGTAATCTGGTTTCGTAGTTATGTTTCAGATGATATTCAGTTTGTACCTTGGTTGTATTGGCTTATGTGGTTCAGTATCTTCTCCTCATTTGGTTGAGCCAGAACTTAGTGTTGAATAGCTGAATTCCATGTTTGACTGTTGCAGCTGTGAGACATTCTTTCGAAGACTTATCCATTGTTGGATATTAACTTGGTAACCCAACCAACAGTTGAAGGTTACTCACTGTTGTTAGTTTTAGTAACTTGCTAGAAGGATTGTCCCAGTTTCACTGACGTGGTTGAATGATGAGGCCATATGTGATACTTCTCAGAAGTAACGCAGACGATACACTGTTGTCAGTACTCTGATGATCTTCATCTTTGTAGATTATTAGATCTTGAAGTCCATCCTGGATATTCCTACTAAAATAGGACTTAATCACTCACCCAGTCAGTTGTCTTCTAATTTATCTGTTGCTCGCTATGGAGCTATTGAGCGCAGCAGTCCATGGGTATTTCTCGATGCAGACTATGGTTAGGACATTCACTTTCTGGCTGTTGACCCAGGATCCAGATATAGTGATATAGTCCCACCACATTCAACCACCACTTGCTTCTCTTCTATAGAAAAGGGATGACAAAGAATACAACACGAGCATTAACCTACTGTGATGTGTTAACTTTCCCAAGACAATTAAAAACAAAAAATACAAAACAACAAGGGGAGAAGGGGAAAGGAGTGGGTGTCCACGTTCCACTGTCCCTCATTGCTGAGTAGAGCCATTCTGACTCTTCATAGTGAGTAAGGTATTTTCTCACTTATATTTTGTTCTGTTGTTACTGGGACTATTGGATGGGTGAAGTCATTCTGTCCATCCAACATGTTGATATTGTCTCTCTCATTACTTGAAGAAAATAGCCTATACAGAATCCATGTAGTTTCTAATGCCGCGTCTTCCTTTCGGCACTATAATCATCACTAGGTCAAGACAATTCACCATTGACTTCTTAAGTACTGACATACACATGGATCCTTACATCAACATCCTCTAATCCCAAGGTGCAACATTAAAATGTATATTCCCACAGGAAAAAGTAACAACCAGAACAGAGAAAATTCTCATACCAGAAAAAAACATACATGTACATTTCTCTGATATTAAGTACATGATAATCCTACATAATAATTAATCATAATGCTGATGCAGGGAGCCTTTGTTTTTGGATTTTCTCAGGGGTTAATCCATAACTAAAACATACATTGTTTTCCCCCACTGCGTACAGCAGATGAGGATAGTAGTCGCTGTGATATATTTTGTCAAGGACTGCTATTATTCAAGCAATTTATTCACATCAATCTTCGCTTCTGTTCCTACTACAGTGAGGTGATGCGGATTGAATCCTATCCGAACATTGATTTCGATCACGCGTTTACTTCCTTTGTTCATGAATTTATATTCTCAAACATGGCGTCCCTAGCAATATTTTATGAAATTATTACATGTCCCTCCTCATATGGAGTGGTTACTAATCTGTTAACAAAAGGATGGTACTAAAATTTAGCACTATAGTTCCAAGTTACAGATTATGATGTGGCGAAGTATTTTATCCCCTGACTAAGAGTCAGGAATACGCGTAATCATTTGTATGTCCCCGCATGGATAAAACACCTTTCTATAGTACATAGATTATTTGCAGATTTCTAAGCATAAATAGTGAGCTATTGTTCACAGTGCATATAAGTTTTAACATAGGAATATGAAATTGACAGACACTAGTTCTTTACTATGAAGTATGAATCAGGGGTCTGTTACTACATTGAGAAAATCTCTAGAATGTGTTTCAGACATGAGAGTTGATACTTTATGTGTACTACAGTACACATAATATTCATAGGTTATAAACACTATTAGTTAGATATAAGTTCATAATGCCTATAAAAGATATTAACATAAGGATTAGAAATTGTAAAACATAGGAAAAATTACAGCGTGGCAGAACATGTGCTTCATTGGTAAAAATAAAATCAGACTCTAGCTTACAAGAACTGTTGAATTATCATTCTAATTAATTCTTAATTAACACACTGGTATATGTACTTTATAAAAATACATGAATACATTTTAATAATATAGATATAACATACCAATAGTTGCAGAGACTGATATATTTCTAAGGCAAAATACCTTCTCCCCGAAGGGAAAGGTAGACTTTCTTGTGTGCTCTCTTGACTAGAAATGATCGCTTCAGTCTTTGTTTTCCCACTCACCGGGATTGGCCAGGTACGGGAAAAAATTAAAGCCAAATACATTAAGCTGCCACGGTCAGTCTATCGCTGTTTTATTTTCTCCTACATTAAGTAAGTTACTTAAACAGTAATTGAAAGGGGTTGTTTATTTTTAAGGGAGTCAATCCTTAGGAAAGGGTAGGGACGTTTTTATTATATTACAAACATGAACACATGTATATCACTGTAGAGTGGGTGAGAGAGTTAGGGAGTATGAGTGAGAGAGAGAGAGAATTAATGAGTGTGAGTGAGTGTGTGTGCCTGTGTAATAAAGAGAGAGAGAGAAAGAGAGAGAGAGAGAGAGAGAGAGAGAGAGAGAGAGAGAGAGAGATATGAGTGCACGCATGTCTTGTAACATGCCATTCCATATTTTTTGTGTATTTTCATCTTTCACATTATCATTTTGTATGTATGCCACTTGATTTTATCATGTATAATATAACATTACTGTAATGTGAGTGAGAGCGTTAGTGAGTGGGAGAGAGGGAGAGAGAGAGAGAGAGAGAGAGAGAGTGTGTGTGTGTGTGTGAGAGAGAGAGATAGAGAAAGGAGAGAGAGAGTTGAATTGCATCACCAATTTTTTACGCTACACAATGTATATGTACAATTTTTTCTCCATTTCTTACAATTTTTGCGAGAATGCTCACGACAATCGTTACGAAAAATATCACATCCTCCTCCCTCCTCCTCCCGCTCCGCTCCCCCTACCCCCCACACCACCGCCAAAAAAAAAAACACACACACACAAAACAGCGTACCTCTGCGGAAAACACAATCATTCCGTCGCCATT
>CAWUFQ010000207.1:0-92500 GCA_963921405.1 Cepaea hortensis | reverse complement strand
TCAATTATTTCAGAAACTTTAGCCAAGATGCGTGAAGGTGACAAAAGTATCTTCGTAGAATGCTAAGAATCCCATAAATAAACACCATGTAATGTTTGGCGCTCTTAGAAGTAGAAGAGAGAAGTAGAGACTAGAGGACACACTAGACAACATGCACATGTAAAGCTATAGCCACTAGAGGACACTCTAGACAACATGCACATGTAAAGCTATAGCCACTAGAGGACACACTAGACAACATACACATGTAAAGCTATAGCCACTAGAGGACACACTAGATAACATACACATGTAAAGCTATAGCCACTAGAGGACACTCTAGACAACATACACATGTAAAGCTATAGCCACTAGAGGACACACTAGTTAACATACACATGTAAAGCTATAGCCACTAGAGGACACACTAGATAACATACACATGTAAAGCTATAGCCACTAGAGGACACTCTAGACAACACACATATGTAAAGCTATAGCCACTAGAGGACACACTAGACAACATACACATGTAGGTTATAGCCACTAGAGGACACACTAGACAACATACACATGTAAAGCTATAGCCACTAGAGGACACACTAGACAACATACACATGTAAAGTTATAGCCACTAGAGGATACACTAGACAACATACACATGTAAAGTTATAGCCACTAGAGGATACACTAGACAACATACACATGTAAAGCTCTAGCCACTAGAGGACACACTAGACAACATACACATGTAAAGCTATAGCCACTAGAGAACACACTAGACAACATACACATGTAAAGCTATAGCCACTAGAGGACACATTAGACAACATACACATGTAAAGCTATAGCCACTAGAGGACACACTAGACAACATACACATGTAAAGCTATAACCACTAGAGGACACACTAGACAACATACACATGTAAAGCTATAGCCACTAGAGGACACACTAGGCAACATACACATGTAAAGCTATAGCCACTAGAGGACACACTAGACAACATACACATGTAAAGCTATAGCCACTAGAGGACACACTAGACAACATACACATGTAAAGCTATAGCTACTAGAGGACACACTAGTTAACATACACATGTAAAGCTATAGCCACTAGAGGACACACTAGATAACATACACATGTAAAGCTATAGCCACTAGAGGACACTCTAGACAACATACATATGTAAAGCTATAGCCACTAGAGGACACACTAGACAACATACACATGTAAAGCTATAGCCACTAGAGGACACACTAGACAACATACACATGTAAAGTTATAGCCACTAGAGGACACACTAGACAACATACAGATGTAGGTTATAGCCACTAGAGGACACACTAGACAACATACACATGTAAAGCTATATCCACTAGAGGACACACTAGACAACATACACATGTAAAGCTATAGCCACTAGAGGACACACTAGACAACATACACATGTAAAGCTATAGTCACTAGAGGACACACTAGACAACATACACATGTAGGTTATAGCCACTAGAGGACACACTAGACAACATACACATGTAAAGCTATAGCCACTAGAGGACACACTAGACAACATACACATGTAAAGTTATAGCCACTAGAGGATACACTAGACAACATACACATGTAAAGATATAGCCACTAGAGGATACACTAGACAACATACACATGTAAAGCTATAGCCACTAGAGGACACACTAGACAACATACACATGTAAAGCTATAGCCACTAGAGAACACACTAGACAACATACACATGTAAAGCTATAGCCACTAGAGGACACACTAGACAACATACACATGTAAAGCTATAGCCACTAGAGGACACACTAGACAACATACACATGTAAAGCTATAGCCACTAGAGGACACACTAGACAACATACACATGTAAAGCTATAACCACTAGAGGACACACTAGACAACATACACATGTAAAGCTATAGCCACTAGAGGACACACTAGACAACATACACATGTAAAGCTATAGCCACTAGAGGACACACTAGACAACATACACATGTAAAGCTATAGCCACTAGAGGACACACTAGACAACATACACATGTAAAGCTATAGCCACTAGAGGACACACTAGACAACATACACATGTAAAGCTATAGCCACTAGAGGACACACTAGACAACATACACATGTAAAGCTATAGCCACTAGAGGACACACTAGACAACATACACATGTAAAGCTATAGCCACTAGAGGACACACTAGACAATATACACATGTAAAGCTATAGCCACTAGAGGACACACTAGACAACATACACATGTAAAGCTATAGCCACTAGAGGACACACTAGACAACATACACATGTAAAGCTATTGTTACTAGAGGACACACTAGACAACATACACATGTAAAGCTATAGCCACTAGAGGACACACTAGACAACATACACATTTAAAGCTATAGCCACTAGAGGACACATTAGACAAAACACACATGTAAAGCTATAACCACTAGAGGACACACTAGACAACATACACATGTAAAGCTATAGCTACTAGAGGACACACTTGACAACATGCACATGTAAAGCTATAGCCACTAGAGGACACACTAGACAACATACACATGTAAAGCTATAGCCACTAGAGGACACATTAGACAACATACACATGTAAAGCTATAGCCACTAGAGGACACACTAAACAACATACACATGTAAAGCTATAGCCACTAGAGGACACACTAGACAACATACACATGTAAAGCTATAGCCACTAGAGGACACACTAGACAACATACACATGTAAAGCTATAGCCACTAGAGAACACACCAGACAACATACACATGTAAAGCTATAGCCACTAGAGGACACACTAGACAACATACACATGTAAAGCTATAGCCACTAGAGGACACACTAGACAACATACACATGTAAAGCTATAGCCACTAGAGGACACACTAGACAACATACACATGTAAAGCTATAGCCACTAGAGGACACATTAGACAACATGCACATGCAAAGCTATAGCCACTAGAGGACACACTAGACAACATACACATGTAAAGCTATAGCCACTAGAGGACACATTAGACAACATACACATGTAAAGCTATAGCCACTAGAGGACACACTAGACAACATACACATGTAAAGCTATAGCTACTAGAGGACACACTAGACAACATACACATGTAAAGCTATTGTTACTAGAGGACACACTAGACAACATACACATGTAAAGCTATAGCCACTAAAGGACACACTAGACAACACACACACATGAAAAGCTATAGCCACTAGAGGACACACTAGACAACATACACATGTAAAGCTATAGCCACTAGAGGACACACTAGACAACATACACATCTAAAGCTATAGCCACTAGAGGACACATTAGACAACATGTAAAGCTATAGTTACCGGGATTCGAACGTGTCACCTCCAAATGGCGACAGCGCCATGCTGCAACAACAAGTGTACTACGACGCTTGACCAACTAGACAACTCATGTGCTGCTAAGAAAACGAACGAACGAACTTCAATAGGTCACAAATTGGATACGCATTTTTTTCTTAAATCTGGATATTCTAGTCACTTATCTTTCACACATCAATTATCTGTTATGTTCAAAGCATATAACAAACATGACAAAGATGAGCGAAAGCCAACATTCAAGTAATTCAAGAGACAAGTTTCGCAAAGAAATAAGCCATGGACTATTTTATTCCATCTGTTCATCGTTTACATGTTCGGCTTCTTCTTCATAATCATCATCATCTCAAACTTGTGCCGTCGAGCGTTGTGGGGAGAATTACTTGGCGCTCCAGGGCCCGATAGGTGGAACTGGATTGTGTCATTCCGTGTGACTGTATAATGTCTTTGCTGTCGTCAATCCATTTTCTTCTCGAGCGTCCTCTTGCTCTCGTAGGAGACCTTCTTTGATGTAGCGCCAGTGCTGGTAGTTGATGGTGTTGTATTCATATCAGGACAAGATAATCCTCATATTCTTCGCTATCTTATGTTGCTAATGAAAGTTGGACATTATATAGAAATATAACATTGCTGCAAACAGCGCAAAGACGGAAACAAATAAATGAACAATTACAGCAGCGGAAATGGGATTCCTGAGAAGAATACTGAATGTAACACAAAGAGAGATAATCACAACTGATTAAATCAGGACTAACGTGGGGGTAACAGTAGCGCTAGATATTATAAAATAGCAGCAAGTGAAATGGCTCGGCTACATAACTAGGCTACCAGCTGACAGTATGCCACAACAAGCAACGATGCGCAGGCAAAGTAGACTCAGAAGACAAAGCCGACCATATAAACGATGGACAGAGGGAAACAGAGTCCATGGGAATCTCCATATAGTAGTAGACACCTTGCAGTCTTGACAGACCAAAGTATGTGAGTTGGAATGTGGCCAATATTCCATCACAATGTCTGGGCAGAGCTTCAGAGAATCATGTGATGCCCAAACGACATGTCCCCTCTCTCGGCCTAGTCTTGTGTATTCCAGAGGAATGGGTAACCAATACGTCTGGCACAAGGTAGGCTGCAGACGCTGGCGGCTCAGCGTCAATCCACCGAGACCTCACCACCACGAGCCGGTGGCGAGTTATGGCCAGACCCTGACATCCAAGGGACCCGGCTTAGAGGCGTTCAGCCATGTCCCACAGGTGAGGGCCTTGTACGAGCCCGGTCCATAAGGGCGCGCACATCTGTCGATCACAAGTGTCCGGACCTGTGCAAAGCGTACTGACCTATCGTCAGACTCCCCACCTGACTTTTAGCGGTCCCCGTGACCAGCGGGAATAGGCCCGCCATAACTACCGCAGGAGATATTACCTGTCTATTTGCAAGCAAATCTCCCATACTTCCACTGTGCGGATCTCGCGACCAGCGAGAATAGGCCCGCCGGAGATTATGCTCGTCTACTGCGAACAAATCTCTGCCGAGTGACTGAATAAGTAAAGAAACGATAAAAGTAGTGGTATTTCAATTGCGCTTGCGCTCCAATATATGAAGCGCATAAATGAACACTCTTTCCCTGTTTATGCTTCACCTCAAAACCACATAGTACAAGAGGAACAAGATGAGATGAGATGGGACAAACAGTGTTTTATGGTCATGAAACAGAAGAGGGCCGTTGGAAAACATCGTGACGACTTGAAATATCAGCCGTAGAAGGGATTGACCAAGAGAACTTATGCTGGGGTGGGGGTGGGGGAGGGTCTGAGACAATGGCATGCAGGAATATCATCAATGGAATTGTTTCAGTACACCAGAGACCAAGATTTGTGGAGATGCATGAACGCATACACTGGATAACAGGACACACGCTGATGATGATGCATTTGAGCTCAGAGAGTGTGGAGAAGTCTATGACAACCAGAAAGATAAATAATGTTAGAGACAGGGCTTGGCAAAAGCTGAAAGCGCTGGATGGCTTGGCAGAATAGGACTGGCAAATTAGACCGATGGGAAAATACTCGTAGACACATGCGTACGCTTCTATCGAAGACGTTATTAACAGAACAACAATAAATATATGTATATATATATATATATATATATATAATTTCTGATACTAATGTTCCTCCATGCCATGATGTCAAACTGTCCACCATCTTCTCTCGTGGTATCCCCCTGCTTCTCTTCCCCTCCAAATTTCCTTCTGTGACAACAACATACTTCAGCTTTCTCCTTCTCATAACGTGCCCAAACAATGTGGATTGTATTCGTCTGGTGCGAGTAACCAGTTGTCTGTGTGAGTTAACTTCTTCAAGGTATCTGCACTACTCTTTCTATCTATCGGCCTTCTCTCTTCCTTCTGTAAAACTACATATCGGCACTTCCATATAATTCCTCATTTGCCTGCCAATTGTCTACTTTCGGTTTGGCACTGAATAAGGTAAACTACAGTTATTAAAGTAACCACAGACATACACTGACTTGTTTCAGAACGTCTCTTTCCACTTTATTGTTGCAGAGATCACATATATCTCTATATATATTCCAACCAATTTATTGTTGCAGAGATCTCATATATGTGTGTATATTCCAACCACTTGAATCTTGCAGAGATCACATATATGTTGTATATATTCCAACTACTTTCGCCCATACGTGCACACATGACTTATTCCTTCTTCTCTCTCTCTCTCTTGCAGGAGCAACGAAATAAACGTGGTGATTGATAAATAAAATGACTCACTCCTGTATGGTCATAAGTCTACCCTACTACAGAACAGCACAGAGTAAATCAACACCAACATGAAAGTCAAGTTGGTTATCGTTACAATAATACATTCACAATTCTGAAAATGAACGTTGTGACACGAAAGCCTTGAACAGCACATTTAAAAAACGAACACGCGTTTACAACTACATCTAATTAAAATATTACCAAAAGTTCACCACCTAAAAAAATACACTTGCCTGATTGGCTATTATTACCAGATTTTATACACTACCAGATGTATTGTAAAATGATATTTCCGAAATATTCACCAAATATGAGTCATTTAAAAAAAAAATAAATAAACATACACGCATTTATTTATAAGGCAGACATATTTTACATCAAAATTTATAGTACCGCTTTTGCTTATAATTAACTTAAGAGATCAAATGATATAACCACATGTAATAATTCCTCAAATAAATTGTGAATCTGTCAGAACACACGAACACATCTTTTGTTTAATTATTGTTGTACAATTCTATTAATATTTTATTCCAGCAAAAAACACACACATACAACAATATAAACACACACACACCCACACACACACACACACACACATACACACACACACACGCAAAGAGAGAGAGAGAGAGAGAGAGAGAGAGAGAGAGAGAGAGAGAATGAAAGATAATAAGAAAATGAAAGAAAAGGAATGGAAATAAAAGGACAGGAAAGTAAATGACGAAAAAGAAAATGACAAGCAAACAAGTACAGATTGAGGAAGCTGCTCTGGTCTCTTGAGTGGAAGGACCATACACTTGGGTAGACCTGAATGTCCGGATGAATAGGTTCCAGTCTTTCTCTATTTTTTGCGGACAAAGACAGACAGACAGACAGACAGACAGACAGACAGACAGACAGACAGACAGACAGACAGACAGACAGACAGACAGAACCGAAGAATAAATGCCATGCTTTCTTTCTGTTAACGAAAGAAAGAAAGAAAGAAAGAAAGTCTTTCCCTCACTTAGCAGGCGGTAATTATGGTATTATCAGCGCAGCTTCCCCATTAATTTTGTTAACGCACCCCGCTATTGATAATTCTAGCGAGTCAACATTCGCTTTAGGTGGGATCATTCAAACTAAACAATGACAATTCCTTTCACTGCAATATTAGGTCCCCACGCATTCCAGCTCTGGAACACAAGAATGAGCAAAGATATTTTATATGTTTGAAATATTGCACGTCTATGGGTGCATAGTAATCGGTACTGTTACGGTTGTTACAATGCTAAACGTGGTCTTTGTTAAATACTAAGACTAAAGTTTGCATATCCTTTACAGGACATTGCTGTCAACATCAGCATCTTTCAGCTGATCGTTGATTTCTTGGCAAGATTACGCTCAGTAGTTTGCCATTGCTTTCTGAGCGGCTGGCTCACATACCCCGTGAGTTACCGACTCGACTCGAACGACTGCTGATTCTCACCGTCGTCACGTTACTTACGAGTGTATACGAGATTACGGAGAAAAGTCGCTAACCTCTAGGCCAGGAAGCCGGCTTGTTAAATACACACCACAAAATTTGGATAAGAGAAGATGAGAGTGGACGAGAAAAGACAAGAGTGGAGATATAAAATAAATAAAGATAAGATGGAAAAGGCAAGATGGATAAGGAAAAAAAAAGACGTGACAAGAATGGATCAGACACAACAAGACGAGACCTGAGTTGACCAAATACGAAGAGTTGAGACAAGTCAATATAACACAAGCGAAACTAGGCAAAAGTGGACAAGAAGAAACAAGAGGGGTGTCTAAGAATCGGTTATTACTCGTTGTCATGGATGCGACAGAGACAGTAGATACATGCATACACAAAAGTGTCAAGGCAAAAATGCATGTAAAACTAATATTATTTATTTAACGCACATAGTCGCGTTAGCACATTGAATACATTCTATCAATATGATACATTATACGTGCGATTAAATACTCAGCCACAAAAGGCATTCATTCCTTCGTAACGCAGTTCTGTCTCACACACAGCGCATCGGCAAATCACTGCCTCATTCGCTCAGCAGAGGCAAGCTTTCATGTCGGCAATCAGTACATTCCCTCGCCAAGACATACGCATCCTTCCTCTATCACGGTCCTGTCCAGTCTGATCTCTCTAGCCCTCAGTCCCGTATTTACATGGTGTTTGACCCCGTGTAGTCCGCAATAATCGTGCTATGTCAGTGGCCCGGTATTCTGGCTGTCGTCCTGTCCTCACCCCGTCTGTTGATGACTGGTGTCTCAGATCATGCAGTGCAAGGTTGTACTGTTGCTCAGGAACCTTGTCCTGTCTTTATCCTTATGTCCTGTCTGTAGATGGATACTCTAGTTCCGTCTATATCCTATCCATGGCATACTTATGTCCTGTCCTTGTCATATCTCCTCTTTCATACTCCCGGGACGCTGACAAGGAGTCACAACAAGATGAGGCAGTGTAAAAAATGAATTAACACGACGACACAAGACAGGACAAGGCGAGACAATAGTGATCAAGACAAAACAAGACAGTTGTTACACATCACATATAAACCTAAATATAAACCCACAAGACAAGAAGTAATTTACTGACAAGTTTGTTTTATTAAATATACACAATTTCTCCCCACTCACCTCTTCGCGGAGTTAGTCATTTAACATGAACAATAGAAAATAACTCCTACATATGAACATGATCAGTTCATCCGTTACGTCAGTTATAGAAACCAAAATCTTTAAATGTAATTGGAAAACATGTGATTACACCATATATAAACATGTGTTTACGTCTCGAAAAAAAACAAAAACAAAGATATCACTTCAGAATTTGCTGCTTGCTAGAAGATATCGAAAAGTGGACAGTAAACGACAACAAGATTGTATTTTACAATGCGCTTGCTATTATGTCTGATCAAACTATGGGATACAGTCAGACAATCATCCATTTCTTGTATTTAACTAAATCTCAACTGCGAAATGTCGGCGTCTGTGACTTAGATGTTGTGGGTGTAGTTTTACAATTCCAACATGCTGGGCTCGACGTAAGTAGCAGAAGATTTGGAAGCAAACTGTTGACCGCCGACCGTTCAAAAAATCAATGCCAAACGCATCATCATCCAGTGCCTTGCTGGCTGGCATGGGCGATAATGCATCTCTATAAATTACGATCTCCGTCATGGACCAATTCGTGTGCTGTCTTAATCCCTTGCCATAACACAAGACTGTCAATAATCTGTTCATGCAGTCTTCCTCTATCTCTCGTTCCGCCAATCTTTACGGTCGTCACAGCATGTTCCAGTTTTTGTCTTCTCATAACGTGGCCACACAAACAAAAAAAAAATACGATAACTGCCTCTTTGTGATGTTCGTGATAAGTTTGTCTTTGCGACTTCCCTAAAAACATCCTCAGTGTTCTTTTTGGCTGTCCAAATAATTTTCAGTATTCTCCTATAAAACCACATCTCCAAGGCTTCTATGGATTTTTCCGCCTGTGTCCAACACTCGCAGCAAAACTACTACACGTAAAATTGTCACACAAATATAATAAAATATTATTGGGTTGACTGCGTCGAACAATAAAGGCAAGCAACTAATTTTACATTTGTCTGTTATTGCCACGATAATGTATATTGCTGAAAGTATGATTTCGAGTAATATTCTAGTGGTTTTCTTCATATCCTTCGTCTCCTCCTGTCAACTATATAGGTGTATGAATCCCGCTGGATTAGTCATCAAACACACCAACTCAGGCCAGTGTGTTGTGGCATCATTCAACAACACACTCCATTATGAGTCATCCCAAACTAGTCTACTTAACTACTACAGGCTTAAACTAATTGAACCCAGACAAGATTAGCGCGGGGCTCATGTTGAAGACATGCTTGCTTGCTTGCTTGTATTCGTTGGCTTGAGCTCCAACGCAAAGTCCTGTATGTCGCATAAAGGCATCCTGTTGTCCAACATCAGAGTGATGTCATACAGGACCTGAGGTCTGCGTGAGTATCCGTTGTCCAATGTCTAGCTTATTGGTGTGCAGACTGGTGGTTCCTCGCTGTACAGGCAGACACTCTCCGACTTTGGAGGAATCGCCGATCCTACTGACTTTAGCCAGGACCCCGAAGTGATGTGTAGCCCAGGACGCTCGGCGAGGACGCGTCAGTAGGTCTTGGCCAGTATACAACCCGGCCCTGGTGCCTTGGAAACACATTTGCGTGCCGTTAAAGACATGATTACGACGCCAGTAATTACGATCCATTTGTATCACACGAAAAATAAGTTAATGGCACAGGGGAATATTGAAAACATAAACTATTGGCTAAAACTAGATATTGTCGAGCTTGAAAACTCAATACAGATATTCACCGGTTCTACACAGCCCACAACTACAGCTGTAGACAGCACACCAGCTAACAATGTTCTCCAATTAACTCATACGACGAGTGAACAGGATAACATCAACACGAGGAATGCCAACCCACCATTGCTCTTGGCCATTGAATACCCAATGGAGCGCATCCAAAACAGCATAGAACTCAACGTGGGTGTTGTTGAAGAATTACCTGCCTCGGGTAACAAGAGCATCTTAACTATCAATGGACATTCGTGCGACTGTCAACAGCGCATTGAAGAATTATAACAATCACTAAAGGCGATCACTAACACTGTTTCAACTAACATCAAAGCAAGCAGCAAGATAAGCAGTGAATACAATGCTTTCAAGAAAGAATTCGCGCTCCTGCGAGAGGAAAATGTGCTGCTCAGAAAAACAGTTCAAACCTTGCAGAATGTGTTCTCCACCGACTCAACAGAAGAAGCATGTAATTCCCAAGCAACTGTTTCATCCTTGGGGAATTTTGGGGAAGCCCAGTCCCACCCAGAACAGATAACTATTATGAAAACATATTAACGCGCAGAGGGAAATAAACAATAACAAACACCTCAACGCGCAGAGGAAGATAAACAACTACAAGCAGTCTACCCCACTGATTTCAAAATAAGCAATATGTGCTTATTGGTGCTCGAAGTGCTTCAACTAAAATCACCAGAAAACGTAAAGTGCTACAACATGCTGCCAACGGACAACACATGCCTACACAAAATACCGGGAGAACAACATGGCGACATAATGACTGATGATAATCGTAAATAGGTGAAACAATGGGTGAGGCGTGCTGACAGCACGTACAGACAGCACGACCCGACTGTACACACATTATACTAGGCAAATTCTTTAATGAAAGGTTTATACAGCGAACGGATGGCCACATCAGACAAAGGCATTGTTTCCATAATCCCACAGCATGGGGCGGGTTTTGAACGACTAACAGACACGATTAGCAGGTTGGCTGTAAATCATAACGTTAGAAAGGCAAGCGGACACACTGGGATTAACGACACCATGAACAACCAACACATCACAGGGTCTCACCTGATGGAACTTCTTGAAATGATTACATCACACTTTTCCTAACTAGTCTATTTTTTCACCTCTATTATATCACCGAGTTATGGATTCCAGCGTCGTCTAGCTGACATAAATAACAACATTTTACAGAAGTTATGTTCTCGAAACAACATAAATTTCATCAACAACACACCGTTCTTCACTTTACAGGCTGGTGCACACACAAAAAAAAAGAAGTTTTTATAAAGATCAAATACTTGTGTCTATATTAGGCACCATCTTGCTTGCCAAAAATATCAAATACCTAGAACGGACACAACATATATCAAATACAGGATCGCGCCGGACACTTTTAGCTATTCCACCCAAAACTCAAGCCAGACGAAATACTCCCGTCACATCAAGTACAAATAGGCCAGAAGTGCGCAGAAAACGCATAACCACTGCACCTGAAATCCAAGCCAGACGGGACACTTCCACCAGACCAAGTCCGTAAAATACGTCCCCTTTCACACAGGAGGGTAATAATTATGAAGATATGTTTCATATTCTCCCCAGCAAGGAACCAACTTTCGGCAACAACAAAGTGCCACTACAAACTCCTGTTAGCCACGAACCAGAACCTGTAGATGGTAGTCATTACATACCCATGAGACATCAGCAGTATCCATTTAATTGTAACCAATAAAGGCTACACCTCACACGTTTTAGCCCAGCTACACTTCGTCAAGCTCTTATGATGTCCTTGTACCAACGACTAACACAACCTGGTATTTACTAGCAATTTAGCACAAAGCTACACTGGATCTCGGAACAAGAACGAGCTTCTCCTTGAACGTTTATATGCATATTTGGTTATTGCTTGATCTAGTAATGTATTAGGTTATATGTAACTATAAACATTGACTTGTTTTGACGTCACATTAACTGATAGTACTTAGCGGTATATCTTTTAAAATACTTTTAAGTGTGTTTTACTGTGAGTGAGGGGGTCTTCGCTGCTCTTCCTTACTAATATATGTACGTATTTTTATATATTGACAGATATATTACTGTTTCTCTGTACGTTAGAGTGTGTATTGTAATAAGTGACGTAAGTTGTATTCATTTTGTCTTTTTTTGTGTTTTGTTTTTTGTTTAACTTATGATTATGCATGCAATGTCTAATAAGTATGAACACTGGCTCAGCAAAGATGGGCTCAGAGTCGGGCATCTAAATATCTGCCATCTGTTAGGGAATCTGCCCGAACTATCACTTATACGTACTCAAAATTGTCACATGTACGGCGTTAGTGAAAGTCGATTAAATGGTAACATCTCGGATGAAGACATCGCTATCAGAGGTTTTAAAGTTATTTGAAGAGACCCTTATCAGAAAAAAGAGACGGGTATTGCAGTCTATATTTCTAATTCATTAGTGAAAGTCGATTAAATGGTAACATCTCGGATGATGACATCGCTATCAGAGGTTTTAAAGTTATTGGCAGAGACCCTTATCAGAAAAAAGAGACGGGTATTGCAGTCTATACTGAAGTACTGAAACAAATACTGAAGTATTGGAAAGATCAGGTTGTGTGACAGTTTATTCCATGCTCAGTCTTCGTAGACTTAGATGGATAGGACATCTTAGGAGGATGGATGATGGTAGAATACCAAAGGATATCTTTTTTGGTGAATTACAGATGGGTAAGAGATCTCAGGGTCGGCCTCTACTACGATACAAAGATGTGTGTAAGCGGGACATGATTGATACAGGCATTGATAATGCACATTGGGAGCAAGTCGCCGCTGAACGTGTTGCATGGAGGGCAAATATCAGAAATGGAATAAAGTCAAAGGAGAAAATTATTGCAGAAAAGTCACACACCAAGCGTTTGAGACGTAAGATGGTGCATGATGGTGGAAATGACCACGTGTTCACATGCACCCACTGTGAACGGACATTTACAGCGCAAATTGGCCTTATCAGTCACACTCGCTACCGCCATAGTTAAAAGTTATTATGCCTTTTTAAAGCACAAACTATCGTCTGTCAAGACGGCAAGGTGCCAATGATGATTTCTAATTCGATTATCTTCCACCGCAGGCTAGATTTTTAAACCTATGAGATTGAGTGTATGGCTTGAGGAAAATTGCAAAATCGCACACCCTTAGTAGTTGGCTATCTTTATCGAAACTCCAGTGCAGGAAACATATGGCATGAAAGATTCACCACTATGATGGATGTAGTCTTTAGTAATACGAGAGAAATCATACTGCTAGGAGACTTCAACTTAGGCACTAACAAATCAAACAACACATGGGAAAAAATAATCGAGTCATATAACTTCCAACAGTTAGTCAAACAAGCCACTAGATTAACAAAATCGTCTGCAACACTTATTGATCACATTTATAATGCATGTGCTGACATCATCACAGAATGTATTGTACTTATTAATGGAATGAGCGATCACTACCCAGTATATAACTACGAAACACAAAAACATAGGTATGAACAATAGAAAGTATAAACATTTCAATCAAGATGTCATTTTACAAGACTTGCTCAACTCATCTCTGGATTATGTTTACCAGCTTCCTGACCCAGATTATGCTCTGGACCACTGGCTGAAGACCTTTCTAAGTGTATTTGATAAGCATGTTCCATTTGAGGAAATTTGAGTTAAACAGTACACTAAGCCCCCGTGGATCACCTAGGCGGTAGTTAAAAATATTATAGACTGGGACAGGGCACACAAAAATAGAGATCTAACCACGTGCCGTAGTCTGAGAAACAAAGTTCAGTATGTTATTCGAAAGGAAATGAAAACTATTTTCAGAACCTAATAATAGATAAAACCAATACTAAAGATATATGGAAAGCAATGAATATCTTGACAAAAAAACACAAGTCATCACAATCATTACCATCAAATCAGGTTACATGTGATCAATTCAGTAGTTTATGTCAATCCGACATAAATCAATTGAAGGCTGCTATACCAGATTCTCCTCTTGACATATCCTTATTATCATCATTTTGTGAGAATAAATGCTATTGACACATTCCCTCTAACATACCGCTAATGTAAACCTAAAAAAAAACATTAACTCATCAGGACTAGATGGAATTAGTAATCGGATCCTTCGCTATTCTGCACCGGCGATCCGCGAGTCACTAACGTTTACATATAATCAATGTCTCACCTAAGGTCACTTCCCTTCAGCCTTTAACATCGCTAAAGTGTTTTCTCATTTAAAGCCTGGTTCATTAGACGATCGTCTCATTAGTAACTATAGACCAATTTCCATATTATCCTCACTATCCAAACCACTAGAAAAACACATTCACAAAACAACACTAGAACACTTAGTTCACCACAAACTAATAGTTGACAGTCAGTCAGGATTTCGGCCAAATTATTCTTTTCATACCGCCCCAACAAACATGATAAAAAAAACTGGCATCAAAATATTAACAACAATACTCTATGTGGAGCGGTTTTTATAGTCTTTAGAAAAACATTCGATACGATAGATCATACTATTCTAATTAAAAAAACTAGAAACAATGAAAGCAAGCATTTTTATTAGACAAAAAAAAATAAAAAAGAAGCGGCCATGTGGTTGACAGAGACACTGCCTTTCGCGTGTTGTTTAACACACAAAATACTCGCTTGTTAAAATTTGCAGATGCAATTATGATCAATCAACGCAAGCCAGAATTGTGCAAACAGAAAGACGTGTTAGTCAGCTTAAAATTACCGTGGTAGATAATTGACATTACTGTGCGAATATGTGTATATTTCAACTTGAAGGATTTATCTAGTTAATTCACATAAGTTGTGTGATTTCTGCAGTATGTACCTGACGAGATGCAGAGAAATATGCCAGGCAATAAATGTCTTCGGTATTCAAAGTAATATCACACAATAGATCTTTATATCAAGCCATTACCATTAATATTTCGATTAGCTCGTGGGTCTATACTTGGCCCTCTGTTATTTGTCATTTATATAAATGATCTTCCATTATATCTTTCGTCGTCCTGCGATCTATTTGAAGACGAATGCAAAGTATATGCAAATTCTATTGATTGTAATATGCTAGAACTATCCTTGCAACAGGACATAAATAGCGTAGTTAGCTGGAGTCATGCAAACCGCATGCAAATTAACATTTCTAAAACAACATCTATGTTAATAGCAACCAGGCATAGCCTTCACACTCTAAACTCGCAGAGAGTTCTTCAGCTGCACATTGGTAACACACCTGTAGAAAGTGACAAGGCACTGGGTCTCATCGTTGATGAAAATCTAACTTTTAACTCCCATGTTCATGCTCTCGTTAATCAAATAGACAAAAGAATATACCAACTTGCCAAAATTAAAAATTCCCTCGACGAAAACCCAAGAAAGCTATTCTATGCTTCCCACATATAAACACATATTGATTATTGCTCCACAATTTGGGATGGATGCTCCAGATCAATAACAAAACGCCTTTATTCACTCCAGAAAAAGGCAGTACGTTTAATTAATGGTGAAAAGCTTACCGACAATTCTAACCTACATAAACGTCTTCAGTTACTGCCAATCAACAAACGCCTACTTTTTAATAAGGCTAAACTAGTTCACAAAATCCTATTTCAAACTGCTCAAAACTACCTTTGGCCATTGTTTAAATATAACGGAAGACATAGCGAACGACTAAATATACTTCATGTCCCTAAACCTAGGATAGATGCCATATCGTAAGTCGTCTTTTCTTAAGTATTAAGCCATGGAAACTATCATCTGATCGACTCACAACATGGAACGTGGCTCATTAAAGAAACGGTGTAATAACAACTTGAGGAACGCACTGCCGAACAAGGAAGAAAGTACAATGCCGATGCTTGGGAAAAGATAACACCATTTTTAATCCGGAGTTCGCAAAACTGTCACATATACTTGGTAGTGGACAAATTAGTGTCTCGTTACACCGAGAAGAGAACTAATTTTCTAGTACACTGACCTGACATGTAGTCCTGCACTTTCCCTTAACGACATTCAGTAACCTTCTATTTCCCTCTGTTCTTGCCGTTCGTCTTTGCTGTCATCTTCCTCCGAATCTTTCTGTCTAGCTTCGAATGAGTCCACTGCCAGCCTTCCAAATCTCCAGTAGCCGCAATAATCCTTCTCCAAATCGAATACACTACCATTCACCTTGAGTGTAACACAAAGTATAGTTTGTTGTTATGCTGGCGTTGGTGTGACGCATATTCGTCTCTCATGGTTTCCGTGTATTATTTTGGTTTGAGATTTCCTTCCATCTTCTGTCTGGAATGTTTTGAGCACCTGCTATGTGGCAATAGACTTATAAAACAAGCTTAGCATACTCTGCCGCTCATTTGTGGAACAATCTTCCACAATAAATCAAAGACACCACCAATCAGTATACATATATTCGCAACCTATTTGAACACTACCTCAGTACAGACTGCATGCCTCCATAAAAAAAAACAAAAAACAACTATAATGATGGTCAATTATCTCAAACGTCAACTAGCCAATAAACATTCCCATATGCATGACACGTTACACCTTCCTTAGGTATTTATAATGCCCATGTTAAACATTGCCTCAGTGAGTCATGTATTATTGATTATTTTTCATGCGTTTTAATGCTTAATGCTTATTGTTATTATGTTGTCAATGATTAGCTTTATAAGTGATGTTGAATGAAAGAATGTATGAGAGGAAATAGAGAAGAAGGGCAGAATGAAATAACGTAATGAATTATGAATAACCGAGACACAAACCATATATAGTACGATTTAATGACTGGCACATTTCTCTGCATCTTGTCAGGTACTTACTGCAGATGTCACACAACGTAGAGTAAAATAATTAGATTCATCGTTCAAGCTGAAATATACACATGTTCGCACAGTAATATCAATTGTTTACCATGGCAATTTTAAATTGACTATCATGTCTTTCTGTTTGCACAAAATAGCCTTGTGCAGATGGATCAATATCGCTTCTGCAAACTTTAACAAACGACTATTTTGTGTATGAAACAACAAGCGAAAAGCACTGTCTCAATCAATGGCATGACCTGTTTCCAAAACATGACGTGCAATGGACGACGCCGAAAGTTCATAATTGTAGTGTGTCACACTTCCCATGATCCCATTGCTTGTGTGTAGTTTCTTGTCAACCCATTTTGGTACATGCTTAACAATCCTGGTGTGTAACTGCCTCTCTGTTCGGCCAATGTAGGTAGACTCACACCTGCGTGTGAATTGGTAAATGCAATTAGATGTGGCGTACAGAGGGGTAGGTTATTTTATTGCTGGGGTCGGAATAGGTGTGGTTCTCTACCTAATAACTGGAGTTGCAGCACAGAATGTTTGGCTAACTGCTGTAACGAGCCTGTCCTGTAGACGTTGCATTACGTCATCCCCTCGAAAGTTTAGCTGTATAAATACCTTGAGCTTAGGGACCGTAGTTACGTCTGATTTTGGTATCGGCTGTTGGCCATGGCGCTTTATAAATCCTGTGGAGTACCCATTCAGTTGTAAGACATTCTTCAGAGTTTCAATTTCTTCCGTCAGTGTGTCCTGGGTGCATATCTTCCTAGAACGGTCAAACAGCGTTCTCACTAAGCCCCGTTTGTACTGGACAGGTGCAAAGCTATGAAAATTTAAGTATTGGCCAGTCCATGTTTCTTTGTGTACACCGATCTTTGAATTGTGCCATCTGCTCTACGTCTCATTAGGATATCCAGGAACGGCAACATTTCGTTGTGTTCGTGTTCCATAGATAAAGAGATGTTTTTATGCGCCATGTTCATTATGGCCTGGAACGATGTTGCTTGTAGCTCGTCTGTGGTGATATTATTTACTGGTATACACACACTCCGTATACACAATCCGTATACACACGGATAATTGTTCATTATAATTGTTTAACTATAATTGTTCACTATATATGTGTGTGTGTGTTGTGGGGGGGGGGGGGGGAGAGACAGAGTGAGAGAGAGAGAGAGAGAGAGAGAGAGAGAGAAACAGAGACAAAGACAGAGAGAGAGAGAGAGAGAGAGAGAGAGAGAAAGTGGGTGTCAGAGAGAGTGAGAGAGTGAATGTGTGTGTGCGCACGTGCATGCGTGTGGGTGGCGAGAGTGACTGAGCGAGAAATGGTGAGGGAATGTGTCAGTGCATGCTTTCGTACGTGTATGTGTGAGAGTGAGTGAGGGAGTGTGTGCGTGCGTGCATTCATGCGTATGTGTATGTGTGAGAGAGTGTGATTGAGAGAGTGAGTGTGTGTGTGAACGATTGTGTGTGAGAGAGTGAGAGAGTAAGTGAGTGAATGAGTGAGGAGTGAATAAGTGAGAGAGTGAGTGTGTGTGAGTGAGTGAATGAGTGTTAGTGTGTGTGTGTGAGAGAGAGAGAGAGAGAGGGAGAGCGAGAGAGAGAAAGAGTGAGTAAGTGAGCTAGGGTAATTGAAACATTGAGTAATAGCGTGAGGGTGTGTGTCTGTCTGTGTATGAGTGTGAGAGAGAGAGAGAGTAAGAGAGTTAGAGGTAAAGTGAAAGAAGATGGACAGAGTGAATGTATGGGGGAATTAGTGAGTCTAAGAGAGAGAGAGAGAGAGAGAGAGAGAGAGAGAGAGAGAGAGAACGATAGAGAGAGAACGATAGAGAGAGAGAGAGAGAGTGAGACAGTGGGAGAGGTGATGTGTTAGTGTGTGTGTGGGAGCGCGCGCATGCGTGTGAGTGTGTGTACATGAAAGAATATATATATATAGAGAGAAGGAGAGAGAGAGAGAGGAGAGAGAGAGAGTGAGAGAGAGAGAGAGAGCTGAACAGATGCATGTCATGTAATACACATGTTATGTAACACACGAATCCATATGTTTGTGTATTCTCATCTGTCATATTATCAGTTAAATACCATTTGATTGTATCATGTATAATGTAAACTCATGTACATTACTGTAGTTTGAGTGAAAGACAGAATGAGTGAGCGTGAGAGTGAATGTGTCTGTGTGTGTGGGTGGTTGTCTCTGTGTGTGTGTGTGTGTGTGTGTGTGTGTGTGTGTGTGTGTGTGCATCACTATTTTTACTTCACACACTGTTTATGTTCACATATTTCTCCATGTTTAACATTTTTATGAGAATGCTCACGACAATTGTCAGTGTATGTGTGTGAGTAAAGTGTGGGAGTTTGTTCATACTAGTTTCAATGCTCACGTGAGGCATTTTGTATGTGTCTAGATGTGAGGATGTGTGAGTGTGTGTGGAGGTTGTGTGTGAGTGTGAGGATATGTGTGGGTGGGGATGTGTGGGTGGGGTAATGTGGGTGGGGTATGCGTTTGGATGGGTTTGAGTGTGTGGGTGTTGGTGGGTAGTGATATTTGTGGGTGTTGATGGTGTCACGTGTGCAACACCGACCTGGTTCTCGGTGTTTGCCGATATATTTATTTGGGTTCAAATTACTTTCTGCCTTCCCTTTTACTAGATCGTCCCCAGGACGGTTCACGGATGACCCTACCCTTATGAAGACTGTGGACACAAGAAGACACTAACTGACTATAATAGAACAACTTTATGAAAGGAAAATCTAGAATCTTTATTGGAGATTCTGACTTGAACACACAGACGAACACACTAACAGACAAACATACAGCAATGAACAGTCAATTGGGTGAGAGTAGTCTGATGGACATTTTCATCATCCCACATGGGTATGTCAGTGTAGTATATTGTCAATGTGTATATCGAGGTGGTAAGACACATTCACCTGATCCTGTATGATGCCTCCTGGAGCCTCGTAATTTGTCCGATTAAAGTTCAACAGCCAGTAGTCACTTGGCTTTTCACACAAACAAAAGTCACTGCACACAAGTCCACTGCAAATAGGCACTCAGGAATAAGAAATGTGTTAACTGCACACAGGCCACTGCAAACAGGCACTTAGCCCCGGAACATCAACCAGTAACAATAAAGGGCACTCGCCCACAGCAACATCCAAGGGTTCCTGTTAGCAATAACATGCCAGGTGTACACATCCATCACACCCTTGCACAATACACACTACATCAACATGCCACCACACTAACATTCCATTTAACTGTTGTGGTCAGGCCTTGAGTTCAGACCGCATCGTATGTCTGAACTCCCAGACATATCTCACGGATACATTAGGTTACAGCTCCGAGTAATCCTAACTTAAGTCCAGTAGCTTTTCAGCCACGCGTCTCATCCCTAGTAAATAGTAAATAGGATAACACATTCCCTACCATCTCATACCTAATAGATAATAGATGTAGTGACAGGTCCATTTATGGGGATGGTAAAGTTCCATACCTCCCATGAAGATCACCAAGTGTTATAGTCTAGATCATCTTTTTTTTAAATCACCATTTGTCTCATCATAGAAGTAGATAAGCATATCACGATACCTCAGGTCAGTATTCCATTACACCTCCAAGGTTAATGGAAAATACTCAAGCTACATTGACAACTAACCTGAAATACTGAATGAAGGACCAGGAAAACAACAGAAGAGCTTCAGGTTCTTGTGTTTGTCGCTTCCCACCTTTCTGCCTCGGATAACTGGATTTCTGTTATGCGTAGGTGTATGAATATATAGACACACATCACCGGAATAAATTCCTTTGTCTGACTAGGAATTATGTCGAATAAAAAATCCCAACAATCTGGTTCCGATGAAAGTATAGACACAATAGAAAGATAGACCCTCATGACAATGTATTCCCTTCTCAGTAAGAGAACTGTAGAGTCACACAACACTGATGAAATATCCACGCGATACGTGAGTGGGTGTTTCCTCACCGCTATACTGGCCCACGGTTCAATCCCTGGTAAGTGTGAATATATCTTTCCACCCTCTGACTAAGCCCAGTTAAATAACAACAGGCCTATAGGTCGATATCAATTTCCCAGCTTATAGCCTCCTACAAATTTGGGTTTCACCGTAATAAGAAATGCAGGTGGTTCTCGCTCGTCACCTGAGTACTTGACAAGTGCTAGTTTCAACCACGCCACATGATGATGATCGAAACATACTAATGTCAACCTATTCATTAAGGGAATCAAATTAAAGCTCTGTTCAAGGGAAAGCTCTCTGTCCGAACAACAACTTCCTCAAATTCTCCATTGTCGAGATAGGGCATCGAATGTATTGTTAATTTGCTTCAACCTGATTGATCCACTAAGTTGCTCGCTCAATACATTCTGCCATGTCGGTTGAACACTTAATCTAGGTCATAGTACACACACAGGCCTGCTACACAGCCAGCATGTCTGGTCGAGACCCAACCACCAGCGCAACTGGCCGGCCTGATTGATAATTAACCCACAACTGTAATACAACCTTTAGTTAAGCGACACCAAGTATGAAAGTAGTTACCTTTAAAGCCTAGGAACAACTATGCAACAGACATTCGACCCTATAGATTCATCAGGCTCTGGGCTGTAGGTCACCTCTGGAGCCACAAAAGGTATATCATGATACAGTTGATCAAAGACACGGCCTCTCGTCTGAAGGACAACAATGTCACCACTGTAGATCACTCTATTAATTATTCCATATGAATTGAATATATTACAGCTGGCGGACACGACCGTGAAACGATAGTTCAACAACAACCTCTGTAGAACATTCTCCGGCTCCCCGTGATGCAAATTACACAGCTGGCCATAGAAGCGGCCTCCCCTCCTGATGACTGTCTACCGAATGCCTATTCGTGTCAACTCCCGAAGAACACACTCTCCCAAGTCTGCCGACATCATCAAAGTATTACCACACGAAAGTGAAGGCAATCTAGCATTCCCCAAGTTCTAGCAGAGTGTGCGATTTACAACAGAGAAGATCTACGCACATTCAAATAATTAAGTTATGACAGAACAGATCTACGCACAGTCAAATAGTTGCGTTATGATTCTCGGGACCCGTGACATTCATGCCAATCCCGAGATATAACATCAAGAACCAGACGACGGTCCCAACGTTTACTCGGAAATTCCCCTCTCACCCTTGCCTTAAAATGTGGCCTAGCCGCCAAGACAGGGGTGGGGTAGAGTTGGTGCGGTATTGTCCCGTTTGAGACACACTTGCGTTTCGCGACAGGTGGGATGTGTGGATAGATGTGTTGGGGTGAAAGTAGAGGTGTGGGAATTGGTGTAGGGGATGTGTGTATGGGTGGAGGATATGTGTATGGGACGGGTGCGTGGGATGTGTGTTTGGTTGGTGGATATGTGTGGGTGGGTAGAGATGTGTGGATGATTTGGGAAAGTATGTGTGGGTGGCGGGGTTGTGTGGGTAGGGGATTGTGTGGGTGGATTGGGGATGTAAGGGCGGGTGGGGGAAGTGTATGGTGTGTGGGTTTGGGATATGTGTGCGGTGTGTTGGTGGGGGATGTGTGCATGGTGTGTCGATGGGATTTATGTTTATGGTGGTATGGGTGAGGATGTGTGTGTGGATGGGGTTTAGTGTGTGATGTGGGGGATTGTGTGATGGGTGCGGGGAATGTGTGTATAGGTGAGGGATATGTGTGGGTGAGTAGGGGGTGTGTGGTGGTTGGGAGAAGTATGTATGGGTGGTGGGGGTGTGTGAGTGGGAGATGTGTGCGTGGATGAAGAATGTGTGGGTGGGGGTGTGTGAGTGGCTTAGGGATGTGTAGGTGGGGGAGGGATGTGTATGTGTCGGGGTGGGATGCGTGAGTAGGTGGAGGATGTGTGTGGGTAGGGGTATTGTGATCGAGAGATGTTTGCTTGGGGGTGGGTGGGGGTGTGTGGGTGCGTAGTGGAGGATGTGTGCGTGAGTGAGTGTGTGTTGGTGGATGGGTGGGAAACGCATGTGTGGGTGGAGAGAGTTGCGCGGTGTGATGGTTAGGGATATTGTGTGGGTGGGGTATGTGTGTGTGAGTGGGGGTATGTGGAGTGGATGGGTCAGGTTATCTGTGTGGATGTGGGTGGGAATATTGTGTGTTATGTGGGTGGGGGAATTGTGTATGGTGTGTAGGTGGGCATGCATGGTGGTATGTGTGTGTGGGATGTGTTGGTGAGGAATATGTGTGCGGTGTGTGGGTTGGGAATATTGCGTGGTAGAGGATGTGTGTGATATAATGCTCTTGTATAATGTATAATGCTCTTGATGAACGAAAGATGAGTGATTGGAAGGGCCGAATGTAAGACGGGCCTGCGTGCCCAATTTGTTACCCTTTGAAAATAAAGTTGATTTGATTTGATTTGATTTGATTTGATTTGATAATTAATATATCGTCCACATAACGAATTATTTCAACTGATATACGCACAGAAAACTCATAGTCATAATTTATTTTCGCTGTCACAACGGTATTTTAAAGAGGCTTTCATGCCTGTTTGCATAATTGTAGTTCACCTACGGTTTAGCAGACGTCTCAACATATCTCAGTAACTTTTGATTATGTTAGTGAACAGTACAATGCAATTATCTTTGCTTGCTACGTCTCCAGATCCTATTAAAAGGCGTGTTATTGAAGAAGATGGTGTTTACCGGTTGCTAGGGTTAGTTGGATTACCAACATTTTCTCACATTATCGTCCTTATCCATTTAGGGGTGCATTCTGCTGTTCTACAGTCTAACTGTATACGTAGACGATTTACTCCATATTTAAGCTCCAGATTTTGTTTTCAGTTCTACTTCATTCTCAGATAGACATTATTACAACTGGCATTTCTTGTCGTTACTTTAACTGTGTATACGTTATTTTTTTTTTTTTTTACTACTTCAGTACTAGACAGCTATTATTTCAACCCTCGTGACCCAGAGTATCCAGACGTTGATACAGTAGCTGTTTGTAAAACAGACAGGAGTCATAAATGTATATTCTGACTAAATTTGGCCGAGATAAAGTCTGTGACCTCGTTATGAAGAGCAGATGTCCTCAGGGTTTACCAATGTAGTGGTAAATTTGATGCTACTGAAATAGCTGGCTAGTTGCAAGATCTGTACAGGAGGTCGCAATCAACTCCATCATTTCTTGGTTGTTTGTGATTTTCTAGGCAATTTTGACTGAGATGTTTGGAGACTCATGGTTGTCAGTCTCTGCACCAAACGTCCGTGAAGAAGAAGAAGAAGAAGAAGAAGAAGAAGAAGAAGAAGAAGAAGAAGAAGAAGAAGAAGAAGAAGAAGAAGAAGAAGAAGAAGAAGAAGAAGGATGAGAAGAAGGAGGGGAAGTGGGAGGGGGAGGAGGAGGAGGGGGTAGAGGAGAAGAAGATTTAGTTATAAATTGAAAACTAAAATGTTAGTTGCAGTCAACACTAGTATTTTTGGCTGTTGTGATCTCTCTTCAATCAATCAATCTTGTGCCATGCAGGAAACCGTGGGCGGTCATGATTTGCCATTTCACTCGATCACCAGAGGCGTGGATCCGCTTAAGTGTTCCTGAATCTACTATGGCATGGGGCCAATCCATCCAGGTATTTACTTCTCGGTCTTCCCCTTTGTATGTTCCCTTCGATCTTGTCAGTTGTCACCAAGTTCTCCACTTCCTTTCTTCTCTTAACATGTCCAAAAAATATTTGACTGTCTACGTCTAATTTCTCTAATCAATTTACGATTTTCATTTGTCTCCTGTAGTACTTGGTCATTGGTTTTTCTGTATGACCATGGTATTCTTTGCATTCTTCTCAGAAACCACATTTCATCAGCCATCAGATGTTTTTCAGCTTGACTGCTCATTGTATAAGTTTCACATCCATACAAAAGAACAGGCTCTATGTAGCACCTCAACACTCTTTTTCTCGTTTCAATTGACATCTTTATATTGGTCAGTATGTTTTTCATCTTGCTGAAGGCTACTTTCGCCATGGCGATTCTTGCTCTAATCTCTTCAAGGCATCAGATATTGTGACTGTTCCGAGATAATTGTACCGATTCCCTTGTTGAAGAATATTCCCATTTACTTGTATATTACATTGTGGTATTTCGTTCTTCCTAGTGACGACCATAATCTATTTCTTTTTACAGTTTAATTCTAACCGCAGTTGTTCACTGCGTGTAACAACCGCATCTACTAATTATTGCAGGTCCTGCTCATTGTCTGCAATCAAGACTGCATCATCGGCATATCTAATGTCTATTGATGTTTGGGCCTCCAATGCTTATTCCATTTATATGTTCTACATTTCTTAAAATATTTTCACTGTATAGGGAAAAAGGATCTGGAGACATTACGCATCCCTGCTTTCTTACCAATTCGTAAAAAAAACCAACGCAACGCGGTCTGCTGCCAAATCGCGTGAAGGTGTATCGAACGCGGGTATGCGGTATCATCCGTAACTCCTTTGACACAGAGCCGGCAATTTAAAACTACTGTGGGTTATTTTCTGCTTTATATTAAGAATTTTCAAAGGGCATAATATGTATGTTTATGGGATTGTTTATTTGTTTTGGATGTGTAGCTTTTTTTTTTTTTAAAGTGCCTTGCCCATCTCGCTGGTCTCTGACGATTGGAGAGGGGAAGGAGAGCTCTGCACCACACTGTAAATAGAGTAGCTACTATGGTACCAGGTCGAGAGGAAAGCCTCTACTCAAACCTCTCTCCGATAGGTGTAGAACCTGTTCGGGGTTCAGGCGATCTGAAGGCTCAGGCATTTGAGTTCAACTCCACTGTCCTGAAGAAGATTCGCAAACAACAACAACAACAACAACAACAACAACAACAACAACAACAACAACAACAACAACAACAACAACAACAACAACAACACTCCCATTTAAACAAAGATAACAAACAATATAATGTGTTCATAAATACACACACATGCATTGTTTGTCACACATAGAAGTAGATGAAATAGAAGTGTGTTTATATATGAACTGTTTTAGTGGCCTCAAAGTTCTCCAACGAATATTCCTGTCAGATTTATTGTCTGATATATATCACTGCGGTGGTCGCGCTAGCGATGTTGATATAGAACTGCATTGGCAATGTCATGTGCACGGTTGGACGCGGGATCGACGGCTGGACTCGTCGCTTGCCATAGTGGGAGAAAGATTGGCTGCCTGCTCCTACTTGTTCTCTAGCCTACAAAATGTTATGTCGCTATCACGTCATAGATCCATTGCAGGAAACTGCTTCGTAACATTTATGATTCAATCAATCAATCATGTGCCATGCCGGAAAGCGTGGGCGGTCATGACTCGCCATTTCACTCAATCACCAGTGTCGTGGATCAGCTCAGTGTTCCTATCTCCTCTATGCCATGTGGCCACGCCATCCAGGTATTTTCCTCTCGGTCTTCCTCTTGGTCTGTTCCCTTCGATCTTGCCAGTTGTCACTAAGTTCTCCAATCCATTTCTTCTCATAACATGTCCAAAACATTTTGACTGTCTACGTCTAATTTCTCTAATCAACTTACGATTTTCATTTGTCTCGTGTAGTATTTGGTCATTGGTGTTTCTGTCTGTTCATGGTATTCTTTGCATTTTCCTCAGAAACCACATTTCTGCAGCAATCAGATGTTTTTCAGCTTGACTGCACATT
This sequence comes from Cepaea hortensis, assembly GCA_963921405.1. Classification (NCBI taxonomy): domain Eukaryota; kingdom Metazoa; phylum Mollusca; class Gastropoda; order Stylommatophora; family Helicidae; genus Cepaea; species Cepaea hortensis. The sequence goes on along the minus strand of CAWUFQ010000207.1, from coordinate 65,383 downwards.
GTCCAAGTTTCACATCCATACAACAGAACAGGCTCTATGTATCCCCTCAACACTATTTTTCTCGTTTCAATTGACATCTTTTTATTGATTTTATGATTAATTAATTAATATTGCGCCGGTCTCCCTGTCTTAGGCTTTGGCGACTTTCTCCGCAATACCATATACTCTCGTGAGTAATGTGATGTGCGTGAGAATCGGTTGCGGTTCTCTCCGCATCGGTAGCTAACGGGGTTTGTGAGCCGGTCGCTTAGAAAGCAATGGCAAACTACCGAGCGTAATCTTGCCTAGTACATCAACAGCAGCTGACGAGTGCTGATGTTGACTGCAACGTCCTATGAGGGATATGCACACACACAAAATTAATATTGTGCTGCATCTCGTCAAGTGTATAATGCAGAGTTGTATATCATATAATGCTTTCGCTGACGTACTTAAAACACATACACACAAGAATTGCTAGAATGTGAAACATTTGTTATTCCCACGGTAGTCTCACATTTAAAACAGAATATTTCCGTTTGCACAAAACTGGCTGGAATACTCCCATATATTCTCCAGTTGATGTTGTTTATCGAGTTGCATCCTCTTCACTCGTCGTGTAATTGTGATACTTCACCTAGCATGTCGTGTTGACATTGTCTCGCCTTGTCTATCACTCTATTGTCGTGTCATGTTCCACATTGTCTCCCTTTGTCTAGCGAGGTATTGTCATGTCATGTTCCACATTGTCTCCCCTTGTCTAGCGACGTATTGTCGTGTCATGTTCCACATTGTCTAAGCTTGTCTATCGACGTATTGTCGTGTCATGTTCCACATTGTATCCCTTTGTCTAGCGACGTATTGTCATGTCATGTTCCACATTGTCTCGCCTTGTCTAGCACCGTATTGTCGTGTCATTTTCCACATTGTCTCGTCTTTTCTAGCACCGTATTGTCGTGTCAGGTTCCACATTGTCTCCCTTTATCTAGAGACGTATTGTCGTGTCATGTTCCACATTTTCTAAGCTTGTATAGCGACGTATTGTCTTGCCATGTTCCACATTGTCCCGTCTTGTCTAGCACCGTATTGTCGTGTCACGTTCCACATTGTCTCGTCTTGTCTAGCACCGTATTGTCGTGTCATGTTCCACACTGACTCCCCTTGTCTAGCATTGTATTGTCGTGTCATGTTCTACATTGTCTCCCCCTTGTCTAGCGACGTATTGACTTGTCATGTTCCACACAGAACAGTTCATCCTAATGGTTACCAGTTATGGTGGGGAAATTACATGTGGCTATAGATAAGTCGTAATGATGACTGTCGCTGTTGGACTTGTAAAATGACAGCTAACAAATCAGAGGGTCAGTCTCCTGGATGGAGCAACGTTCATGCATGTATTCCTTTGTGTTATTCGCATCTCCACACTTCAACTTTTAACTCTCTTGTCCAATCTTGTCTTATCGTGTCACTCTTGCCTTGTGTCGTAGTGGCTTATGTTGATATGATTTGTCTTGTCTTTCCCTCCATTGTCTTGTCCACTCTTTTTTGTCTCGTATCGGTCACTCTTTTCTTGTCTCGTATTGTCCTCTCTTCTCTCGTTTCGTCTTGTCTTTTCTTGACTTGTTTTGTCTTGCCTTGCCTTATCTTGCTGTGTCCACTTTTGTCTTACACTGTCTTGCCTTGTTCACTTTTCTTTTACCCTGTCCTATCTTGTCCACTCTTGACTTGTCTACTCTTATCTTGTCCACCCTTGTCTTGTCTCGTCTTGTCTTTTCCACAATTGTACACCTTATATTCTCTATTAGATGTTGTTTATCGTGATACACTCTCATTGCTTATAATGTACATTTATAATTCACCCACCATTTCAACAGTTCCTGTCGCAGCCCATGTGAAATATAACGAGTCTTCGTGGCGAAGTCGTTGGGCCGTCTGTCTCGCCCTCTGAAGATTATAGGTTCGATTCCAGGCTCCCTCATTCTGCCCACGAGTGCAGTTTTTCTCGGAGACTCCTGGAGGTCGTTGCTGGAGCTACGGAGTCTCTGTTCTGTGCAAATCTTGTGGTAGGCAAAACTGCGGAAAGAAACCGAGCCATATGGGATAACACCCGATGCAATGAAGCGATGCTCTAGCCTGTAAAACCCTTCTGTACACTTTCGTATGAGCGGGCGCGTTGGTGCAGTGGTTAAGAAATTAACGCAGGCAATGGCGTGAGCGGGCGCTTCGCGTTGGTGTAGCGATGAAGAAATTAACGCAGGTAATGGCGTAAGCGGGAGCGTTGGTGTAGCGATGAAGAAATTAACGCAGGTAATGGCGTAAGCGGTGACGTTGGTGTAGCGATGAAGAAATTAACGCAGGTAATGGCGTAAGCGGGCGCGTTGGTGTAGCGATGGAGAAATTAACGCAGGTAATGGCCTAAGCGGGCGGGTTGGTGTAGCGATGAAGAAATTAACGCAGGCAATGGCGTGAGCGGGCGCTTCGCGTTGGTGTAGCGATGAAGAAATTAACGCAGGTAATGGCGTAAGCGGGCGCGTTGGTGTAGCGATGAAGAAATTAACGCAGGTAATGGCTTAAGCGGGGACGTTGGTGTAGCGATGAAGAAAATAACGCAGGTAATGGCGTAAGCGGGCGCGTTGGTGTAGCGATGGAGAAATTAACGCAGGTTATGGCGTAAGCGGGCGCGTTGATGTAGCGATGAAGAAATTAACGCAGGTAATGGCCTAAGCGGGCGGGTTGGTGTAGCGATGAAGAAATTAACGCAGGTAATGGCCTAAGCGGGCGCGTTGGTGTAGCGATGAAAAAGTTAATGCAGGCAATGGCGTGAGCGGAGTCGGGCCAGGCATCGATGCTTATGCTGGACGTTCGCTACGGGAGGGAAAGACTGGACGTCTGTGTCTCCCTGTGCACAAAATGTGATGGTCTCATGCTTTATACAAGTAGTTGTACGGAATATTGTATTGGTGTAGGAAATGAGGTCCGTTTATGAGGTCTGCAGCTAGTAAATCTCTATATTCAAGGGTCAACATAAACGGACCTCAACGCATTCGGACCTCATGAAGGGTGAAACTTAGGTCAGAAATCTAGGTCATGTGTAAGGTACATAAATAACTCATGTCTACTGTGATATAGGAAAATCACGTGTGTGTGTGTGTGTGTGGGTGGGTGCATGTGGGGAGGGGCTGGCAGGCGCGTGGGGTAGTGGCAGACGTGTGTGGGTGGGGCGGACGTGTGGGGTGGAGCGGGCTTGTTGGGATGCGTCCCATTAACATACGCGACGTGGGTACGTAGGTAGCTGTTTAAGTACTATACGAGTCCCCGAGTCGACCAGAGAAAAGAGCGACTATTTTATCAACATGTCTCCTCGCGGGTAATTAGCGGAGAAAAGGCGCCAAGGCAGGTGTGCATCAGGGACTTTCATGCTGTGTATGTCTTGTGTCTGATTGTGCGTGAGTGTATACTGTGTTTTTGTGTGTTTGCGTATATGACTGAAATGGAATAGAGAGAAAAAGCAGCGGCTGCAGCAGGATATAACAATATGAAATGGAAACAAATAGGTATTTTAAATTCCTTCTAGAAAAAACGAACTAAACATTAACAAACGTTGCACATACCTTACAAGGAGATCCACGTGTCGCGAAATACAGGTGAAAGATCCGAAATCAGAAGCACTCAATAAATATAAAAAAATGAATAATAAAATAAGATAAAATACACACGAACGTATACAATACGACACACAGACGTTTCGATTCTAAGAATCTTTGTCAATGACAACACAGATAGCTGACGACAAAAACACAAACACACGACCTATCACTTATAGTGCACAACCTGATAATTCCACGTGGGGCAGAAAATGTGACTATGGCCAGCTGCGAAAACGCGTGGCGCAGAATTTAAAATGGGTTGCCAAAAAGGATTAGAGTAGCCAAAAATATGTGAACAGTCTGCTATGGAAACATAGAAATGTGGGGACAATTAAGTCTAGATATCGCGGGGGGGGGGGGGGGGGAACAGCACGGTAATAGGTAGTGTAAACAATTGGGGAAGATGCCACAGTTATACTGTAGCGTCCACGACAGTATTAATTCCTGTCGGGTGGATGCATCCCAGATTGTTGATTAGCTGGCATTCAATTCTAAGTCTGACACAGCTATTTGAGAAGCAGGGTTTTAATGCGGTGACACATGCATCGTCGGCTCCATTGTGGTTGGAGGAATTGAAATGGTTGGGGACAGGTTTGTCAGCGCCCTGATTGATGTCTCTGAGGTGTTCTCTAAAACGATCCGCAAGACGTCTGCCCGTTTGGCCAATGTATTTCATGTCACATCGTTTGCAGATGATAACATAAATCAGATTGCGGGATGTGCAGGTGAAAGAATCTTTCAAGGTGAAGGTGCCTCGGGGAAATGCAATTTCTGGTGTCCGAACAACGTATGGGCATGTCAGACAGTTCCTACGATGGCATTCGAAGGTGCCCACGGATGAAGTAACCGTGGGGAGGCGACTGTGCACAAGGTGGTCTCTGAGGCTCTGGTTACGGCGGAAAATTACCCTGGGGCCATTTGAAAATACCTCACGAGTGGTAGGATCCGATTCCAAGATGGACCAGTGTCTCAGGAAAATGTGCTTGATGGCATAGGCATGTGGATGGAAGGTGAGGATAAGCTTGGGCTCATTGTTCTGAGGTCGCGTATGCTTGGCGAGGGACATTTCCCGCGAGACCTGGGTTATGCGACAGAGAGCTGTCGACAAGACGTCCTCTGGGTAGGACCGTCTGCGGAAAAAGTCCAGCATTTCGTGGGCTCTCTCGAGGAAGTCATTATCATCCTGACAGATGCGACGAAGGCGGAGTAGCTGGGAATATGGGATGGAATCTTTGCAGCTTTTGGGGTGGGATGAGCTGTACAGGAGGAAACCGTGAGCATCAGTAGGTTTATAGTACACGGAGGTCGTGAGGCCTGTAGAGTTTAACTTAATGGTGGTGTCAAGAAAATTGACAGAGGTGGTGGAAATTTCTGAGGTGAATTGGATCGATGGATGGAAGTTCTTGACATAATTAATGAACCGGTTCAGTTCCGCCTCCGACATGTCAGTGAGACCTATGCCGTCATCGATGTAGCGTCGGTAAAAAGAAGGGAGAAGACCATCATAGCTGAGTTCAATCTGGTGTTCCAGATGTCCCATAAATACACATGCGTAGCTGGGTCCCATTTTAGTGCCCATGGCGACACCGCTGATTTGTTCAAAGTAGTGGCCATTGAACTCAAAGGAATTGTTGGTGAGGACCAATTCAGCGAGTCTCACAAGTGTGTGTGTAGGGATGGCTTGATCTGTGCGTTGATCCAGAAAGAACTGTAGCGCCCTGAGGCCATCAGCGTGAGGAATGGAGGTATAGAGGGAACATACATCTATTAGGAATAGTCTGTATGTGTTCCCAGGAGTCAGTTGGAGAGAGTTGAATGAAAGTAACGCATGCGTTGTATCCTTGATGTATGACGGGGGATTCGCAACTAGAGGTTGGAAAATCCTGTCAAGAAACGCTAAGATCAGTTCAGTCGGGCACGAGCAGGCAGAAACTATCGGACGTCCAGGATTTTTAAGTTTATGTATTTTGGGCAGCATGTAGAGGGTGGGTTTGCCCAAGTCGGAGTCATGGATGTGAAGTGAAGTGGCACTGGGTGGTAAGGCATCCTCACGTATGAGCTGTTTGATGGTGTTTTTAATCTTCCGGTTGCTGGAGAGAGTGGGGTCTTCGGTGCAGGGTGAATAATTGTCAGGTTTATTAAGTTGAGACATGACTTCCTCGACATATAGATCTCTTTGCCAAACAACTACCGCACCCCCTTTATCCGCCGGTTTGATGACTATGTCCTGTCTGCGCTGTAGTTGAGACAGGGCACGCCATTCGGAAGGGGATAAGTTGGAGCGTTTCAAGCGAGGGAAAGAAAGTTGCTTGATCTCATGGAGTGTGTTGGCTTCCGGAGCAACATTCATCTCTCGTTAGGCAAACTGGTTCCTGCTGAGACACGACTCTTCAATCGCCTGGCACAGGAGCAGTCTGTCAAGTACATGAAGCTGGCAGTGAATGTGCATCAACGACATATCTCCGAAATCAAGGACATCAAGCACAACCTGTACCAGACTCTGCATCTACTGACGTTCAACAACCAGCTTGCTTTCCATTTGATCACCTCCATCATTCAACATTATAATAGAGAACTATATAAATGTCTATCTTCACGTAAGAAATACAAAATTAGCCATCTACGTCCCCATGTCCCTTCCCCCACTTCGACACCTATCAACCACACCAAAGTCGTATGCATACCGCCTGACCTACCACTGTCTCCTGAACAACATGCTGTGTTAGGGAAAGGTCTCAGTTTTGTCCCTCTACGCCCCCGCATGGACAGTCGCGCCATTTTGGAAGACGTCTCCAACTTCCACAGACGACTCCGCCTCATGTACCACCACAGAGACAAGCCTGTCCTCAGTCCCACCCCACAGCTTCCAGACATTTTTCCATCTTCAACCAAATCCCGTTCCACATGGACCCCACCCCCCGGAGTTTCCAACGCGCTTGACCTCTACATAGCCAACACACTCCATGAGATCAAGCAACTTTCTTTCCCTCGCTTGAAACGCTCCAACTTATCCCCTTCCGAATGGCGTGCCCTGTCTCAACTACAGCGCAGACAGGACATAGTCATCAAACCGGCGGATAAAGGGGGTGCGGTAGTTGTTTGGCAAAAAGATCTATATGTCGAGGAAGTCATGTCTCAACTTAATAAACCTGACAATTATTCACCCTGCACCGAAGACCCCACTCTCTCCTGCAACCGGAAGATTAAAAACACCATCAAACAGCTCATACGTGAGGATGCCTTACCACCCAGTGCCACTTCACTTCACATCCATGACTCCGACTTGGGCAAACCCACCCTCTACATGCTGCCCAAAATACATAAACTTAAAAATCCTGGACGTCCGATAGTTTCTGCCTGCTCGTGCCCGACTGAACTGATCTTAGCGTTTCTTGACAGGATTTTCCAACCTCTAGTTGCGAATCTCCCGTCATACATCAAGGATACAACGCATGCGTTACTTTCATTCAACTCTCTCCAACTGACTCCTGGGAACACATACAGACTATTCCTAATAGATGTATGTTCCCTCTATACCTCCATTCCTCACGCTGATGGCCTCAGGGCGCTACAGTTCTTTCTGGATCAACGCACAGATCAAGCCATCCCTACACGCACACTTGTGAGACTCGCTGAATTGGTCCTCACCAACAATTCCTTTGAGTTCAATGGCCACTACTTTGAACAAATCAGCGGTGTCGCCATGGGCACTAAAATGGGACCCAGCTACGCATGTGTATTTATGGGACATCTGGAACACCAGATTGAACTCAGCTATGATGGTCTTCTCCCTTCTTTTTACCGACGCTACATCGATGACGGCATAGGTCTCACTGACAGTCGGAGGCGGAACTGAACCGGTTCATTAATTATGTCAAGAACTTCCATCCATCGATCCAATTCACCTCAGAAATTTCCACCACCTCTGTCAATTTTCTTGACACCACCATTAAGTTAAACTCTACAGGCCTCACGACCTCCGTGTACTATAAACCTACTGATGCTCACGGTTTCCTCCTGTACAGCTCATCCCACCCCAAAAGCTGCAAAGATTCCATCCCATATTCCCAGCTACTCCGCCTTCGTCGCATCTGTCAGGATGATAATGACTTCCTCGAGAGAGCCCACGAAATGCTGGACTTTTTCCGCAGACGGTCCTACCCAGAGGACGTCTTGTCGACAGCTCTCTGTCGCATAACCCAGGTCTCGCGGGAAATGTCCCTCGCCAAGCATACGCGACCTCAGAACAATGAGCCCAAGCTTATCCTCACCTTCCATCCACATGCCTATGCCATCAAGCACATTTTCCTGAGACACTGGTCCATCTTGGAATCGGATCCTACCACTCGTGAGGTATTCTCAAATGGCCCCAGGGTAATTTTCCGCCGTAACCAGAGCCTCAGAGACCACCTTGTGCACAGTCGCCTCCCCACGGTTACTTCATCCGTGGGCACCTTCGAATGCCATCGTAGGAACTGTCTGACATGCCCATACGTTGTTCAGACACCAGAAATTGCATTTCCCCGAGGCACCTTCACCTTGAAAGATTCTTTCACCTGCACATCCCGCAATCTGATTTATGTTATCATCTGCAAACGATGTGACATGAAATACATTGGCCAAACGGGCAGACGTCTTGCGGATCGTTTTAGAGAACACCTCAGAGACATCAATCAGGGCGCTGACAAACCTGTCCCCAACCATTTCAATTCCTCCAACCACAATGGAGCCGACGATGCATGTGTCACCGCATTAAAACCCTGCTTCTCAAATAGCTGTGTCAGACTTAGAATTGAATGCCAGCTAATCAACAATCTGGGATGCATCCACCCGACAGGAATTAATACTGTCGTGGACGCTACAGTATAACTGTGGCATCTTCCCCAATTGTTTACACTACCTATTACCGTGCTGTTCCCCCCCCCCCCCCCCCCCGCGATATCTAGACTTAATTGTCCCCACATTTCTATGTTTCCATAGCAGACTGTTCACATATTTTTGGCTACTCTAATCCTTTTTGGCAACCCATTTTAAATTCTGCGCCACGCGTTTTCGCAGCTGGCCATAGTCACATTTTCTGCCCCACGTGGAATTATCAGGTTGTGCACTATAAGTGATAGGTCGTGTGTTTGTGTTTTTGTCGTCAGCTATCTGTGTTGTCATTGACAAAGATTCTTAGAATCGAAACGTCTGTGTGTCGTATTGTATACGTTCGTGTGTATTTTATCTTATTTTATTATTCATTTTTTTATATTTATTGAGTGCTTCTGATTTCGGATCTTTCACCTGTATTTCGCGATACGTGGATCTCCTTGTAAGGTATGTGCGACGTTTGTTAATGTTTAGTTCGTTTTTTCTAGAAGGAATTTAAAATACCTATTTGTTTCCATTTTATATGACTGAAAGCATGTGTGTCTGTATGTCTATCAATGTGTCTGTCTATCTGTCTATCTATATGTATGTCCATCTGTATGTCTGGGTGTCTGTGTCACTGTGTGTATGTATGTGCGTGATTCCATCTATCCTTCTGTCTTTTTTATGTATTTCTGTCTACCTTTACGTCAGAATTTATACCCCCACCCCTTCTCTCTCTCTCTCTCTCTCTCTCTCTCTCTCTCTCTCTCTCTCTCTCTCTCTCTCTCTCTCTCTCTCTCTCTCTCTCTCTCTCTCTCTCTCTCTCTCTCTGAGTTTTACCACTCGGTACCACTCGCACATTATAAATGCTTTTAGGTCATTCCCAGAAGCACTGCAAAACTTGGATGACCAAAAGCGAAGCCATTGAGACAAGCCCCGGATATGTTTTCTGGTTCTAAAAATCAGTTTAATATCGTAGTTACCGAATCGGCCTCTGAGTTTTACCACTCGTTATCACTCGTACATTAGCAATATTTTAGGTCATTGCCAGAAGCACTGCAAAGCAGGGACAGCCACACGAAGACATCAAGATAAGACCCGGACACGTCTTCTGCTACGGAACTTGGTTTTTGTCGTGAATTTTATTCTTTCATAGTACCAAATTTAACAATAAAAATGATGTATCTTCATTATCCACACGAGCTAGCTATATATGTACGCATACGCGTACATGCATGAGTGTATATATCACTGGGTGTACTCTCTGTTGCAATGCGAGCAAACCTTAAAACTTACACAGAGTGTTGATTCAGTACCGAAGGATAATATATCGCCAAATGTTACCTCCCATTCGAACAGAAGGTCGATATATCACTTACTAGGGTCGTTGTGTTATTTGTTTAATCTCGTTATATATTCTGCAATTCCAATGCTCAGTGAACGGCCACTTACATGATACAACTTGTTCATTTGATTGTGTACAATTGTTGAATAAATCTACTTTTTATGTGGCACGGAATCAGTTAAATACAAGAAAGAGATGATTACCTGACTGTCTTCCATAGTGCATCAGACTGTACTCGGCACGCGATGATGATGGATTTCTGCCAGAGGGCGCATACTGTCTGATTGGTCTGGAACTCTGGGAGTCGTTCCGACCTCAGTATTAAAAGCACCTGCGCATGTAGAACGAGTCCTTTTCCTGTATTTCACCACACCAAGTGACGAGGCGCCAATGCCTATTGTAAATGTGTTTAGTTAGACCCTGAAAGGTTGTGCAGTGGTATGCAACCAAAATTAGTTTGTTTTATACTATTTTTTAAATATATATATATGTATATATATATATATATATATATATATATATATATATATATATATATATATATATATATATATATATATATATATATATATATAAGCGATGTATGGCGTATAGTATTTTGGTTATTTAAATGTATAGTTCAGTAAAGCTATGAAAGTATACTAATAATGAAGCGATTATTAAACTAGTCAGATATAAAACAATGCTAATCTTGTACCGATTCCTAGCTTTAATCCTTAAGTTGTTAATTTCTCTAGTAGTAACTAAAATTAACAAAAGAAATCCGTGAGCCCAGCTGCAGATAACGGAGTTCGGAACTCTTTCCAGCTAGCATGAGTTACCTGTTCTTGAAGAAAATGGCGCAGATTGATCTGGACTTCGACGAGTTAATATTTACAAGTAAATTATGTGAGCGATAAATTAAGGTAATGAAAAGTGGAAGATTGAGGAACAGCACTTGGAAAATTGATACATGGGAGACCAGCTCGCCAAGTAACGTTCAGTCTTTTTTCCCAAAACAACTTAAAAGGTAAATTCTAAATTATAAGCAAACGATAAAGAGGAAAATAGCGGTTAAGAGATAATTGGGCATCCGGGGGCTAAGTAATACTTAATAATTATTCAGTACTGGTGGTTTATTTACAGCGGTGTAAATTATTATGAGTTCAAGAAGCTTGTTGTTGTAAGAGCTGGGCAAATATTGGTTGTAGGAATTATTAAGGAAAATAATATTAGGAATATTAAGTGGCAGTAACATATATTATATTTTTTTTTTATAATTATGGTTTTAGGCATTAGGCCTACTATATCAGGTATAGCTATGATTTAATGAGGTCAGCTTGATCATGATATATGGTATAGACATGTAGATGAGTATTAAATGGTCTGTTCTACGGATTGATTTAGCATCCCTTAAGATTCAGTAAAATAAGGTTTAACAAGTTAATGTATAGAGATATAAGTAATCAGGTATAGTGAGGTGAAAGGGGATATGATAAATTCAGGTGTGTCCAATAATTAAAATCAAATAGGCAGTGTGATTGATATTGTGGTTTTATTTGTAGGCAGCCCAAGCTAGCAGAAATGGGGTATGCAATGTGTGGGATGATAAATTATAATAAAACCATGTCACAGGGTGCATGCCGGCCATGTTGGTATAAGGGTGAAGGCTTGTGAGATGGCTAGTAAGAAAGGCTTTTTAACAAATCAAATCAAATCAAATCAACTTTATTTGGGATATTTGTGAAATATGTGTATACAGTAGCAATATATGGTTACAGGTTTATTCTGTGACAATAATGAATCAGTGACTGAAATTCTGTCTTATGTTAAACATGGCGTTTGTCGCACGGTGGAGAGAATGTGATTTAATGCTATGTACCACCTTTCGCAAAGATTTATATGCACTTGCTATGTGTCTAATCACAAAGAATAGTACACAGAGTTGGTTGGCGTTAGCAACACTGGTTGACATTAGTGTATAATAATAATAATAAGATATTTTACACTAGTTATTATATTAGTACTGATGTTCTGTATCCAGCCTTGGACATTTTTGTTGTGTAATTTCACTTGATACTATTGTGTGGTTATTTTATGAGCTGTCTTAGTAGCCTCAGAGAGTTCCTCGGTTGAGTTCCTGTGTAATACATGTTTATCCTTAACTTTCTGTGAGGGTTGTAACTCTGCAAAATATGGTAATGCCACTGGGTATATGTGTCGATTGCTTTTCATAGTTAAACATGTTTTACTTGTTGGTTATTAATTTGTAATATCATGCGGTAATGGGTGTGATGTCATGTTGTTGTTGATATCCTTTAGCATAACATGGACATTGCAGGAGTAGTGTGTTCTATATCATATGGCATCCCTTATAATTCTAGGTATTTAAATGACAGAAGGTGGGGAAAAGGTGGTGCATTGAGTATCATGATGGTGAGTGATGGCTAATTCTTGACATATGGTGCATCAAAGTATAACCGAGATGACATGATGATAGATTGGTCGATTTCAATTCTGGTTTCATTGAGAGAACATCAAGGAATATAGTATTTGGAGATTTTGAAACCGGTGTTAATGAGAAAGCAAAAGTCACCTAGAAAGTAAAACCCATCATGTAGGACATACATGAAAAGAACAATTACTGTCATAAAGGAAGCTATGTTAATTATTATCAAGGACTGTGTGTAGTGCTGTAGGTACCGGATTGAGCACCACATGGATGGGCATTGTCTTATAAGTATCACATGATGATGACTGTGATTGTGATGATGGCTAGGATGATGGTGGTCGTATGATGAGGATGATCATTATATCTGCCAGGGGCTGAAGTGGCCTGTAGTAATCGAGGCGGATGTATGTAGACTATATTGTGATTTTAACCACAATCAGGGTTATGATGTAGGATTGAGGATGTGTGGTGAATGTGTAGAAAACATGGGATGGTGTAGAATGTGTGTTCCCTATCATTTATATTTTATGTGGGTATCAGTGTTGTACAGCTTAAGCAGCGTATAGTTAATGTGGATTTATATAGTCCATGTGTGTTTGTGCCACGAGGGCATTGCTTGTGTACAGGATTGTTGGAGTTGTTGTCCGGTGAAGTCCCTGTGTTGAGACAACTGAATGTCTGATGGTGGCGTAGTCTATAATGTTGTGTATTGTGGTATAGGAGTAAAGCGTACCATCATATGTGGAATGCAGGAGTACAACCTGTCAATATATGTTTTATAGTAGATGGTTGTGGTAGGTGGTGTTTGATCTTGGCTATACCATGGGCTAAACATTTATGGTGTTCTATGAACATGTGGTCTATAGGGATACTGTGTTGTCCTGTGTTACCAGTGACTTGGTGCAAATTAATGTATAAAATATTCTGCAATGTGTATTAAATGAACTGATTATGGGTTCCTTGGTAAATGTAGCTACTTTTGTAGGTAGGAATGACAGCCTAATTTACAAGAGCAAAGATGTCATTCTGATGTATGTTAACTAAATCAGTGTTGAGATGTTGTGTTTGCTTACAATGTCTGATGTATGCCAGCCAGATCAGTGTTGAGGTGTTGGTTGCTTCCAACATGTGTCGTATGTTAGCCAAATCAGTGTTGAGATGTTGTGTTTGCTTGTGATGTGTGATATAAGTGAATCTAATGAATAAGTGTCAGGATGTTGCATCTTGTGTGTGTTCGTAACAAGTACAAGAGTGTTGTCTGTCTTACGTAGAAAGACTGGGTGTTGGTGTTGTCTTGTTGGGTCATCATGTTGAGATGTTTGACTTGTCTTTGCCTAATAGTATTTTTGTTGGTTTTTATTTTATCTACAGGAAAAGCCAGAATTCTAGTTATAGATTTTAGATTTTCCTGGGATTTTAGTGGACTAGAAGTCTTTGGTAAATTAGTTGTTAGTATACTAGAAGGTTTTAGTGGATTAGTTTTTGATGGATTAGTGTTTAGTGGACTAGAAGTTTTTGGTAAATTAGCTTTTAGTATACTAGAAGGTTTTAGTGGATTAGTTTTTGATGGATTAGTGTTTAGTGGACTAGAAGTTTTTGGTAAATTAGCTTTTAGTATACTAGAAGGTTTTAGTGGATTAGTTTTTGATGGATTAGTGTTTAGTGGACTAGAAGTTTTTGGTAAATTAGCTTTTAGTATACTAGAAGGTTTTAGTGGATTAGTTTTTGATGGATTAGTGTTTAGTGGACTAGAAGTCTTTGGTAAATTAGCTTTTAGTATACTAGAAGGTTTTAGTGGATTAGTTTTTGATGGATTAGTGTTTAGTTGACTAGAAGTTTTTGGTAAATTAGCTTTTAGTATACTAGAAGGTTTTAGTGGATTAGTTTTTGATGGATTAGTGTTTAGTGGACTAGAAGTTTTTGGTAAATTAACTTTTAGTATACTAGAAGGTTTTATTGGATTAGTTTTTGATGGATTAGTGTCTAGTGGACTAGAAGTTTTTGGTAAATTAGCTTTTAGTATACTAGAAGGTTTTAGTGGATTAGTTTTTGATGGATTAGTGTTTAGTGGACTAGAAGTTTTTGGTAAATTAGTTTTTAGTATACTAGAAGGTTTTAGTGGATTAGTTTTTGATGGATTAGTGTTTAGTGGACTAGAAGTTTTTGGTAAATTAGTTTTTAGTATACTAGAAGGTTTTGGTGGATTAGTTTTTAGCGAACTAGAAGTTTTTGGTAAATTAGTTTTTAGTGGACTAGAAGTTTTTGATGGATTAGTTTTTGGTGGATTAGTATTTGATGGATTAGATTTTGGTGGATTAGTGTTTGGTAATGTTTTTACTGGATTAGACGATTTTGCTGTACTTAGGAATTTTGTTTGTTGGATTAGTGTTTTTGCTGTTTGATTTTTGCTGTATCCTAACATCTTTGTTGATGCTACATGTTTGTATATTATTGTGAAGTTTAGAAATTTAATAAACAAATGATGCTTGTGTTGTTCTTACTTTGTCGTTTAGTTGATAGACTCTTATTATAGTCATTGGTGTTAGAATAGCCCTCACAGAGTAATTCTTTGTCTGGAATTGGAGAATATTGTTCCAATTCCCTGTCGGCCCACCCTGGATCTTCTTAAAACTTATTTATTTTCTATTCTTGTTAACCGAGGGCGGTGAGAGGTTCTCTCTCTCTCTCTCTTTATTCATTTTCTACTTTGGCCCTACGCAGTCAGGGTTGCGCTCTTCTCCTCACATAACCGTAGCAGAAGTAAGTGGTTCTTGCTCCTGTTGTAACTCTGTTTCAAGACATACCAGCAAGCGCATTGTAAAATACATTGTTGTTGTCGTTTTCTACCAACTCTTCAATATATTTCAGCAAGCAACGAGTTTTGAAGTGATGTCAATTTCTTAAAGTCGCAGGAACGTGTTTATTTATGGTGTAATCAAATATTTTGCAAATTACATTTTAGGTTTTAGGTTTTCTGTAACGAATCAGCACTCACTCAATATATTGTTAACCACATGATCATGTTCAAATGTAGGTGTTATTTATTTTCTGTTGTTCATTTACATTGATTCTTGGCAAAGAGGTGAGTGGGGTGAAATCGTGTCCATTTTATAAAATAACCAGTCACTAAATTGACCTGGGGGTTTATATTTAGGTTTACGTGTAATGTGTACCAACTGTCTTGTTTTGTCTTGACCACCATTGTCTAACCTTATCTTGTTTTGCATTGTCGTATGTTTTCATGGTCTACATTGTGTGCCGCGTCGCAGTAGCTCTTGTTTCTTCTTGTCCACATTTGCCTAGGTTCGTCTTGTCTTATCTTGACTTGTCTCAACTGTCCTACTTGGTCAACTATTATATATTTACTCGCTAGAATGATCAATAGCGGGGCACGTTAACAAAGTTAATGGGAGAGCTGTGCTGATAATGCCAAGAGCACAGTCGTACGATGGTTAAATGCTTGAGCACATCGCCTGCTAAGTGAGTGCATCCAGGCCTATAAAATACGATGATATTATCATATCAGTGGCCTATAGCAGGAAAATACTTCAAGACCATCTGCCTATTTGCAGTGTGGATTGAGGGTGGACAGGCGGGCGGGCGGTATTTCTTTCTTTCTGTCTTTCTATCTTTTCTTTATTTCTTTCTTTCTTTCTTTCTTTCTGTTTGTCTGTCTGTCTTTCTTTCTTTCTTTCTTTCTTTTTCGCTAAAAGAGAAAAAAGATAGACACCTCTTCTTTAGTTCTTTCGTTCTTTCTTTCGTTCTTTCTTTCTCTCTCTATTTCTGTCTGTCTGTCTGTCTGTCTGTCTGTCTGTCTGTCTGTCTGTCTGTCTGTCTGTCTGTCTGTCTGTCTGTCTGTCTGTCTGTCTGTCTGTCTGTCTGTCTGTCAGGTCTACACAACTGTATAGTTCTACCACTCCACAGACCAGGGCAGGTTCACCATGTTGTACTTGTTCTTGTCTTTTCTTTCCTGTCATTTTCTATTCCTTCATTTTCTTTCATTATTCCAACCCCCCTCCCCCACCCCTCTCTATCTCTCTCTCTCTGTCTCTCTCTGATGGGTTCGGGATGTGTGGGTGGGAGGGAGATTGTGTGGGTCGGTGCGGGATTTGTGTGTGGGTAAGTGCGGGATGTGTGACTTGGCGGGGAGATGTGTATGTGGATGGGGGATGTGTGGTTGGGGGATGTGTGGTTGGCGAATGCGTTTTGTGCTGGGTGGTCGGGGGTGTATGGGTGGGTGATTGTTTGTGGGTTATCGGATGGGTGGAGGATATGTGTGTGAGTGGGGAGATGTGTGTGGGTTGATGATGTGTGGGTGGGGGGCATGTATGTGTGCTTGAGAAGTGTGTGGGTGGTTGGGGGATGTGGGTGTGGGGAAATGTGTGGTGGGTGGGAGATGTGTGTGTGGGTGGGGAGATGTATATGTGTGGGGATGGGTGTATGGGTGGGGGAATGTATGTGTGCCTGAGGTGTGTGTGTGCGGTTGGGTGGGGGATGTGTGGGTGGATGAGTTAATGTTTGAGTGGATGGGGGATGTGTGAGTGGGTGGGGGATGTGTCTTATAACATGATAATATGCATTGTTTATGTTTACAACATATGTCATGTGTTTATGTTTCAATTGACAATAGTTTGTTTTCTATATAAATGTACTATGCACTATTGATGAATGAAAGATGAATGATTGGAAGGGCCGAATGTAAGACAGGCAAGCGTGTCCAACTTGTTACCCTTTGAAAATAAAGTCCGTCCGGTCGCTCGTTCGTTCTCTATCTCGCTCTCTCTCTCTCTCTCTCTCTCTCTCTCTCTCTCTCTCTCTCTGGGTATGTGTGAGGGTGGGTGATTGGATGGGTATGTGTATGTGTGTGTGTGTTTGTTTGTTTGTTTGTTTGTTTGTTTGTTTTAAGCTGGAAAAAGACTAATATAATTGCAAAACAATAATGACACAAATGAAGTGTTCGTATATACTGACAGAGTCAAAATTTATTTGAGTAATTAGTATTAATTAATACATAGAAATACAGAAGATATGGAAGGAATCAACATTGGGGGACAATACATCAATAACATTAAATGTGCAGATGATATAGTCTTGATTGGAGACAATGAACAGAACCTGCAAAATTTAGTAGATGCGGTTGTTGCACACAGTGAACAAATAGAGTTATAACTGAATATTAAGAAGACAGATTATGGTCGTCACTGGGAAGAAGGAAATACCAAAATGTGATATACGAGTAAATGGGCATATTCTTTAGCAAGTGAATCGATACAGTTATCTCGGCACAGTCATAACATCTGATTGGAGATGCCTTGAAGAGATTAGAATAAGAATTGCCATTGCGAAGGCAGCCTTTTCAAGATGAAAACATACTGACCAATAAAAAGATATCAATTGAAACGAGAAAATGGGTGTTGAAGTGCTACATATAACCTACACTTTTGTATGGATGTGAAGCGTGGACAATAAGCAGCCAAGCTGAAAAACAGCTGATGGCTATGGAAATGTGGTTTCTGAGAAAAATGCAAAGAATACAATGGACAGACAGAAAAACCAATGAACAAGTCCTTCAAGAAACAAATGAAGATCGTAAACTGATTAGAGTCATTAGACATAGACAGTCAAAATTGTTTGGGCATGTGTGAGAAGAAATGACTTGGAGAACTTGGTGACAACTGGCAAGATCGAGGGGAAGAGACCAAGGGGAAGACCGTGAAGTAAATAAATGGATGGCTTGGCCACGTGGCATGTCGAGACAGGAACACAGAGCTAATCCACGACTCTGGTGATCGAGTGAGATGGCAGAACATGATCGCCCACGCTTATTGGCGTGGCACATGATTGATGGATGGAATACATATGGCTATATCATCTCGTAAGTTAATTATAAGCAAAAGCGGTAATATGAATTGTAATTTAAAATATATCTGCCTCATAAATAAGCGTGTGTGTTTAAAAAAAACTATGTATATATATATATATATATATATATATATATATATATATATATATATATATATATATATATATATATATATATCACAATTTTTGGTGCATATTTCGAAAATAACATTTTGCAATACATCTGGTAGTGTGTCAAATCTGGTTATAACAGCCAATCATTCAGGTGTATTATGTTTTAGGTGGTGTCTTTCTGGTTACATTTTAATTAACTGTAGTTGTACACTCGTGTTTAATTTTCTAAGTGTGCTGTCGAAGGCTTTCAAGTCATAATGTTCATTCTGTGAATGGTGAATGTATTCTTGTAAAGCTGACCAACTTGGCTTTCGGGTGTTGTTGATTTACTCAGTGATGTTCTGTAGTAGTGTAGACTTGTGGCCATGCGGGGGTTAGTCCTTTTATTTAGTAATAGCCACATTGCTCCTGCAAGAGAGAGAAGAAGGTATACGTCATGTGATGTGTGCACGTATGGGCCTAATTGGTTAGAATATATATAAATATATATATATATATATATATATATATATATATATATATATATATATATATATATATATATATATATATATATATATATATATATATATATAACATATTTGTGATCTCTGTAACAATAAAGGCGGTCTGAAACACGTCAGTGTGAGTATGTTGTTACTTTAATAACTGCAGTTGCAAGATATATTAATGAAGCTAAATGTAGAATAGTCCAGGCAATATTTCACAAGATGTAGAATAATCTCTGCATTATATCTTTGTCAATCTAGCCGAGGGAAACAGTTCTTAAGAGATATACTGAGCCAGTCCTGATGTACGGAAGCGAATCATGGGCAATTAGCTGACAAATGAGGATTACATGGAACCTGCAAAGATGTAGTTTTATAGAAGAATGGTGAGAACAGCAGATAGATAGAGCAATGCGGGTATTTTGAAGAAGTTAACACACACAGACAACTGACTACTTGCACAAGAAGAAGACAGTCAACATTGTTTGGGCATGTTATGAGAAGGGGAAAGCCGGCAGACAAAATATCAATTCGAAACTGTCAGTGGCAACTTGAATATTCTTAAATAACTTTAGAGAAGAAATAGAGTTCTTGAATACTGCAGCAGAAATGTTGTTGACAGAGAAGAATAAAGACAACCACGTTGCTCTCTTTACACTTTTGTTTTCTTTGCTTTCTCTAGCTTTGAACTCAAGCCACTGTACTAGACTAATTTTTGTGTGTGGATTAGCTTTCCCTATTTTCAGCGTCCCTCGCCAGCAGGTAAACCCACCCTGACTGCAGGGGTACTTGTAATTTACATCCCAAAGTCAAATGGCGAGAAGTCAATATTTTAGTCCAACTGACCGGTATAGGGGTTTAACCAGCTACCTCGGCACCAACGTACCATATGCTAAATAACAAGCGCTCTAATCAATTCGGCCATTCTTACCTCCGCTCTCTTTACTGATGCGAAGTCTAATGGTGCAATACTGACGAGCGGAAACAGCGTAGAACTAGCAGATCTAAGAGCAGCACTTCATGAGCAATAGATGCCTTCACCCTGCTATATACCTGGGAGTGAAAAGGCAGACACATTTACAGAGGAAGGTGGAAGACTACCCCAGCTTGGTATAGACAGCCTATGATGAGGCCACGAGATTTATCAGGAATAATTGTAGAACAAAGTGTTGGAATTAGAGCATCCAGGCTACCAGAACGATGTTGCATATTGCCAACTTCATTGAAGAGGACGGATAACAGGATACAACGGATGGAAACATCACATGACTTAGGGAATAAAGATAAGTCATAATGAGGACTGTCGCTGTTGGACTTGTAAAATGACAGCTAACAAATCAGGGGCTCAGTCTCCTGGATGGAGCAACGTTCATGCATGTATTCCTTTGTGTTATTCGCATATATATATATATATATATATATATATATATATATATATATATATATATATATATATATATATATATATTGTTTAGTTATTGTTGTTCCGTTAATAACGACATCGATGGAAGCGTTCGCATATTCTGTGTGTATTTTCTCATCGGTCTAGCTTCTCAGTCCTATTTTGTCAAGCCATCCAGCGCTTTCTCCTTTTGGCGAACCCTGTCACTAGCGTCATTTATCTCTGTGGTTTTCATAGTCATCTCCACACTTTCTGAGCTCAAAAGCATCATCATCAGTATATGTCCTGTCACCCAGTGTCAGCTTTCATGCATCTCTACAGATGTTGATCTTTGGTGTTCTGGATCAATTTCATTGGTGATGTCCCAGACCATCCAGCATTATTTCTGATGGTCAGACCCTTCTGAAGCTGATATATCTAGTTATCAGGACGTTTTCCAACGCCGCAGTTCTCATTCATGACCAAACACGCGATGTTTCTTTCATCTCATCTTGTTCCTCTTGTACTTCACGATATTGAGGTGGTTAAGCATAAACAGAAAAGGGGGGGGGGGGGTGTGCCCATTCGTGGGCTTCATGTACATCGAGATTTTCATAGACTCTGTTATTACCCTCCTTACATCGTTTACATCGTTGGCGACTCTTCTGATTATATTTGGTCTGTACACCATTGCTAAGCGTGGCATACTGTCAGTTGGTAACCTTGTTATGTAGCTGAGCCATTTCACCTGCTGTATTTTTTAATGAAATCTAGCGCTGCTATTAACCCCACTTTATTTAAACAATAAGCCATGTTATATTTGTATATAGTGTTCAACTTTCATTAGCACACAATAACACTAAAGAAATCACGAGTATCTTGTTCTAATATGAACACAATACCATCAAATACGAGGACTGGAGCTGCATAAAAGAAGATCTGCTACGAGAGCAAGAGGACGCTCGAGAATAAAATATAAATAAGAGAATGAACTCTATCCAGTTCCACCCATCGGGCGATGGGGCGTCAACTATTCCTCCCCACGTCTCTTGACGGCAAAGGTTGGAGATATTGATTATGATATAGGTAAACATCTATCATTGCGAAACTGACATCTTGCAGTACTTGAATGTTGGTTTCCGCTCAGCTTTGATATATCTGTTAAATGCTTTAAACATAAGATATAAATGATGTGTGAAAGATAAGTGTCTGGAAAGTCCGGATGTAAGAAAGGTATGCATATCCAATTAGTGACCCATTGAAGTTCCTTCGTTCGTTTTCATAGCCCTACATGAGATGTCTAGTTGGCCAAGCGTCGTAGTACACTTGCTCCTGCAGCAAGGTGCCGACGCCATTTGGAGAATACAGGTTCGAAGCCCGGTAACTATAGCTGTACATGTGTATGTTCTCTAGTGTGTACTCTAGTGGCTATAACTTTACATGTGTATGTTGTCTAGTGTGTCCTCTAGTGGCTATAACTTTACATGTGTATGTTGTCTAGTGTGTACTCTAGTGGCTATAACTTTACATGTGTATGTTGTCTAGTGTGTACTCTAGTGGCTATAACTTTACATGTGTATGTTGTCTAGTGTGTACTCTAGTGGCTATAACTTTACATGTGTATGTTGTCTAGTGTGTACTCTAGTGGCTATAGCTTTACATGTGTATGTTGTCTAGTGTGTCCTCTAGTGACTATAGCTTTACATGTGTATGCTGTCTAGTGTGTACTCTAGTGGCTATAACTTTACATGTGTATGTTGTCTAGTGTATCCTCTAGTGGCTATAGCTTTACATGTGTATGTTGTCTAGTGTGTCCCCTAGTGGCTATAGCTTTACATGTGTATGTTGTCTAGTGTGTCCTCTAGTGGCTATAACTTTACATGTGTATGTTGTCTAGTGTGTCCTCTAGTGGCTATAGCTTTACATGTGTATGTTGTCTAGTGTGTCCTCTAGTGGCTATAGCTTTACATGTGTATGTTGTCTAGTGTGTCCCATAGTAACTATAGCTTAACATGTGTATGTTGTCTAGTGTGTCCTCTAGTGGCTATAGCTGTACATGTGTATGTTGTCTAGTGTGTCCTCTAGTGGCTATAGCTTTAAATGTTTATGTTGTCTAGTGTGTCCTCTAGTGGCTATAGCTTTACATGTGTATGTTGTCTAGTGTATCCTCTAGTGGCTATAGCTTTACATGTGTATGTTGTCTAGTGTGTACTCTAGTGGCTATAGCTTTACATGTGTATGTTGTCTAGTGTGTCCTCTAGTGACTATAGCTTTACATGTGTATGCTGTCTAGTGTGTACTCTAGTGGCTATAACTTTACATGTGTATGTTGTCTAGTGTATCCTCTAGTGGCTATAGCTTTACATGTGTATGTTGTCTAGTGTGTCCCCTAGTGGCTATAGCTTTACATGTGTATGTTGTCTAGTGTGTCCTCTAGTGGCTATAACTTTACATGTGTATGTTGTCTAGTGTGTCCTCTAGTGGCTATAACTTTACATGTGTATGTTGTCTAGTGTGTCCTCTAGTAACTATAGCTTTACATGTGTATGTTGTCTAATGTCTCCTCGAGTGGCTATAGCTTTACATGTGTATGTTGTCTTGTGTGTCCTCTAGTGGCTATATCTTTACATGTGTATGTTGTCTAGTGTGTACTCTAGTGGCTATAACTTTACATGTGTATGTTGTCTAGTGTGTACTCTAGTGGCTATAACTTTACATGTGTATGTTGTCTAGTGTGTACTCTAGTGGCTATAACTTTACATGTGTATGTTGTCTAGTGTGTACTCTAGTGGCTATAGCTTTACATGTGTATGTTGTCTAGTGTGTCCTCTAGTGACTATAGCTTTACATGTGTATGCTGTCTAGTGTGTACTCTAGTGGCTATAACTTTACATGTGTATGTTGTCTAGTGTATCCTCTAGTGGCTATAGCTTTACATGTGTATGTTGTCTAGTGTGTCCCCTAGTGGCTATAGCTTTACATGTGTATGTTGTCTAGTGTGTCCTCTAGTGGCTATAACTTTACATGTGTATGTTGTCTAGTGTGTCCTCTAGTGGCTATAGCTTTACATGTGTATGTTGTCTAGTGTGTCCTCTAGTGGCTATAGCTTTACATGTGTATGTTGTCTAGTGTGTCCCATAGTAACTATAGCTTAACATGTGTATGTTGTCTAGTGTGTCCTCTAGTGGCTATAGCTGTACATGTGTATGTTGTCTAGTGTGTCCTCTAGTGGCTATAGCTTTAAATGTTTATGTTGTCTAGTGTGTCCTCTAGTGGCTATAGCTTTACATGTGTATGTTGTCTAGTGTATCCTCTAGTGGCTATAGCTTTACATGTGTATGTTGTCTAGTGTGTACTCTAGTGGCTATAGCTTTACATGTGTATGTTGTCTAGTGTGTCCTCTAGTGACTATAGCTTTACATGTGTATGCTGTCTAGTGTGTACTCTAGTGGCTATAACTTTACATGTGTATGTTGTCTAGTGTATCCTCTAGTGGCTATAGCTTTACATGTGTATGTTGTCTAGTGTGTCCCCTAGTGGCTATAGCTTTACATGTGTATGTTGTCTAGTGTGTCCTCTAGTGGCTATAACTTTACATGTGTATGTTGTCTAGTGTGTCCTCTAGTGGCTATAACTTTACATGTGTATGTTGTCTAGTGTGTCCTCTAGTAACTATAGCTTTACATGTGTATGTTGTCTAATGTCTCCTCGAGTGGCTATAGCTTTACATGTGTATGTTGTCTTGTGTGTCCTCTAGTGGCTATATCTTTACATGTGTATGTTGTCTAGTGTGTCATCTAGTGGCTATAGCTTTACATGTGTATGTTGTTTAGTGTGTCCTCTAGTGGCTATAGCTTTACATGTGTATGTTGTCTAGTGTGTCCTCTAGTTGCTATAGCTTTACATGTGTATGTTGTCTAGTGTGTCCTCTAGTGGCTATAACTTTACATGTGTATGTTGTCTAGTGTGTCCTCTAGTGGCTATAGCTTTACATGTGTATGTTGTCTAGTGTGTCCTCCAGTGGCTATATCTTTACATGTGTATGTTGTCTAGTGTGTCCTCTAGTGGCTATATCTTTATATGTGTATGTTGTCTAGTGTGTCCTCTAGTGGCTATATCTTTACATGTGTATGTTGTCTAGTGTGTCCTCTAGTGGCTTTAGCTTTACATGTGTATGTTGTCTAGTGTGTCATCTAGTGGCTATAGCTTTACATGTGTATGTTGTCTAGTGTGTCCTCTAGTGGCTATAACTTTACATGTGTATGTTGTCTAGTGTGTCCTCTAGTAACTATAGCTTTACATGTGTATGTTGTCTAGTGTGTCCTCTAGTGGCTATATCTTTACATGTGTATGTTGTCTAGTGTGTCCTCTAGTGGCTATATCTTTACATGTGTATGTTGTCTAGTGTGTCCTCTAGTGGCTATAGCTTTACATGTGTATGTTGTCTAGTGTGTCCTCTAGTGGTTATAGCTTTACATGTGTATGATGTCTAGTGTGTCCTCTAGTGGCTATAGCTTTACATGTGTATGTTGTCTAGTGTGTCCGCTAGTGGCTATAGCTATACATGTGTATGTTGTCTAGTGTGTCCTCTAGTGGCTATAGCTTTACATGTGTATGTTGTCTAGTGTGTCCTCTAGTGGCTATAGCTTTACATGTGTATGTTGTCTAGTGTGTCCTCTAGTGGCTATAGCTTTACATGTGAATGTTGTCTAGTGTGTCCTCTAGTGGCTATAGCTTTACACGTGCATTTTGTCTAGTGTGTCCTCTAGTGGCTATAGCTTTAGATGTGTATGTTGTCTAGTGTCTCCTCGAGTGGCTATAGCTTTACATGTGTATGTTGTCTAGTGTATCCTCTAGTGGCTATAGCTTTACATGTGTATGTTGTCTAGTGTGTCCTCTAGTGGCTATATCTTTACATGTGTATGTTGTCTAGTGTGTCCTCTAGTGGCTATAGCTTTACATGTGTATGTTGTCTAGTGCGTCCTCTAGTGGCTATAGCTTTACATGTGTATGTTGTCCAGTGTGTCCTCTAGTGGCTATAGCTTTACATGTGTATGTTGTCTAGTGTGTCCTCTAGTGGCTATGGCTTTACATGTGTATGTTGTCTAGTGTGTCCTCTGGTGGCTATGGCTTTACATGTGTATGTTGTCTAGTGTGTTCTCTAGTGGCTATAGCTTTACATGTGTATGTTGTCTAGTGTGTCCTCTAGTGGCTATAGCTTTACATGTGTATGTTGTCTAGTGTGTCCTCTAGTGGCTATAGCTTTACATGTGTATGTTGTCTAGTGTGTCCTCTAGTGGCTATAGCTTTACATGTGTATGTTGTCTAGTGTGTCCTCTAGTGGCTATAGCTTTACATGTGTATGTTGTCTAGTGTGTCCTCTAGTGGCTATAACTTTACATGTGTATGTTGTCTAGTGTGTCCTCTAGTAACTATAGCTTTACATGTGTATGTTGTCTAGTGTCTCCTCGAGTGGCTATAGCTTTACATGTGTATGTTGTCTTGTGTGTCCTCTAGTGGCTATATCTTTACATGTGTATGTTGTCTAGTGTGTCCTCTAGTGGCTATAGCTTTAATGTGTATGTTGTTTAGTGTGTCCTCTAGTGGCTATAGCTTTACATGTGTATGTTGTCTAGTGTGTCCTCTAGTGGCTATAGCTTTACATGTGTATGTTGTCTAGTCTGTCCTCTAGTGGCTATAACTTTACATGTGTATGTTTTCTAGTGTTCCTCTAGTGGCTATAGCTTTACATGTGTATGTTCTCTAGTGTGTCCTCTTGTAACTATAGCTTTACATGTGTATGTTGTCTAGTGTGTCCTCTAGTGGCTATAGCTTTACATGTGTATGTTGTCTAGTGTGTCCTCTAGTGGCTATAGCTTTATATGTGTATGTTGTCTAGTGTGTCCTCTAGTGGCTATAGCTTTACATGTGTATGTTGTCTAGTGTGTCCTCTATTGGCTATAACTTTACATGTGTATGTTGTCTAGTGTGTCCTCTAGTAACTATAGCTTTACATGTGTATGTTGTCTAGTGTCTCCTCGAGTGGCTATAGCTTTACATGTGTATGTTGTCTTGTGTGTCCTCTAGTGGCTATATCTTTACATGTGTATGTTGTCAAGTGTGTCCTCTAGTGGCTATAGCTTTAATGTGTATGTTGTTTAGTGTGTCCTCTAGTGGCTATAGCTTTACATGTGTATGTTGTCTAGTGTGTCCTCTAGTGGCTATAGCTTTACATGTGTATGTTGTCTAGTGTGTCCTCCAGTGGCTATATCTTTACATGTGTATGTTGTCTAGTGTGTCCTCTAGTAACTATAGCTTTACATGTGTATGTTGTCTAGTGTGTCCTCTAGTGGCTATATCTTTACATGTGTATGTTGTCTAGTGTGTCCTCTAGTGGCTATAGCTTTACATGTGTATGTTGTCTAGTGTGTCCTCTAGTGGCTATAGCTTTACATGTGTATGTTGTCTAGTGTGTCCTCTAGTGGCTAAAGCTTTACATGTGTATGATGTCTAGTGTGTCCTCTAGTGGCTATAGCTTTACATGTGTATGTTGTCTAGTGTGTCCTCTAGTGGCTATAGCTTTACATGTGTATGTTGTCTAGTGTGTCCTCTAGTGGCTATAACTTTACATGTGTATGTTGTCTAGTGTGTCCTCTAGTAACTATAGCTTTACATGTGTATGTTGTCTAGTGTGTCCTCTAGTGGCTATATCTTTACATGTGTATGTTGTCTAGTGTGTCCTCTAGTGGCTATAGCTTTACATGTGTATGTTGTCTAGTGTGTCCTCTAGTGGCTATAGCTTTACATGTGTATGTTGTCTAGTGTGTCCTCTAGTGGCTATAACTTTACATGTGTATGTTGTTCAGTGTGTCCTCTAGTAACTATAGCTTTACATGTGTATGTTGTCTAGTGTCTCCTCGAGTGGCTATAGCTTTACATGTTTATGTTGTCTTGTGTGTCCTCTAGTGGCTATATCTGTACATGTGTATGTTGTCTAGAGTGTCCTCTAGTGGCTATAGCTTTACATGTGTATGTTGTTTAGTGTGTCCTCTAGTGGCTATAGCTTTTCATGTGTATGTTGTCTAGTGTGTCCACTAGTGGCTATAGCTTTACATGTGTATGTTGTCTAGTGTGTCCTCTAGTGGCTATAACTTTACATGTGTATGTTGTCTAGTGTGTCCTCTAGTAACTATAGCTTTACATGTGTATGTTGTCTAGTGTCTCCTCGAGTGGCTATAGCTTTACATGTGTATGTTGTCTTGTGTGTCCTCTAGTGGCTATATCTTTACATGTGTATGTTGTCTAGTGTGTCCTCTAGTGGCTATAGCTTTACATGTGTATGTTGTCTAGTGTGTCCTCTAGTGGCTATAGCTTTACATGTGTATGTTGTCTAGTGTGTCCTCCAGTGGCTATATCTTTACATGTGTATGTTGTCTAGTGTGTCCTCTAGTGGCTATAGCTTTAAATGTGTATGTTGTCTAGTGTGTCCTCTATTGGCTATATCTTTATATGTGTATGTTGTGTAGTGTGTCCTCTAGTGGCTATATCTTTACATGTGTATGTTGTCTAGTGTGTCATCTAGTGGCTTTAGCTTTACATGTGTATGTTGTCTAGTGTGTCCTCTAGTGGCTATAGCTTTACATGTGTATGTTGTCTAGTGTCTCCTCGAGTGGCTATAGCTTTACATGTGTATGTTGTCTAGTGTGTCCTCTAGTGGCTATAGCTTTGCATGTGTATGTTGTCTAGTGTGTCCTCTAGTGGCTATAGCTTTACATGTGTATGTTGTCTAGTGTGTCCTCTAGTGGCTATAGCTTTACATGTGTATGTTGTCTAGTGTGTCCTCTAGTAACTATAGCTTTACATGTGTATGTTGTCTAGATTGTCCTCTAGTGGCTATAGCTTTACATGTGTATGTTGTCTAGTGTCTCTTCGAGTGGCTATAGCTTTACATGTGTATGTTGTCTAGTGTGTCCTCTAGTGGCTATAGCTTTAAATGTGTATGTTGTCTAGTGTGTCCTCTATTGGCTATATCTTTATATGTGTATGTTGTGTAGTGTGTCCTCTAGTGGCTATATCTTTACATGTGTATGTTGTCTAGTGTGTCCTCTAGTGGCTATAGCTTTAAATGTGTATGTTGTCTAGTGTGTCCTCTATTGGCTATATCTTTATATGTGTATGTTGTCTAGTGTGTCCTCTAGTGGCTATATCTTTACATGTGTATGTTGTCTAGTGTGTCCTCTAGTGGCTATAGCTTTACATGTGTATGTTGTCTAGTGTGTCCTCTAGTGGCTATAGCTTTACATGTGTATGTTGTCTAGTGTGTCCTCCAGTGGCTATATCTTTACATGTGTATGTTGTCTAGTGTGTCCTCTAGTGGCTATAGCTTTAAATGTGTATGTTGTCTAGTGTGTCCTCTATTGGCTATATCTTTATATGTGTATGTTGTGTAGTGTGTCCTCTAGTGGCTATATCTTTACATGTGTATGTTGTCTAGTGTGTCCTCTAGTTGCTTTAGCTTTACATGTGTATGTTGTCTAGTGTGTCCTCTAGTGGCTATAGCTTTACATGTGTATGTTGTCTAGTGTCTCCTCGAGTGGCTATAGCTTTACATGTGTATGTTGTCTAGTGTGTCCTCTAGTGGCTATAGCTTTGCATGTGTATGTTGTCTAGTGTGTCCTCTAGTGGCTATAGCTTTACATGTGTATGTTGTCTAGTGTGTCCTCTAGTGGCTATAGCTTTACATGTGTATGTTGTCTAGTGTGTCCTCTAGTAACTATAGCTTTACATGTGTATGTTGTCTAGATTGTCCTCTAGTGGCTATATCTTTACATGTGTATGTTGTCTAGTGTGTCCTCTAGTGGCTATAGCTTTACATGTGTATGTTGTCTAGTGTGTCATCTAGTGGATATAACTTTACATGTGTATGTTGTCTAGTGTGTCCTCTAGTAACTATAGCTTTACATGTGTATGTTGTCTAGTGTCTCTTCGAGTGGCTATAGCTTTACATGTGTATGTTGTCTAGTGTGTCCTCTAGTGGCTATATCTTTACATGTGTATGTTGTCTAGTGCGTCCTCTAGTGGCTATAGATTTACATGTGTATGTTGTCCAGTGTGTCCTCTAGTGGCTATAGCTTTACATGTGTATGTTGTCTAGTGTGTCCTCTAGTGGCTATGGCTTTACATGTGTATGTTGTCTAGTGTGTCCTCTGGTGGCTATGGCTTTACATGTGTATGTTGTCTAGTGTGTCCTCTAGTGGCTATAGCTTTACATGTGTATGTTGTCTAGTGTGTCCTCTAGTGGCTATAGCTTTAAATGTGTATGTTGTCTAGTGTGTCCTCTAGTGGCTATAGCTTTACATGTGTATGTTGTCTAGTGTGTCCTCTAGTGGCTATAGCTTTACATGTGTATGTTGTCTAGTGTGTCCTCTAGTGGCTATAGCTTTACATGTGTATGTTGTCTAGTGTGTCCTCTAGTGGCTATAGCTTTACATGTGTATGTTGTCTAGTGTGTCCTCTAGTGGCTATAGCTTTACATGTGTATGTTGTCTAGTGTGTCCTCTAGTGGCTATAGCTTTACATGTGTATGTTGTCTAGTGTGTCCTCTAGTGGCTATAGCTTTACATGTGTATGTTGTCTAGTGTTCCTCTAGTGGCTATAGCTTTACATGTGTATGTTCTCTAGTGTGTCCTCTTGTAACTATAGCTTTACATGTGTATGTTGTCTAGTGTGTCATTTAGTGGCTATAGCTTTACATGTGTATGTTGTCTAGTGTGTCCTCTAGTGG
The DNA here is from genome assembly GCA_963921405.1 of Cepaea hortensis. Taxonomy (NCBI): domain Eukaryota; kingdom Metazoa; phylum Mollusca; class Gastropoda; order Stylommatophora; family Helicidae; genus Cepaea; species Cepaea hortensis. The sequence goes on along the minus strand of CAWUFQ010000207.1, from coordinate 35,498 downwards.
CTATAGCTTTACATGTGTATGTTGTCTAGTGTGTCTTCTAGTGGCTATAGCTTTACATGTGTATGTTGTCTAGTGTGTCCTCTAGTGGCTATAACTTTACATGTGTATGTTGTCTAGTGTGTCCTCTAGTAACTATAGCTTTACATGTGTATGTTGTCTAATGTCTCCTCGAGTGGCTATAGCTTTACATGTGTATGTTGTCGTGTGTGTCCTCTAGTGGCTATATCTTTACATGTGTATGTTGTCTAGTGTGTCATCTAGTGGCTATAGCTTTACATGTGTATGTTGTTTAGTGTGTCCTCTAGTGGCTATAGCTTTACATGTGTATGTTGTCTAGTGTGTCCTCTAGTTGCTATAGCTTTACATGTGTATGTTGTCTAGTGTGTCCTCTAGTGGCTATAACTTTACATGTGTATGTTGTCTAGTGTGTCCTCTAGTGGCTATAGCTTTACATGTGTATGTTGTCTAGTGTGTCCTCCAGTGGCTATATCTTTACATGTGTATGTTGTCTAGTGTGTCCTCTAGTGGCTATATCTTTATATGTGTATGTTGTCTAGTGTGTCCTCTAGTGGCTATATCTTTACATGTGTATGTTGTCTAGTGTGTCCTCTAGTGGCTTTAGCTTTACATGTGTATGTTGTCTAGTGTGTCATCTAGTGGCTATAGCTTTACATGTGTATGTTGTCTAGTGTGTCCTCTAGTGGCTATAACTTTACATGTGTATGTTGTCTAGTGTGTCCTCTAGTAAATATAGCTTTACATGTGTATGTTGTCTAGTCTGTCCTCTAGTGGCTATATCTTTACATGTGTATGTTGTCTAGTGTGTCCTCTAGTGGCTATATCTTTACATGTGTATGTTGTCTAGTGTGTCCTCTAGTGGCTATAGCTTTACATGTGTATGTTGTCTAGTGTGTCCTCTAGTGGTTATAGCTTTACATGTGTATGATGTCTAGTGTGTCCTCTAGTGGCTATAGCTTTACATGTGTATGTTGTCTAGTGTGTCCTCTAGTGGCTATAGCTATACATGTGTATGTTGTCTAGTGTGTCCTCTAGTGGCTATAACTTTACATGTGTATGTTGTCTAGTGTGTCCTCTAGTAACTATAGCTTTACATGTGTATGTTGTCTAGTGTGTCCTCTAGTGGCTATATCTTTACATGTGTATGTTGTCTAGTGTGTCCTCTAGTGGCTATAGCTTTACATGTGTATGTTGTCTAGTGTGTCCTCTAGTGGCTATAGCTTTACATGTGTATGTTGTCTAGTGTGTCCTCTAGTGGCTATAGCTTTACATGTGAATGTTGTCTAGTGTGTCCTCAAGTGGCTATAGCTTTACACGTGCATTTTGTCTAGTGTCTCCTCGAGTGGCTATAGCTTTACATGTGTATGTTGTCTAGTGTGTCCTCTAGTGGCTATAGCTTTGCATGTGTATGTTGTCTAGTGTGTCCTCTAGTGGCTATAGCTTTACATGTGTATGTTGTCTAGTGTGTCCTCTAGTGGCTATAGCTTTGCATGTGTATGTTGTCTAGTGTGTCCTCTAGTGGCTATAGCTTTACATGTGTATGTTGTCTAGTGTGTCCTCTAGTGGCTATAGCTTTACATGTGTATGTTGTCTAGTGTGTCCTCTAGTAACTATAGCTTTACATGTGCATGTTGTCTAGATTGTCCTCTAGTGGCTATAGCTTTACATGTGTATGTTGTCTAGTGTGTCCTCTAGTGGCTATATCTTTACATGTGTATGTTGTCTAGTGTGTCCTCTAGTGGCTTTAGCTTTACATGTGTATGTTGTCTAGTGTGTCCTCTAGTGGCTATAGCTTTACATGTGTATGTTGTCTAGTGTGTCTTCTAGTGGCTATAGCTTTACTTTTGTATGTTGTCTAGTGTGTCCTCTAGTGGCTATAGCTTTACATGTGTATGTTGTCTAGTGTGTCCTCTAGTGGCTATAGCTATACATGTGTATGTTGTCTAATGTGTCCTCTAGTGGCTATAACTTTACATGTGTATGTTGTCTAGTGTGTCCTCTAGTGGCTTTAGCTTTACATGTGTATGTTGTCTAGTGTGTCCTCTAGTGGTTATAGCTTTACATGTGTATGTTGTCTAGTGTGTCATCTAGTGGCTATTGCTTTACATGTGTTTGTTGTCTAGTGTGTCCTCTAGTGGCTATAACTTTACATGTGTATGTTGTCTAGTGTGTCCTCTAGTAACTATAGCTTTACATGTGTATGTTGTCTAGTGTGTCCTCTAGTGGCTATATCTTTACATGTGTATGTTGTCTAGTGTGTCCTCTAGTGGCTATAGCTTTACATGTGTATGTTGTCTAGTGTGTCCTCTAGTGGCTATAGCTTTACATGTGTATGTTGTCTAGTGTGTCCTCTAGTGGCTATAACTTTACATGTGTATGTTGTCTAGTGTGTCCTCTACTAACTATAGCTTTACATGTGTATGTTGTCTAGTGTGTCCTCTAGTGGCTATATCTTTACATGTGTATGTTGTCTAGTGTGTCCTCTAGTGGCTATAGCTTTACATGTGTATGTTGTCTAGTGTGTCCTCTAGTGGCTATAGCTTTACATGTGTATGTTGTCTAGTGTGTCCTCTAGTGGTTATAGCTTTACATGTGTATGATGTCTAGTGTGTCCTCTAGTGGCTATAGCTTTACATGTGTATGTTGTCTAGTGTGTCCTCTAGTGGCTATAGCTATACATGTGTATGTTGTCTAGTGTGTCCTCTAGTGGCTATAACTTTACATGTGTATGTTGTCTAGTGTGTCCTCTAGTAACTATAGCTTTACATGTGTATGTTGTCTAGTGTGTCCTCTAGTGGCTATATCTTTACATGTGTATGTTGTCTAGTGTGTCCTCTAGTGGCTATAGCTTTACATGTGTATGTTGTCTAGTGTGTCCTCTAGTGGCTATAGCTTTACATGTGTATGTTGTCTAGTGTGTCCTCTAGTGGCTATAGCTTTACATGTGAATGTTGTCTAGTGTGTCCTCAAGTGGCTATAGCTTTACACGTGCATTTTGTCTATTGTCTCCTCGAGTGGCTATAGCTTTACATGTGTATGTTGTCTAGTGTGTCCTCTAGTGGCTATAGCTTTGCATGTGTATGTTGTCTAGTGTGTCCTCTAGTGGCTATAGCTTTACATGTGTATGTTGTCTAGTGTGTCCTCTAGTGGCTATAGCTTTGCATGTGTATGTTGTCTAGTGTGTCCTCTAGTGGCTATAGCTTTACATGTGTATGTTGTCTAGTGTGTCCTCTAGTGGCTATAGCTTTACATGTGTATGTTGTCTAGTGTGTCCTCTAGTAACTATAGCTTTACATGTGCATGTTGTCTAGATTGTCCTCTAGTGGCTATAGCTTTACATGTGTATGTTGTCTAGTGTGTCCTCTAGTGGCTATATCTTTACATGTGTATGTTGTCTAGTGTGTCCTCTAGTGGCTTTAGCTTTACATGTGTATGTTGTCTAGTGTGTCCTCTAGTGGCTATAGCTTTACATGTGTATGTTGTCTAGTGTGTCTTCTAGTGGCTATAGCTTTACTTTTGTATGTTGTCTAGTGTGTCCTCTAGTGGCTATAGCTTTACATGTGTATGTTGTCTAGTGTGTCCTCTAGTGGCTATAGCTATACATGTGTATGTTGTCTAATGTGTCCTCTAGTGGCTATAACTTTACATGTGTATGTTGTCTAGTGTGTCCTCTAGTGGCTTTAGCTTTACATGTGTATGTTGTCTAGTGTGTCCTCTAGTGGTTATAGCTTTACATGTGTATGTTGTCTAGTGTGTCATCTAGTGGCTATTGCTTTACATGTGTTTGTTGTCTAGTGTGTCCTCTAGTGGCTATAACTTTACATGTGTATGTTGTCTAGTGTGTCCTCTAGTAACTATAGCTTTACATGTGTATGTTGTCTAGTGTGTCCTCTAGTGGCTATATCTTTACATGTGTATGTTGTCTAGTGTGTCCTCTAGTGGCTATAGCTTTACATGTGTATGTTGTCTAGTGTATCCTCTAGTGGCTATAGCTTTACATGTGTATGTTGTCTAGTGTGTCCTCTAGTGGCTATAACTTTACATGTGTATGTTGTCTAGTGTGTCCTCTACTAACTATAGCTTTACATGTGTATGTTGTCTAGTGTGTCCTCTAGTGGCTATATCTTTACATGTGTATGTTGTCTAGTGTGTCCTCTAGTGGCTATAGCTTTACATGTGTATGTTGTCTAGTGTGTCCTCTAGTGGCTATAGCTTTACATGTGTATGTTGTCTAGTGTGTCCTCTAGTGGCTATAACTTCACATGTGTATGTTGTCTAGTGTGTCCTCTAGTAACTATAGCTTTACATGTGTATGTTGTCTTGTGTGTCCTCTAGTGGCTATAGCTTTACATGTGTATGTTGTCTTGTGTGTCCTCTAGTGGCTATAGCTTTACATGTGTATGTTGTCTAGTGTGTCCACTAGTGGCTATAACTTTACATGTGTATTGTCTAGTTTCTCCTCGAGTGGCTATAGCTTTACATGTGTATGTTGTCTTGTGTGTCCTCTAGTGGCTATAGCTTTACATGTGTATGTTGTCTAGAGTGTCCTCTAGTGGCTATAGCTTTACATGTGTATGTTGTCTAGTGTGTCCTCTAGTGGCTATATCTTTATATGTGTATGTTGTCTAGTGTGTCCTCTAGTGGCTATATCTTTACATGTGTATGTTGTCTAGTGTGTCCTCTAGTGGCTTTAGCTTTACATGTGTATGTTGTCTAGTGTGTCCTCTAGTGGCTATAGCTTTACATGTGTATGTTGTCTAGTGTGTCTTCTAGTGGCTATAGCTTTACTTTTGTATGTTGTCTAGTGTGTCCTCTAGTGGCTATAGCTTTACATGTGTATGTTGTCTAGTGTGTCCTCTAGTGGCTTTAGCTTTACATGTGTATGTTGTCTAGTGTGTCATCTAGTGGCTATATCTTTACATGTGTATGTTGTCTAGTGTGTCCTCTAGTGGCTATAACTTTACATGTGTATGTTGTCTAGTGTGTCCTCTAGTAACTATAGCTTTACATGTGTATGTTGTCTAGTCTGTCCTCTAGTGGCTATATCTTTACATGTGTATGTTGTCTAGTGTGTCCTCTAGTGGCTATATCTTTACATGTGTATGTTGTCTAGTGTGTCCTCTAGTGGCTATAGCTTTACATGTGTATGTTGTCTAGTGTGTCCTCTAGTGGTTATAGCTTTACATGTGTATGATGTCTAGTGTGTCCTCTAGTGGCTATAGCTTTACATGTGTATGTTGTCTAGTGTGTCCTCTAGTGGCTATAACTTTACATGTGTATGTTGTCTAGTGTGTCCTCTAGTAACTATAGCTTTACATGTGTATGTTGTCTAGTGTGTCCTCTAGTGGCTATATCTTTACATGTGTATGTTGTCTAGTGTGTCCTCTAGTGGCTATAGCTTTACATGTGTATGTTGTCTAGTGTGTCCTCTAGTGGCTATAGCTTTACATGTGTATGTTGTCTAGTGTGTCCTCTAGTGGCTATAGCTTTACATGTGAATGTTGTCTAGTGTGTCCTCAAGTGGCTATAGCTTTACACGTGCATTTTGTCTAGTGTCTCCTCGAGTGGCTATAGCTTTACATGTGTATGTTGTCTAGTGTGTCCTCTAGTGGCTATAGCTTTGCATGTGTATGTTGTCTAGTGTGTCCTCTAGTGGCTATAGCTTTACATGTGTATGTTGTCTAGTGTGTCTTCTAGTGGCTATAGCTTTACTTTTGTATGTTGTCTAGTGTGTCCTCTAGTGGCTATAGCTTTACATGTGTATGTTGTCTAGTGTGTCCTCTAGTGGCTATAGCTATACATGTGTATGTTGTCTAATGTGTCCTCTAGTGGCTATAACTTTACATGTGTATGTTGTCTAGTGTGTCCTCTAGTGGCTTTAGCTTTACATGTGTATGTTGTCTAGTGTGTCCTCTAGTGGTTATAGCTTTACATGTGTATGTTGTCTAGTGTGTCATCTAGTGGCTATTGCTTTACATGTGTTTGTTGTCTAGTGTGTCCTCTAGTGGCTATAACTTTACATGTGTATGTTGTCTAGTGTGTCCTCTAGTAACTATAGCTTTACATGTGTATGTTGTCTAGTGTGTCCTCTAGTGGCTATATCTTTACATGTGTATGTTGTCTAGTGTGTCCTCTAGTGGCTATAGCTTTACATGTGTATGTTGTCTAGTGTATCCTCTAGTGGCTATAGCTTTACATGTGTATGTTGTCTAGTGTGTCCTCTAGTGGCTATAACTTTACATGTGTATGTTGTCTAGTGTGTCCTCTACTAACTATAGCTTTACATGTGTATGTTGTCTAGTGTGTCCTCTAGTGGCTATATCTTTACATGTGTATGTTGTCTAGTGTGTCCTCTAGTGGCTATAGCTTTACATGTGTATGTTGTCTAGTGTGTCCTCTAGTGGCTATAGCTTTACATGTGTATGTTGTCTAGTGTGTCCTCTAGTGGCTATAACTTCACATGTGTATGTTGTCTAGTGTGTCCTCTAGTAACTATAGCTTTACATGTGTATGTTGTCTTGTGTGTCCTCTAGTGGCTATAGCTTTACATGTGTATGTTGTCTTGTGTGTCCTCTAGTGGCTATAGCTTTACATGTGTATGTTGTCTAGTGTGTCCACTAGTGGCTATAACTTTACATGTGTATTGTCTAGTTTCTCCTCGAGTGGCTATAGCTTTACATGTGTATGTTGTCTTGTGTGTCCTCTAGTGGCTATAGCTTTACATGTGTATGTTGTCTAGAGTGTCCTCTAGTGGCTATAGCTTTACATGTGTATGTTGTCTAGTGTGTCCTCTAGTGGCTATATCTTTATATGTGTATGTTGTCTAGTGTGTCCTCTAGTGGCTATATCTTTACATGTGTATGTTGTCTAGTGTGTCCTCTAGTGGCTTTAGCTTTACATGTGTATGTTGTCTAGTGTGTCCTCTAGTGGCTATAGCTTTACATGTGTATGTTGTCTAGTGTGTCTTCTAGTGGCTATAGCTTTACTTTTGTATGTTGTCTAGTGTGTCCTCTAGTGGCTATAGCTTTACATGTGTATGTTGTCTAGTGTGTCCTCTAGTGGCTTTAGCTTTACATGTGTATGTTGTCTAGTGTGTCATCTAGTGGCTATATCTTTACATGTGTATGTTGTCTAGTGTGTCCTCTAGTGGCTATAACTTTACATGTGTATGTTGTCTAGTGTGTCCTCTAGTAACTATAGCTTTACATGTGTATGTTGTCTAGTCTGTCCTCTAGTGGCTATATCTTTACATGTGTATGTTGTCTAGTGTGTCCTCTAGTGGCTATATCTTTACATGTGTATGTTGTCTAGTGTGTCCTCTAGTGGCTATAGCTTTACATGTGTATGTTGTCTAGTGTGTCCTCTAGTGGTTATAGCTTTACATGTGTATGATGTCTAGTGTGTCCTCTAGTGGCTATAGCTTTACATGTGTATGTTGTCTAGTGTGTCCTCTAGTGGCTATAGCTATACATGTGTATGTTGTCTAGTGTGTCCTCTAGTGGCTATAACTTTACATGTGTATGTTGTCTAGTGTGTCCTCTAGTAACTATAGCTTTACATGTGTATGTTGTCTAGTGTGTCCTCTAGTGGCTATATCTTTACATGTGTATGTTGTCTAGTGTGTCCTCTAGTGGCTATAGCTTTACATGTGTATGTTGTCTAGTGTGTCCTCTAGTGGCTATAGCTTTACATGTGTATGTTGTCTAGTGTGTCCTCTAGTGGCTATAGCTTTACATGTGAATGTTGTCTAGTGTGTCCTCAAGTGGCTATAGCTTTACACGTGCATTTTGTCTAGTGTCTCCTCGAGTGGCTATAGCTTTACATGTGTATGTTGTCTAGTGTGTCCTCTAGTGGCTATAGCTTTGCATGTGTATGTTGTCTAGTGTGTCCTCTAGTGGCTATAGCTTTACATGTGTATGTTGTCTAGTGTGTCCTCTAGTGGCTATAGCTTTGCATGTGTATGTTGTCTAGTGTGTCCTCTAGTGGCTATAGCTTTACATGTGTATGTTGTCTAGTGTGTCCTCTAGTGGCTATAGCTTTACATGTGTATGTTGTCTAGTGTGTCCTCTAGTAACTATAGCTTTACATGTGCATGTTGTCTAGATTGTCCTCTAGTGGCTATAGCTTTACATGTGTATGTTGTCTAGTGTGTCCTCTAGTGGCTATATCTTTACATGTATATGTTGTCTAGTGTGTCCTCTAGTGGCTTTAGCTTTACATGTGTATGTTGTCTAGTGTGTCCTCTAGTGGCTATAGCTTTACATGTGTATGTTGTCTAGTGTGTCTTCTAGTGGCTATAGCTTTACTTTTGTATGTTGTCTAGTGTGTCCTCTAGTGGCTATAGCTTTACATGTGTATGTTGTCTAGTGTGTCCTCTAGTGGCTATAGCTATACATGTGTATGTTGTCTAATGTGTCCTCTAGTGGCTATAACTTTACATGTGTATGTTGTCTAGTGTGTCCTCTAGTGGCTTTAGCTTTACATGTGTATGTTGTCTAGTGTGTCCTCTAGTGGTTATAGCTTTACATGTGTATGTTGTCTAGTGTGTCATCTAGTGGCTATTGCTTTACATGTGTTTGTTGTCTAGTGTGTCCTCTAGTGGCTATAACTTTACATGTGTATGTTGTCTAGTGTGTCCTCTAGTAACTATAGCTTTACATGTGTATGTTGTCTAGTGTGTCCTCTAGTGGCTATATCTTTACATGTGTATGTTGTCTAGTGTGTCCTCTAGTGGCTATAGCTTTACATGTGTATGTTGTCTAGTGTGTCCTCTAGTGGCTATAGCTTTACATGTGTATGTTGTCTAGTGTGTCCTCTAGTGGCTATAACTTTACATGTGTATGTTGTCTAGTGTGTCCTCTACTAACTATAGCTTTACATGTGTATGTTGTCTAGTGTGTCCTCTAGTGGCTATATCTTTACATGTGTATGTTGTCTAGTGTGTCCTCTAGTGGCTATAGCTTTACATGTGTATGTTGTCTAGTGTGTCCTCTAGTGGCTATAACTTTACATGTGTATGTTGTCTAGTGTGTCCTCTAGTAACTATAGCTTTACATGTGTATGTTGTCTAATGTCTCCTCGAGTGGCTATAGCTTTACATGTGTATGTTGTCGTGTGTGTCCTCTAGTGGCTATATCTTTACATGTGTATGTTGTCTAGTGTGTCATCTAGTGGCTATAGCTTTACATGTGTATGTTGTTTAGTGTGTCCTCTAGTGGCTATAGCTTTACATGTGTATGTTGTCTAGTGTGTCCTCTAGTTGCTATAGCTTTACATGTGTATGTTGTCTAGTGTGTCCTCTAGTGGCTATAACTTTACATGTGTATGTTGTCTAGTGTGTCCTCTAGTGGCTATAGCTTTACATGTGTATGTTGTCTAGTGTGTCCTCCAGTGGCTATATCTTTACATGTGTATGTTGTCTAGTGTGTCCTCTAGTGGCTATATCTTTATATGTGTATGTTGTCTAGTGTGTCCTCTAGTGGCTATATCTTTACATGTGTATGTTGTCTAGTGTGTCCTCTAGTGGCTTTAGCTTTACATGTGTATGTTGTCTAGTGTGTCATCTAGTGGCTATAGCTTTACATGTGTATGTTGTCTAGTGTGTCCTCTAGTGGCTATAACTTTACATGTGTATGTTGTCTAGTGTGTCCTCTAGTAAATATAGCTTTACATGTGTATGTTGTCTAGTCTGTCCTCTAGTGGCTATATCTTTACATGTGTATGTTGTCTAGTGTGTCCTCTAGTGGCTATATCTTTACATGTGTATGTTGTCTAGTGTGTCCTCTAGTGGCTATAGCTTTACATGTGTATGTTGTCTAGTGTGTCCTCTAGTGGTTATAGCTTTACATGTGTATGATGTCTAGTGTGTCCTCTAGTGGCTATAGCTTTACATGTGTATGTTGTCTAGTGTGTCCTCTAGTGGCTATAGCTATACATGTGTATGTTGTCTAGTGTGTCCTCTAGTGGCTATAACTTTACATGTGTATGTTGTCTAGTGTGTCCTCTAGTAACTATAGCTTTACATGTGTATGTTGTCTAGTGTGTCCTCTAGTGGCTATATCTTTACATGTGTATGTTGTCTAGTGTGTCCTCTAGTGGCTATAGCTTTACATGTGTATGTTGTCTAGTGTGTCCTCTAGTGGCTATAGCTTTACATGTGTATGTTGTCTAGTGTGTCCTCTAGTGGCTATAGCTTTACATGTGAATGTTGTCTAGTGTGTCCTCAAGTGGCTATAGCTTTACACGTGCATTTTGTCTAGTGTCTCCTCGAGTGGCTATAGCTTTACATGTGTATGTTGTCTAGTGTGTCCTCTAGTGGCTATAGCTTTGCATGTGTATGTTGTCTAGTGTGTCCTCTAGTGGCTATAGCTTTACATGTGTATGTTGTCTAGTGTGTCCTCTAGTGGCTATAGCTTTGCATGTGTATGTTGTCTAGTGTGTCCTCTAGTGGCTATAGCTTTACATGTGTATGTTGTCTAGTGTGTCCTCTAGTGGCTATAGCTTTACATGTGTATGTTGTCTAGTGTGTCCTCTAGTAACTATAGCTTTACATGTGCATGTTGTCTAGATTGTCCTCTAGTGGCTATAGCTTTACATGTGTATGTTGTCTAGTGTGTCCTCTAGTGGCTATATCTTTACATGTGTATGTTGTCTAGTGTGTCCTCTAGTGGCTTTAGCTTTACATGTGTATGTTGTCTAGTGTGTCCTCTAGTGGCTATAGCTTTACATGTGTATGTTGTCTAGTGTGTCTTCTAGTGGCTATAGCTTTACTTTTGTATGTTGTCTAGTGTGTCCTCTAGTGGCTATAGCTTTACATGTGTATGTTGTCTAGTGTGTCCTCTAGTGGCTATAGCTATACATGTGTATGTTGTCTAATGTGTCCTCTAGTGGCTATAACTTTACATGTGTATGTTGTCTAGTGTGTCCTCTAGTGGCTTTAGCTTTACATGTGTATGTTGTCTAGTGTGTCCTCTAGTGGTTATAGCTTTACATGTGTATGTTGTCTAGTGTGTCATCTAGTGGCTATTGCTTTACATGTGTTTGTTGTCTAGTGTGTCCTCTAGTGGCTATAACTTTACATGTGTATGTTGTCTAGTGTGTCCTCTAGTAACTATAGCTTTACATGTGTATGTTGTCTAGTGTGTCCTCTAGTGGCTATATCTTTACATGTGTATGTTGTCTAGTGTGTCCTCTAGTGGCTATAGCTTTACATGTGTATGTTGTCTAGTGTGTCCTCTAGTGGCTATAGCTTTACATGTGTATGTTGTCTAGTGTGTCCTCTAGTGGCTATAACTTTACATGTGTATGTTGTCTAGTGTGTCCTCTACTAACTATAGCTTTACATGTGTATGTTGTCTAGTGTGTCCTCTAGTGGCTATATCTTTACATGTGTATGTTGTCTAGTGTGTCCTCTAGTGGCTATAGCTTTACATGTGTATGTTGTCTAGTGTGTCCTCTAGTGGCTATAGCTTTACATGTGTATGTTGTCTAGTGTGTCCTCTAGTGGTTATAGCTTTACATGTGTATGATGTCTAGTGTGTCCTCTAGTGGCTATAGCTTTACATGTGTATGTTGTCTAGTGTGTCCTCTAGTGGCTATAGCTATACATGTGTATGTTGTCTAGTGTGTCCTCTAGTGGCTATAACTTTACATGTGTATGTTGTCTAGTGTGTCCTCTAGTAACTATAGCTTTACATGTGTATGTTGTCTAGTGTGTCCTCTAGTGGCTATATCTTTACATGTGTATGTTGTCTAGTGTGTCCTCTAGTGGCTATAGCTTTACATGTGTATGTTGTCTAGTGTGTCCTCTAGTGGCTATAGCTTTACATGTGTATGTTGTCTAGTGTGTCCTCTAGTGGCTATAGCTTTACATGTGAATGTTGTCTAGTGTGTCCTCAAGTGGCTATAGCTTTACACGTGCATTTTGTCTATTGTCTCCTCGAGTGGCTATAGCTTTACATGTGTATGTTGTCTAGTGTGTCCTCTAGTGGCTATAGCTTTGCATGTGTATGTTGTCTAGTGTGTCCTCTAGTGGCTATAGCTTTACATGTGTATGTTGTCTAGTGTGTCCTCTAGTGGCTATAGCTTTGCATGTGTATGTTGTCTAGTGTGTCCTCTAGTGGCTATAGCTTTACATGTGTATGTTGTCTAGTGTGTCCTCTAGTGGCTATAGCTTTACATGTGTATGTTGTCTAGTGTGTCCTCTAGTAACTATAGCTTTACATGTGCATGTTGTCTAGATTGTCCTCTAGTGGCTATAGCTTTACATGTGTATGTTGTCTAGTGTGTCCTCTAGTGGCTATATCTTTACATGTGTATGTTGTCTAGTGTGTCCTCTAGTGGCTTTAGCTTTACATGTGTATGTTGTCTAGTGTGTCCTCTAGTGGCTATAGCTTTACATGTGTATGTTGTCTAGTGTGTCTTCTAGTGGCTATAGCTTTACTTTTGTATGTTGTCTAGTGTGTCCTCTAGTGGCTATAGCTTTACATGTGTATGTTGTCTAGTGTGTCCTCTAGTGGCTATAGCTATACATGTGTATGTTGTCTAATGTGTCCTCTAGTGGCTATAACTTTACATGTGTATGTTGTCTAGTGTGTCCTCTAGTGGCTTTAGCTTTACATGTGTATGTTGTCTAGTGTGTCCTCTAGTGGTTATAGCTTTACATGTGTATGTTGTCTAGTGTGTCATCTAGTGGCTATTGCTTTACATGTGTTTGTTGTCTAGTGTGTCCTCTAGTGGCTATAACTTTACATGTGTATGTTGTCTAGTGTGTCCTCTAGTAACTATAGCTTTACATGTGTATGTTGTCTAGTGTGTCCTCTAGTGGCTATATCTTTACATGTGTATGTTGTCTAGTGTGTCCTCTAGTGGCTATAGCTTTACATGTGTATGTTGTCTAGTGTATCCTCTAGTGGCTATAGCTTTACATGTGTATGTTGTCTAGTGTGTCCTCTAGTGGCTATAACTTTACATGTGTATGTTGTCTAGTGTGTCCTCTACTAACTATAGCTTTACATGTGTATGTTGTCTAGTGTGTCCTCTAGTGGCTATATCTTTACATGTGTATGTTGTCTAGTGTGTCCTCTAGTGGCTATAGCTTTACATGTGTATGTTGTCTAGTGTGTCCTCTAGTGGCTATAGCTTTACATGTGTATGTTGTCTAGTGTGTCCTCTAGTGGCTATAACTTCACATGTGTATGTTGTCTAGTGTGTCCTCTAGTAACTATAGCTTTACATGTGTATGTTGTCTTGTGTGTCCTCTAGTGGCTATAGCTTTACATGTGTATGTTGTCTTGTGTGTCCTCTAGTGGCTATAGCTTTACATGTGTATGTTGTCTAGTGTGTCCACTAGTGGCTATAACTTTACATGTGTATTGTCTAGTTTCTCCTCGAGTGGCTATAGCTTTACATGTGTATGTTGTCTTGTGTGTCCTCTAGTGGCTATAGCTTTACATGTGTATGTTGTCTAGAGTGTCCTCTAGTGGCTATAGCTTTACATGTGTATGTTGTCTAGTGTGTCCTCTAGTGGCTATATCTTTATATGTGTATGTTGTCTAGTGTGTCCTCTAGTGGCTATATCTTTACATGTGTATGTTGTCTAGTGTGTCCTCTAGTGGCTTTAGCTTTACATGTGTATGTTGTCTAGTGTGTCCTCTAGTGGCTATAGCTTTACATGTGTATGTTGTCTAGTGTGTCTTCTAGTGGCTATAGCTTTACTTTTGTATGTTGTCTAGTGTGTCCTCTAGTGGCTATAGCTTTACATGTGTATGTTGTCTAGTGTGTCCTCTAGTGGCTTTAGCTTTACATGTGTATGTTGTCTAGTGTGTCATCTAGTGGCTATATCTTTACATGTGTATGTTGTCTAGTGTGTCCTCTAGTGGCTATAACTTTACATGTGTATGTTGTCTAGTGTGTCCTCTAGTAACTATAGCTTTACATGTGTATGTTGTCTAGTCTGTCCTCTAGTGGCTATATCTTTACATGTGTATGTTGTCTAGTGTGTCCTCTAGTGGCTATATCTTTACATGTGTATGTTGTCTAGTGTGTCCTCTAGTGGCTATAGCTTTACATGTGTATGTTGTCTAGTGTGTCCTCTAGTGGTTATAGCTTTACATGTGTATGATGTCTAGTGTGTCCTCTAGTGGCTATAGCTTTACATGTGTATGTTGTCTAGTGTGTCCTCTAGTGGCTATAACTTTACATGTGTATGTTGTCTAGTGTGTCCTCTAGTAACTATAGCTTTACATGTGTATGTTGTCTAGTGTGTCCTCTAGTGGCTATATCTTTACATGTGTATGTTGTCTAGTGTGTCCTCTAGTGGCTATAGCTTTACATGTGTATGTTGTCTAGTGTGTCCTCTAGTGGCTATAGCTTTACATGTGTATGTTGTCTAGTGTGTCCTCTAGTGGCTATAGCTTTACATGTGAATGTTGTCTAGTGTGTCCTCAAGTGGCTATAGCTTTACACGTGCATTTTGTCTAGTGTCTCCTCGAGTGGCTATAGCTTTACATGTGTATGTTGTCTAGTGTGTCCTCTAGTGGCTATAGCTTTGCATGTGTATGTTGTCTAGTGTGTCCTCTAGTGGCTATAGCTTTACATGTGTATGTTGTCTAGTGTGTCTTCTAGTGGCTATAGCTTTACTTTTGTATGTTGTCTAGTGTGTCCTCTAGTGGCTATAGCTTTACATGTGTATGTTGTCTAGTGTGTCCTCTAGTGGCTATAGCTATACATGTGTATGTTGTCTAATGTGTCCTCTAGTGGCTATAACTTTACATGTGTATGTTGTCTAGTGTGTCCTCTAGTGGCTTTAGCTTTACATGTGTATGTTGTCTAGTGTGTCCTCTAGTGGTTATAGCTTTACATGTGTATGTTGTCTAGTGTGTCATCTAGTGGCTATTGCTTTACATGTGTTTGTTGTCTAGTGTGTCCTCTAGTGGCTATAACTTTACATGTGTATGTTGTCTAGTGTGTCCTCTAGTAACTATAGCTTTACATGTGTATGTTGTCTAGTGTGTCCTCTAGTGGCTATATCTTTACATGTGTATGTTGTCTAGTGTGTCCTCTAGTGGCTATAGCTTTACATGTGTATGTTGTCTAGTGTATCCTCTAGTGGCTATAGCTTTACATGTGTATGTTGTCTAGTGTGTCCTCTAGTGGCTATAACTTTACATGTGTATGTTGTCTAGTGTGTCCTCTACTAACTATAGCTTTACATGTGTATGTTGTCTAGTGTGTCCTCTAGTGGCTATATCTTTACATGTGTATGTTGTCTAGTGTGTCCTCTAGTGGCTATAGCTTTACATGTGTATGTTGTCTAGTGTGTCCTCTAGTGGCTATAGCTTTACATGTGTATGTTGTCTAGTGTGTCCTCTAGTGGCTATAACTTCACATGTGTATGTTGTCTAGTGTGTCCTCTAGTAACTATAGCTTTACATGTGTATGTTGTCTTGTGTGTCCTCTAGTGGCTATAGCTTTACATGTGTATGTTGTCTTGTGTGTCCTCTAGTGGCTATAGCTTTACATGTGTATGTTGTCTAGTGTGTCCACTAGTGGCTATAACTTTACATGTGTATTGTCTAGTTTCTCCTCGAGTGGCTATAGCTTTACATGTGTATGTTGTCTTGTGTGTCCTCTAGTGGCTATAGCTTTACATGTGTATGTTGTCTAGAGTGTCCTCTAGTGGCTATAGCTTTACATGTGTATGTTGTCTAGTGTGTCCTCTAGTGGCTATATCTTTATATGTGTATGTTGTCTAGTGTGTCCTCTAGTGGCTATATCTTTACATGTGTATGTTGTCTAGTGTGTCCTCTAGTGGCTTTAGCTTTACATGTGTATGTTGTCTAGTGTGTCCTCTAGTGGCTATAGCTTTACATGTGTATGTTGTCTAGTGTGTCTTCTAGTGGCTATAGCTTTACTTTTGTATGTTGTCTAGTGTGTCCTCTAGTGGCTATAGCTTTACATGTGTATGTTGTCTAGTGTGTCCTCTAGTGGCTTTAGCTTTACATGTGTATGTTGTCTAGTGTGTCATCTAGTGGCTATATCTTTACATGTGTATGTTGTCTAGTGTGTCCTCTAGTGGCTATAACTTTACATGTGTATGTTGTCTAGTGTGTCCTCTAGTAACTATAGCTTTACATGTGTATGTTGTCTAGTCTGTCCTCTAGTGGCTATATCTTTACATGTGTATGTTGTCTAGTGTGTCCTCTAGTGGCTATATCTTTACATGTGTATGTTGTCTAGTGTGTCCTCTAGTGGCTATAGCTTTACATGTGTATGTTGTCTAGTGTGTCCTCTAGTGGTTATAGCTTTACATGTGTATGATGTCTAGTGTGTCCTCTAGTGGCTATAGCTTTACATGTGTATGTTGTCTAGTGTGTCCTCTAGTGGCTATAGCTATACATGTGTATGTTGTCTAGTGTGTCCTCTAGTGGCTATAACTTTACATGTGTATGTTGTCTAGTGTGTCCTCTAGTAACTATAGCTTTACATGTGTATGTTGTCTAGTGTGTCCTCTAGTGGCTATATCTTTACATGTGTATGTTGTCTAGTGTGTCCTCTAGTGGCTATAGCTTTACATGTGTATGTTGTCTAGTGTGTCCTCTAGTGGCTATAGCTTTACATGTGTATGTTGTCTAGTGTGTCCTCTAGTGGCTATAGCTTTACATGTGAATGTTGTCTAGTGTGTCCTCAAGTGGCTATAGCTTTACACGTGCATTTTGTCTAGTGTCTCCTCGAGTGGCTATAGCTTTACATGTGTATGTTGTCTAGTGTGTCCTCTAGTGGCTATAGCTTTGCATGTGTATGTTGTCTAGTGTGTCCTCTAGTGGCTATAGCTTTACATGTGTATGTTGTCTAGTGTGTCCTCTAGTGGCTATAGCTTTGCATGTGTATGTTGTCTAGTGTGTCCTCTAGTGGCTATAGCTTTACATGTGTATGTTGTCTAGTGTGTCCTCTAGTGGCTATAGCTTTACATGTGTATGTTGTCTAGTGTGTCCTCTAGTAACTATAGCTTTACATGTGCATGTTGTCTAGATTGTCCTCTAGTGGCTATAGCTTTACATGTGTATGTTGTCTAGTGTGTCCTCTAGTGGCTATATCTTTACATGTATATGTTGTCTAGTGTGTCCTCTAGTGGCTTTAGCTTTACATGTGTATGTTGTCTAGTGTGTCCTCTAGTGGCTATAGCTTTACATGTGTATGTTGTCTAGTGTGTCTTCTAGTGGCTATAGCTTTACTTTTGTATGTTGTCTAGTGTGTCCTCTAGTGGCTATAGCTTTACATGTGTATGTTGTCTAGTGTGTCCTCTAGTGGCTATAGCTATACATGTGTATGTTGTCTAATGTGTCCTCTAGTGGCTATAACTTTACATGTGTATGTTGTCTAGTGTGTCCTCTAGTGGCTTTAGCTTTACATGTGTATGTTGTCTAGTGTGTCCTCTAGTGGTTATAGCTTTACATGTGTATGTTGTCTAGTGTGTCATCTAGTGGCTATTGCTTTACATGTGTTTGTTGTCTAGTGTGTCCTCTAGTGGCTATAACTTTACATGTGTATGTTGTCTAGTGTGTCCTCTAGTAACTATAGCTTTACATGTGTATGTTGTCTAGTGTGTCCTCTAGTGGCTATATCTTTACATGTGTATGTTGTCTAGTGTGTCCTCTAGTGGCTATAGCTTTACATGTGTATGTTGTCTAGTGTGTCCTCTAGTGGCTATAGCTTTACATGTGTATGTTGTCTAGTGTGTCCTCTAGTGGCTATAACTTTACATGTGTATGTTGTCTAGTGTGTCCTCTACTAACTATAGCTTTACATGTGTATGTTGTCTAGTGTGTCCTCTAGTGGCTATATCTTTACATGTGTATGTTGTCTAGTGTGTCCTCTAGTGGCTATAGCTTTACATGTGTATGTTGTCTAGTGTGTCCTCTAGTGGCTATAGCTTTACATGTGTATGTTGTCTAGTGTGTCCTCTAGTGGCTATAACTTCACATGTGTATGTTGTCTAGTGTGTCCTCTAGTAACTATAGCTTTACATGTGTATGTTGTCTTGTGTGTCCTCTAGTGGCTATAGCTTTACATGTGTATGTTGTCTTGTGTGTCCTCTAGTGGCTATAGCTTTACATGTGTATGTTGTCTAGTGTGTCCACTAGTGGCTATAACTTTACATGTGTATTGTCTAGTTTCTCCTCGAGTGGCTATAGCTTTACATGTGTATGTTGTCTTGTGTGTCCTCTAGTGGCTATAGCTTTACATGTGTATGTTGTCTAGAGTGTCCTCTAGTGGCTATAGCTTTACATGTGTATGTTGTCTAGTGTGTCCTCTAGTGGCTATATCTTTATATGTGTATGTTGTCTAGTGTGTCCTCTAGTGGCTATATCTTTACATGTGTATGTTGTCTAGTGTGTCCTCTAGTGGCTTTAGCTTTACATGTGTATGTTGTCTAGTGTGTCCTCTAGTGGCTATAGCTTTACATGTGTATGTTGTCTAGTGTGTCTTCTAGTGGCTATAGCTTTACTTTTGTATGTTGTCTAGTGTGTCCTCTAGTGGCTATAGCTTTACATGTGTATGTTGTCTAGTGTGTCCTCTAGTGGCTATAGCTTTACATGTGTATGTTGTCTAGTGTGTCCTCTAGTGGCTATATCTTTACATGTGTATGTTGTCTAGTGTGTCCTCTAGTGGCTATAGCTTTACATGTGTATGTTGTCTAGTGTGTCCTCTAGTCGCTATAGCTTTACATGTGTATGTGGTCTAGTGTGTCCTCTAGTGGCTATAGCTTTACATGTGTATGTTGTCTAGTGTGTCCTCTAGTGGCTATAGCTTTACTTTTGTATGTTGTCTAGTGTGTCCTCTAGTAGCTATTTCTTTCTTCTACTTCTATGAGCAGCAAACAATACTTATATGTATGTTTATATAATTCTTTGTATTATACGAATATATAATCGTGTAACCCTGACGCACCCTAGCTAACATTTTCTGAAATAATTGATTTAAGGATTGATTGATTAATTGATTGATTGATTCATTGATTCAAGAATCGACAACATAATAGTCCGGGCAAACCTTTAATCGTTCATTATTATGCAAACAATGGCCGATGGTGTAGGTTCTAATCATTTCACTGACATACTGGCTGTTGACGATATGACAGGAATCATCATTGACGGGCATAGCATCAATAACATTTGGTATGCGGATGATACAGTATTGAATGCAGACAATGAGCAGGATCTGCAACATTTAGTAGATGTGGTTGTCGCACACAGTGAACAATAGTGTTAGAATTAAATTGCATGAAGACACAGATTATGGTCGCCACTAAGAAGAAGGAAATACCGCAATATAATATACAAGTAAATGGGAATATTCTTAAACATATCAATCGGTGCAATTATCTCGGGACAGTCATAACTAGCATCTGATGGGAAATGCCTTGAAGAGATTAGGACAAGAATCGCAAGATGAAAAACATGCTGACCAATAAAAAGATGTCATTTGCAATTGCAATGAGAAAAAGAGTGTTGAAGAGCTACATAGAACCTGTGCTTTTGTATGAATGTGAAGCGTGGACAACGAGGAGACTTGCTGAAAAACATCTGATGGCTGTGGAGAAATTAGACGTAGTCAGTCAAACATATTTGGTCACGTTATGAGAAGAAATAAATTGGAGACCTTGATGACAACTGGCAAGATCGAGGGAAAGAGAAAAACGGGTGGACAGAGAAGTAAATACCTTGATGGTTTTGCCGCGTTGTATGGCCGATACCAGAACACTGAGCTGATCCACGACTCTGGTAATCGAGTGAGTTAGCAAAACATGACCGCCGACGCTTACCGGCATGGCACATGATGATGACTGGATGTAAACACGTCGAATTTGTCTCCTCATAGTTCCGCCCTAGCGGACACAAGACACATAATTCAGGCATCCTTGAATATGTTGTTTCATCCGTGACTGTATCTTGCCCGACCCCAGAGGGTGTCAAGAAGATAATTGGCCGAAACATTGTGGAAAGGGGAATTATCTGACGGTCAGAAGTCTACTGTCATGTTTGCCCCAGGGCGGAGTTTCTATCGCTTTCACCGCCAATCGTTCATAGACAGTCTTCAGCATGTCTGCCTTCTCCATGATGAGTGTTCCAACTGCTGGCGCTTTCGAAGCCAACCAATCAGCTCACTGTTACCTCTGACCCGAGCTTGACCTGGAAATTATATGCATCCACTCACGCTACGATTGTCCACTTTGAATTTTACGTAATACAAACGGAGTTTCTGAAAACAAGCTGGTAAAGGAACTCACCCTGTGGAACAGATGAAGTTGCACCAATTACTGCAAGTCCCGTCATCCCAGGCGTAGTTGCGGTCACTTAACAGGGCTAGACAATCTTGAGCTGTAACAGAGAGAATACTGACTCTATGTCTTTGTATGTATAAACAGTATGTTAACTCTGTTTACGTAATTTTTTTGTGTGGACACCCATTGTTATGTTATGTTGTGCTGAACGACGTCACACTGCATTGGACATTTATATATATATAAGGTCCTCTAAAAGTACTGTAGCGTTTTGCCCATCATAGGCCAATATTAGGTCATCTAAAAGTATTGGAGAGTTTTGGCCATCATAGACCATAACTTTAGGAAGGGGAAATCCCAACTGCACCTCTAAGTGGTAGAGGATGGTAAACACACCACGGTGTGGCAAGCGCAGCTATGGGGACCGAGTATTCAATGGGATAAGTTGACAACTCTGCAGCTGAGCAGAACAGGGCACTCATTTGTCCTACCAGTCGGAAATGACTGTCAATTGCAGAGGTAAAAGACTCCCCCCCCCCCTCCCCATATGGATGTGGCAGACAGGGGGAAACCGCCCCATTATCTACCCAAGATTTCATGACTAAATACATGGTAGAGAAGGACGTTAATGGCTTTCTTAGGACGTCCTCGTTCGGTAGGGACAATCTTGAGCCACAGGTGACACCAGACCATCATCCAGCTACTTATGGCAAAACAATAACTAAAAATAATACATTTAGGATAGGAACATGGAATGTTAGAACATTAAATGAGTTTGGAAAGTTGAACAATGTTTTAAAAGAAATGGAAAGCATGAAAATGAATATACTAGGCATAAGTTAGTTGAGTTGGAAAGGATCGGGCAAAATTATAACCGACAAACACACAATAATTTATTATGAAGGCGATCCACACGAAAAAACACTTCGACTAGTATTTGATGAAAAACCAGCTTGGTCAATTAATGGATACTGGTGTATTTCAGATACAGTTATTATTGTCAAAATCAAAGCCAAACCAACAGATATAAATATTATACAAGTATAAGCACCAACATCCAACAGTTGTGACGAAGAAATACAACACTTATACGATGAATTAGATTGGCTATGTCTCAAGTTAGATCACAAGAAATAAAAATAATACTAGGAGACGTTAATGCAAAAGTTGGAAAGGGGAAAATGGAGGATGTTGTGGGGAATTATGGTTTAGGTACAAGAAACGAAAGAGGAGAAAATTAATAGAATGGACAAATATCAATGATATGGTAATTGGAAACACCTAGTTTAAACACCATAAAAGACAATTTTACACATGAAAAAGAATGGATAAGACATTATTCAACCAAATTGACTACATACTTATTAATAACAGATTTAGGAATGCGTTAATTAATGTAAATACAATGCCTGGTGGTGACTATATTAGTGAATGCGTACTACGTCGAAAAATAAGAGTACGATTGAAGAGAGGGAAAACAGTTAAAATATGAGACTTAATAAAGATGTTTTTAAAGTAGATAACGAAATTCAAGAACAATACAGAGTGATTGTGAAACAAATAGGTGCATGGCAATAGCTAACATACAGAGTATAAACGATCAATGAGAAATGTTAAGGGACTCCATTCATCAAACAAGCAAAGAAATATTACGGGAGAGAAGCCAACAAGCTAAGAAACGATGGATGACTGAAGAAATTTTAAAGGTGATGGACAAAAGAAAACAAAGTAACAATAACAAACAAGAATATACTAAGATAAATAACAAAATAAGATATGAAAGTTATCAGTTATCAGTTATCAGTTGGGGTATCTTCGTTGCACTCCGGACATGTCCATAGATGTTCAGATCCTTCCCCCCAGCATATGCATCAGCGTCCGGTGGCTAATAGTGCCAGTTCTATGTTGGTTGACGAGGCGCTTTGTTTTCCCGATGTACCTCTCGCGTCTGGCTGTGCCGATTCTTACTCCCAGGTCTTTCATCCTGCACGTGTAGCGTGTAGAACGTCAGAACTGGCAGACGGGTTTAGGTTGTTGAATGGAGAGGTCGCATGGGTATGCGAGAAGTGTTTGAATCTGCCTTGAGAGCTAGCCTGTACGACAGTGGGAGACTGGTTCGAACGCTTGAATGGTTTGACTTGTAAGTGAGATGTTTATTGCTTGCATGTATTATTATGTATTGTAGTGATATTGTTAATGCCGTAATGATTGCTATGGATTGTCATAGCGCGATGTTTGTGCGATAATAAATGCAGCGCGTAAATAAAGCGTGTGAATAATACTTTCGGATATTCACTTCGTGTGATTTGATAGTTTGATATTGCTTCACACTTGCCAGAAAACGAGCTACTTATCTTGCTCTACGCAAGACTCTGACAAGTGCGAACGTGGTAGCTTTCGTCCGGGTTTTGAACCAAATGCGAACTTGTAAATTATTTTGTCCGAATTTGAAGCGAATGTGAAAATGCCGATAGAAGTGCGCAAGTCATAGATTAAGGTAAAGTAACGATTAAATAGAGTTGATTTAATTAAATTATAAGTGTGAAGATATTATTTGAAGCCAACCGAGGCATCTTCAGACTTATCACTAAATTCAACAAATTTTGTACCAAGAATCCAAAATGGCGGCCGTGCCCTTGAATGTCATTGAGTAGGGTTAGTGTGAGCGTGAAAGTTGTTGATTGTGGTAACGACTAACAATAATACTTGACAGCATACAAACCTTTACAGACTTCAGTGACATTACACACACCATACATTTACAAACGTTCTAATTTTGTTTAGTTTAAAAAGTACAGGGTTTTTGTGTCAACTTTACCTGAGTCTGGTGAACTTCAAAAAATTTTTGTGCGTCAACCCAAAAGACGTTCTAGTGTGATTTCGAGCACCACGGAACAGCACATTACCCAAGGATTACTTGAGTATAAATTTTTTTTCATCTCTCTTTATACTTTCGTTAGTCTGGCTTTAGACATTAACTGTGCTATACATATTTGTAACTTACTAACATCATAAGTAATTTTGTTTATATGTATTCCATCATACCTATTGTTCATCATGTCTTCTTTGAACGATTTCATTGAAATGGGTTTACAAATGAATATGTCTGGTGAGGGATTGAGAACATGGAGTGAAAGTAAATATGCAGAATATCTTGTGAAACAAGAGCAGATGACTGAGCGGAATGAAAGAGCTGCCGAAAGAGCGTTGAAAATGAAAGAGGCAGAATCAGAAGCTGCTCTAAAGAACTCAGAAGCGGCTTTAAAGCTTCAACAAGCACAATCAGAAGCTGCTTTAAAGCTTCAACAAGCACAATCAGAAGCTGCTTTAAAGCTTCAACAAGCACAATCAGAAGCTGCTCTAAAACAATCAGAAGCTGCAGTGAGGCAAGCTGAGATCTTAGCCCAAAGTAAGAAAGAAGAGCAAGAAACACAACTAAAAATTGAACAGCTGAAAGCTGAATGTTCTAAAGATAAAGTGAATAGAGAAACAGACAAAGATCAACCTCATAAGAAGTACCAAGGTCTGATCAGAAGTTACAACACAGGTGATTGCATAGCAGCATTTACTCAAAATTTTGAATTTGTTATGGATCATTACAAAATCCCAAAACCTGAATGGGGGATAGTATATGTAAGAAGTCTTTCTGGGGAACCTCTTAAAGTCATAGAGTCGATCCCAAATGACCTGAAAGAAGATTATCTTTACATTAAAGCAAAAATTATGTCACATTTTTTGCTAGATGAATCAGGTTATAGAGAACAGTTTAGGAAGTTGTCTCCTAAGCCAACACACACGTTCTCTGATTACATCTCAGAAATTCAAAATATCTTTTCTAAATGGCTGTCAGCAGCCAAAGTAAATGGAATTTATGACAAATTAGTTGATCTTATATTGAGAGATAAGATTATCGCATCTCTCCCACCCCCCTTTTCGAAATTTTTGTTGGAATGTCAGTGTGAAAGTGTTTAACAGGTTTAAAGTCGTGGCTCTGGTTATTTTGCAGCCAATAAGCATTGTTTCTCTAGTAGTCTGACCAGCACAGACTTTGTAGCAGCAGCTACATATGGCAAATATCAAGCAGGGTCAAATACCAAACAAAGACCTTATAAACAAGCTGCATAAATTGTATCAGTGCAAATATTGCGATTATAAACACAATGAGAATGATATGTGCGACCAACACCCTGGGTACACTACGTACTTGCATAATTACATTTCTAAGCAAGATAAAGAAAGGAAGAACTACAGAAAAGTTACCAAATGTTATCTGTGTAAAGCTTATCGTCACTGGCGTAAAGATTGTAAAGGCAAGTCAATGACCAAAAAGGCTAATGCAGCCATGTTTGATAGTTCTTCGTCAGAAGATGAAAGTGTACAAGATCACCCAGTAAACTCAGAACATTCCATTGAGGTGTTCCATCAGGAAAAATGTACCATTTGTGATCAATTTCATGAGGATGGCGTGTTAACATGCGGCCATTCTATACCTGTTACCAGTGAGGAGGCCAATTCTGTAGTAAACTCCAAAGGTAAACTAAACATCCACCAGGGGTATGTTAATGGTAGAGCTGCCACAGTTTTACGTGATAGCGGGAGTACTCTCATTGGTGTAAAGAGAGATTATATTTTACCAACACAATATAGTGGTAAATATGTCACATGCAGGACATTCTCAGGAAACATAGAGAAATATCCACTTGCTTGGGCATATATAACTACACCATTCCTTACAGGAAAGGTTAAATGCGCAGCATTAACCAATCCTTGCTGCGATATTATCACTGGAAACCTTCCTGAAGTGAATGACATACCACATGACAGTAGTACATCAACTGTCAGTTGTAATATTGATACTACCATTTCACCTTCATCACCAATCACCATTCACGATGTATTACCACCTGTAAATGAATGTACAAATACCAACCTGGCTACGCCAGAACATACATGTAATTGTGTGAATGTAACATCAATGTGTGATGAGAATGATCGTTGTACTGTAGTAAATGCAGTAACTAGATCTACTGCACAGATGCAAGATCGAATCGATCAGACAGAGGCTTTACCACGAGTAAGTCCAGTTGTAACATCTCCTGAGACAACTAGGGAGACGTTTATAACATCTCAAAAAGCCGATCGATCTCTGCAAAAGTATTTTAAACTTGTAAACCAAAAGCCAAGAGTAGCAAAGAATGCTCAATGGTACTTTGCTCTGAAGAACGGAATTCTAACACGGTACTACACCAAAGGTTCCAGCACTATAGAACAAACAGTGCTACCGTTAGAAAACCGCAAACAAGCATTGAATCTAGCTCATGACATACCCTTTGCAGGACACATGGCGTATGCTAAAATTAGAGCAAGGTTACTTACTCAATTTTATTGGCCAAAGTTTTGCAACGATACCAAACAGTATTGCAGATCGTGTGACATCTGTCAAAAGCTTGTCAAAAAGGGTAAACACCCACAAGCTGAATTGCAAGTTACTGATTTGGCTAGTAGACCGTTTGAAAAGATCTCGGTCGATATAGTTGGTCCTCTTAACCATATAACATCTAAAGGTAATAGGTACATTGTAACACTCATTGATCTATGTACTCGTTGGCCAGAAGCGATTCCAATGAAGAACATAACTTCCAAAGACATCATGGAAGTGTTCTTTCATATTTTTGCGAGGGTAGGATTCCCTGATACCATCCTTTCAGATCGGGGTAGCCAGTTTATTTCCTCGGCTACACAAGCCTTTACCAAAATGTTGGGTGTTAAACAATGCTTCAACAGTCCATACCACCCACATTCGACCGGTATAGTGGAAAAGATTAATGGCGATATGAAACATATGCTCTCTAAGGTAACCCAAGAACATCCTGAAGATTGGGATACTTATCTGCCTGCAATTTTGTTTGCAAATAGGGAAGTGCCCCATTCCAGCACTGGGTTCTCACCATTCGAAATGCTATATGGTGCACAACCACGCGGCCCATTATCTCTGTATGAATCTATGTTGACTGAAAGTACAACTGTGTCTATACCCATTTCACCATATGAACATGTAACATCATTGCGTGATAGAATTATGAAATCATGTATATTAGCCACAGAAGCTCTCCAAAAATCAGGAGCTATTTACCGACAATATGCTAACAGAGGAAATAGAACTATTACACTGACGCCAGGACAGGACGTTCTTCTTCTTTTGCCAAGTGATAGACATCTCCTAACTGACTCATGGCAAGGACCGTTCAAAGTGCTACGACAAATTTCGACGGTAGATTACGAGATTGCAGTTAGGGACAAACATAAAATTTTCCACATGATCATGCTCAAACCATATCATCACAGGCAAGACGAACAAGTAGAGACTGCAGCAAGCACCTCCATAGTGGACCAGACGGACGACAACGACACGGACGAGATACCGACACCAGTTCTTGACACGACGACCAACTTACAGGACATTAAGGTAAATCCTAAACTGACGCAAACACAGACTGACAGTTGCAGACAACTGATACAAGAATACAGGACGATCTTTTCTGACAGCCCAGGACAGACAGACAGCACTACAGCAGACATTTGAGAGGATTATACATCATGGACTGACTGTAAAACCTTCCAAAGTTGATATAGCCTTTCAGGAAATTTCATTTTTGGGCTATAAGATCTCAAATGGCTTTATATCAACTGACGATAACATCATGTCCAGAATTTTGAAATTGTCACTTCCGACAACTAAGAAACAGTTGCGAAGTGTGTTAGGTCTTTTAAACTATTATAGACAGTTTATTCCTCATTTTGCTGAATTGACCAAATATTTCACTGATCTACTAACAAATAAACACCCCAATGTGATTGTAAACAGTGAATGTTTAAGGCCAGCATTTAATAAGATTCTGTCATATTTTTCTAAATCACCTATTCTGAAATTGCCAAATTTGAATATTACTTTTAGACTAAGATGTGATTCGAGCTCCGTAGCCATTGGAGGTGTGCTTCTCCAAGAACACGACCAAATCTTGTACCCAGTATACTACGTCTCTCGAAAACTTAACACCAGCGAACTAAATTACAGTACACCGGAACTCGAGGCTCTTGCCATGGTATTTTCGGTACGTAAACTTTCTAGATTTTTGTTAGGCAAACATTTCATTATTGAAACAGATAATAGCCCGCTGACAATTGTTACCAGAGGATCGCCTAGTAACAGCAAGGTGGCAAGATGGTCCCTTCTTCTGCAGGACTATAGCTATGAGATTAACCATATAAAGGGTTCACAAAACTGTCTTGCAGATCTCTTGTCGAGATGTCCATACGACGAACCTAATACCCAGTCAACACCAGAGCACAGTGCAGAGGGTGTATAAAACTGCAACTTAGATAGTGCTCAGTACCACAGCCAATTGTGACAATGTGTCAGTAACGCTGTGTACACCAATGTGATGAAGTAGATTATATCTCCCAATGTATATAACGTATGTACATATTGCGATTCGTATTATTATCGTGCGAATGAATGCGTGTATAATTGTGAGATATGGGAAATAATGGAATCAGTATTATGTAAACTAATGTGTTGGATAACTGTGAGATATGAGAAAGAATGTAATTATTATTGTAAATACATAAATATTGTAAAAACCGGACACTACAGAGAAGTGTCACTGAACAACACTACAGGATCCAGGAACTTACCAAGCCACTACAACGTGAGATAATCCTGAAGGTATCCAGACCGAGGTGTCCAAGACGTTTTAACAAGGTACGAAAGATGACTGCGACAGTACAATCCGAGCAGAAGGCGGAAGAGACGACCCAACAGCTGATAGTAACAACTACTACTCCGTTTATATAAGATCCATCCAGAACGGACCAACGTTGTATGAATGACACCACAACACATGTAATAGTACAGCTGTATAATTCCGATTTTTTGCATAGTAAGTTAAAAGTTATCAGACTACGCTACAAAGTCTATAAATGTATGACAATTGTATTAAAGTGTGATTTAAAATATTTCCATATACGGAATTGTATATGTCGATTTTTATCAGATGTAATCTCAGCATCGTAACTTGATTGCTTCTTTACAAACGTGACTTTTTGTGCACATTTGTCAATAAGGACCAAATTATGACACTAAGAAATAAATTTACAGTGGTAATTTATGTCTTGTAAACGACGATAAATTATTGTTCCTAAATTTTTTGGTATAATAACCAGGGGACATTATTCTAAATTGTTGGTGATATGTAAATATGTATTGTAACCATTAACATGTGTGCTTGATAAATAACATGTCAATGTAACGTCGTTTAGATATGGACAGTATATTGCCAAAACTGTTGACCTTCATTAGAAACTCTAAACAGAGGTCTGATGATGGAGCTATCTCAGATGGAGATGCTCACGGCTTGACCTGATTATTTTAGTATTTTTGTTCTTGGTTGTGAGGTAGGGGACAGTTTTGCCGATACCTACCGGACTAGCTGGGTCACAGCGAGGTAATGCCCATTAAATAGATTTTACTTGACTGTTGTACGTCATAGTGCAACATAATTGGTGTATACATATTGTTTACTATTCACCTGTATATATTTATTATAATTGTGAAGGTATAATGTTCGACTTTGACATGTTTAATAACACCTAGATATATATTGTACATGAAAGAAAATCCTTTCATGAAAAAGGGGTGTGGAAAGTGTCAAGGTCTCACATCCGAGGTTGCGACGCGTTGTCTGTACCAACGCCAGACAACATAACAACACGCAACCCTGGGTGATGTTAAACACTGCAGAGAGAACGCGGCGTCTTCGACGACGCCCGGATAAGCAGCCAAGCACAGCAATAGAGCGAAGCTTAAACTACCGCTGGTCAGCAGTACACCCCGTGAACCTTGCAGGGGTCACACCAGCTGACGTGAGCATGTAGCGTGTAGAACGCCAGAACTGGCAGACAGGTTTAGGTTGTTGAATGGAGAGGTCGCATGGGTATGCGAGAAGTGTTTGAATCTGCCTTGAGAGCTAGCCTGTACGACAGTGGGAGACTGGTTCGAACGCTTGAATGGTTTGACTTGTAAGTGAGATGTTTATTGCTTGCATGTATTATTATGTATTGTAGTGATATTGTT
This sequence comes from Cepaea hortensis, assembly GCA_963921405.1. Classification (NCBI taxonomy): domain Eukaryota; kingdom Metazoa; phylum Mollusca; class Gastropoda; order Stylommatophora; family Helicidae; genus Cepaea; species Cepaea hortensis. Next base: position 6,063 of record CAWUFQ010000207.1, on the reverse strand, counting down.
AATGCCGTAATGATTGCTATGGATTGTCATTGCGCGATGTTTGTGCGATAATAAATGCAGCGCGTAAATAAAGCGTGTGAATAATACTTTCGGATATTCACTTCGTGTGATTTGATAGTTTGATATTGCTTCACACTTGCCAGAAAACGAGCTACTTATCTTGCTCTACGCAAGACTCTGACACAAGCAAGACTGTATCATCCGCATATCTAATGTTATTGATGTATCGTCCCCCAATGATGATTCCTTCCATATCTTCTATATTTCCGATAATATGTTCACTGTACAGGGGAAACAGATATGGAGACTTTACACATCCCTGTCACATCCTCCCCAGAAAAATACAAAACAGCGTATCTATGCGGAAAACACAATTATTCCGTCACCATTTTATGGGAAGCTATATATATGATCAATGCCTTAGAAGAATATAAAATAGACCAAGTCACCAGACTGCTGAACGCAATATACGATACTGGATATATACCTGATGAATTATGTAATTCTATGTTTATTGCAATCCTGAAGAAATCAGGAGCCTTGGAATGCGATCAACATCGAACAATTAGTATAATTAGCCACATCACGAAGATTCCGCTGAGAATTATCATGCAAAGAGTCAGGAAGAAAATACATCCCGAAATAGGAGAAGACCAATGTGGGTTTGTAGAAGGCAAGGGCACAGTAAATGCTGTGTATGTACTGGGAATAGTAATTGAACGTTCTATAGAAGTAAACAAACATCTATATCTTTGCTTTATTGACTACACAGAGACTTTCGATAAAGTGAGACATGTCGACATGATAAAGATGCTTGAAGATCTACAAATTGATGGAAAAGACCGTAGACTTGTAAAAAACATATATTGGAAACAACAAGCTGCCATCAGAATTGATAACAATATAAGTCAATATCAGCCTATTAAAAGAGGTGTGAGACAGGGATGTGTAATGTCTCCAGATCTGTTTTTCCCTGTACAGGCGGATAATGCAACAGACCTACAACAATTATTGGGCATTGTAGTATCAGAGAGTGCACATAAAGGACTCTCCTTGAATATCAAGAAAACAGTAACAATGGTGATATCAAAGAAAATGGGGACACCAAAATGTGACATAGAAATAGAAGGTGAAATTCTAAACCAAGTGGATAATTTTAGATACCTAGGGGCACTTATAACATCGGATGGAAGATGTACAACAGAGATTAAGAGTAGAATAGGGCAGGCAAAAGCCGCATTTCAGAAAATGAAGAGTATCTTTTGCAATAAGTCGCTATCAATGAATGTAAGAAAGAGAGTGTTAAAATGCTATATAGAACCAGTTTTGCTGTATGGCAGTGAACCTTGGAATGTACATGAAAAAATTAGGAAGAACTTAGAAGCAACAGAGATGTGGTTTTTAAGACGAATGTTGCGAATTCCATGGACTGCCAGAGTAACTAACAACGATTGCCTGAAAGAGGCTAATGAAACTAGAACACTATATACAACAATAAGAAAGCGACAAACAGCTTTCTTTGGTCATGTGATGAGAAGAGAGGCATTGGAGAACATCGTGACAACTGGAAAGATCGAGGGGAAGAGAGGCAGAGGTAGACCAAGAGAAATGATGCTGGACGGATTGAGACGGTGGCATGGGGGAATATCATCAGCAGAATTGATCCAGAACACCAAAGACCGAGATCTGTGGAGAGCCATGAACGCCAACGTCAGCCGGCACTGCACTTGATGATGATGACAGTGAAAGTATTTTCAGAAATATAGAAGATATGGAAGGAATCAGCATTGGGGGACGACACATCAATAACATTAGATATGAAGATGATACAGTCTTGATTGCAGACAATGAACAGGATCTGCAAAATTTAGTAGATGCGGTTGTTGCACACAGTGAACAACTAGGGCTAGAACTGAATATTAAGAAGACACAGATTATGGTCGTCACTGGGAAGAAGGAAATACCACAATGTGATATACGAGTAAATGGGCATATTCTTAAGCAAGTGAATCGATACAGTTATCTCGGCACAGTCATAACATCTGATAGGAGATGCCTTGAAGAGATTAAAACAAGAATTGCCATTTCGAAGGTAGCCTTTTGCAAGATGAAAAACATACTGACCAATAAAAAGATATCAATTGAAATGAAAAAAAGAGTGTTGCAGTGCTACATAGAACGTATACTTTTGTATGGATGTGAAGCGTAGACAATAAGCAGTCAAGCTGAAAAACAGCTGATGGATGTGGAAATGTAGTTTCTGAGGAAAATGCAAAGAATACCATGGACAGACAGAAAAACCAGTGAACAAATCCTTCAAGAAACAAATGAAGATCGTAAACTGATTAGAGACATTAGACGTAGACAGTCCAAATTTTTTGGGCATGTTATGAGAAGAAATGAATTGGAGAACTTGGTGACAACTGGCAAGATCGAAGGGAAGAGACCAAAGGGAAGACCTAGAAGTAAATACCTGGATGGCTTGGCCACGTGGCATGATCGAGACAGGAACACAGAGCTGATCCACGACTCTGGTGATCGAGTGAGATGGCAGAATATGACCGCCCACGCTTATCGGCATGGCACATGATATATATATATATATATATATATATATATATATATATATATATATATATATATATATATATATATATATATATATACTAGCTGACCCGGCCCGGCTTCGCCCAGTCCTTGGTGGGGAGCATCTCATTTAATTCATATAAGTAGTCATATAAGCCTCACGTTCCCGTTACCGACTATCTGTCTGTCTGTCTGTCTGTCTGTCTGTCTGTCTGACCCAGCCCGGCATCGCACAGCTCCTGGTGTGGAGCATCTCATTTAATTCATATAAGTAGTCATATAAGCTCACGTTCCCGTTCCGACTATCTATCTGTCTGTCTGTCTATCTGTCTGTCTGTCTGTCTGATCCGGCCCCGCTTCGCCCAGCCCCTGATGGGGAGCATCTCATTTAATTCATATAAGTAGTCATATAAGTTCCCGTTCCCGACTGTCTGTCTGTCTGTCTGTCTGTCTGTCTGTCTGTCTGTCTAATCATTTATTGGTTGCAGTTAGAACAACCTTAGAAGACCAACTTACAAATAGCATTAGAAAGAGCACTTAAAAGATCTTTACATCTTCCCCAACAATTAACTTGGGTAAATGGAGCAGCGGGAGCAGCAGCAGAAGAAGAAGAAAAAGGAGGAGTAGGAGCTGGGAGGAGGAAGAGGGAGGTGGAGGAGGGAGGAGGAGGGAGGAGTAAGAGGGAGGAAGAGATAGGCGGAGAGAGGAGGAGGGAAGAGGAGGAAGGATGAGGGAGGAGGAGGAGGCAGGAGGAGGGGAGGAGGAAGAGGGAGGAGGAGGGAGGAGGGGGAGGAGGGAGGAGGAAGAGGGAGGAGGAAGGAGGAGGAGGAGGGAGAAGGAGGGAGGAGAAGAACGCAGGAGGAGGAGGGGGGAGGAGGAGGGAGATGGAGGAGGAGGAGGGAGGAGGAGGTAGATGGAGGAGGAGGGAGGAGGAGGAGGAGGGAGGAGGCGGAGGGAGAAGGAGGAGGGAGGAGAAGGAGGGGGAGGAGGAGGAGGGAGGAGGAGGAGGGATGTGGAGGGAGGAGGAGGAGGAAGGAGGTAGAGGGAGGAGGAGGGAGGAGGAGAGAGGATGAGGAGGGATGAGGAGGAGGAGGAGGAGATGGAGGAAGAGGGAGGAGGAGGGGGAGGAGGAGGGAGGAGAAGGAAGGAGGAAGAGGGAGGAGAAGGAGGAGGAGGGAGGAAGAGGGAGGAGAAGGAGGAGGAGGGAGGAGGGGGAGGACGTAGGAGGAGGAGGAGGGAGGAGGAGGGAGTAGGAGGAGAGAGTAGGAGAAGGGAGGAGGAAGGAAGAGGAGTTATTAGGAGGAGGGAGGAGGGCGAGGAGGCAGGAGGAGGAAGAGGGAGGAAGAGGAAGGAGGAGGAAGAGGGAGGAGGAGGGAGGAGGAGGAGAAAGAGGGAAGAGGAGGATGGAGGAGGGAGAAGGGAGAGGGAGGAGGGGAAGAGGAAGAGGGTAGGAGGTGGAGGAGGGGAGAGGAGGAGGAGGAGGAATATAACGCATATGCCTGTAGATTTAATAATGGCTGAAGTTGTTCCATGTCTTCTTAGAGTTGGCGACAGCGTAAAGAAATATAAAATCTTTAAACTTGATAGAGATAAGGTAACTATTATTTATTTCTTCTTTAAGCATAAAAAGATGAGTTACAATGTTATGCATTATGCATTATTTTTATGACAAATTTGAAAATGCCTTAAAGATTGTATCACTATTTATTATAACTCATAAGCCGGTATACAACTATGGACTAAGAGTTTATAAATCTTTGAACACGATGCAACAATATGACTATAAGTTATACAGAAAAGTTATGCCCCTTGAAATAACTTTTACAGAGTTAAGTCCCCTCGCTGTATATAAATTACAATGAAAAATGGAAAATTAATTAATATTGGGTAAGCAGCCGATTTCACACTAAATACATATCACAGTGGGCTGCGCTGATTTGAAAGGAAGACGTGTAGAAAATTTCATCTCAATCGGATGGGCCGTTCGCGAGTGCATAAAGGACATACGGACATACAGACAGACAGACGGAGATCGCCTTTTATATATAAGATACTAGCTGACCCTGCCCGGCTTCGCCCAGACCCTGGTGGGGAGCATCTCATTTAATTCATATAAGTAGTCATATAAGTTCTCGTTCCCGTTACCGACTGACTGACTGTCTGACTGTCTGTCTGTCTGTCTGTCTGTCTGTCTGTCTGTCTGTCTGTCTGTCTGTCCCTCCCTCTCTGTCTGTCTGTCTGTCTGTCTGTCTGTCTAATCATTTATTGGTTGCGATTAGAACAACCTTAGATAAACGAAGACCAACTTACAAAAAGCATTAGAAAGAGCACTTGAAAGATCTTTACATATTCCCCAACAATTAACTTGGGTAAATGGAGCGGCGGCAGCAGCAGCAGAAGAAGAAGAAAAAGAAGGAGTAGGAGGAAGGAGGAGGAAGAGGGTGGAGGAGGGAGGAGGAGGGAGGAAGAGATAGGCGGAGAGAGGAGGAGGAGGGAGGAGGAGGAGTAGGGAGGAATAGGAGGGAGGAGGAGGGATTAGGAGGAGGAGGGGGGAAAGAGGAAGAGGGAGGAGGAGGAAGGAGGAGGGGGAGGAGGGAGGATGAGAACGCAGGAGGAGGAGAAAGAGGGAGGAGGAGGGAGGAAGATGAAGAGGGAGGAGGAGGAAGGAGGAGGGGGAGGGAAGAGGAGGAGAGAGGAGGAGGGAGAGGGAGGAGGAGGGAGGAGGAAGAAGGAGGAGGAGGGAGGATGAGAACGCAGGAGGAGGAGGAGGAGGGAGGAAGAGGGAGGAGGAGGAAGGAGGAGGGGAGGGAAGAGGAGGAGAGAGGAGGAGGGAGGGGGAGGAGGAGGGAGGAGGAAGAAGGAGGAGGAGGAGGGAGGATTAGAACGCAGGAGGAGGGAGAGGGAGGAGGAGGAGGAGGAATGATGAGGAGGGAGGAGGAGGAAGAGGGAAGAGGAGGGAGGAGGAGGATGGAAGAAGGAGGAGGAAGAGGGAGGAGGAGGATGGAGGAGGGAGAGGGAGGAAGAGGGAGGAGGAGGAAGGAGGAGGAAGAGGGAGGAGGTAGGAGGAGGAGGAAGAGGGAGGAAGAGGAAGAGGAAGAGGAAGAGGGAGGAGGGGGAAAAGGGAGGAGGAGGGATTAGGAGGTGGAGGGGGGAAAGAGGAAGAGGGAGGAGGAGGAGAAGAATGGAGAAGGAGGGAGGAGGAGAAGGAGGAGAAAGAGGGAGGAGGAGGGAGGAAGAGGAAGAGGGAGGAGGAGGAAGGAGGAGGGGGAGGGAAGAGGAGGAGAGAGGAGGAGGGAGAGGGAGGAGGAGGGAGGAGGAAGAAGGAGGAGGAGGATGGAAGAAGGAGGAGGAAGAGGGAGGAGGAGGAGGCTAGAGGGAGGAGGAGGAAGGAGGAGGAAGAGGGAGGAGGAGGGAGGAGGAGGAGTGAGGAGGTAGAGGGAGGAGGAGGAGGGAGGAAAAGGGAGGAGGAGGGAGGAG